>RYFJ01002655.1:0-381413 GCA_003991445.1 Oryza meyeriana var. granulata | reverse complement strand
AGTTCTCTCCGCCACGAAAATCTTATGATCCAAAGGCTCTACTCACCCAGAATCCGCCAACTACGCGAACAACAAGAGGAGGAGCCTGCCGACGCTGAAAACAACAGGGGAAAAGGCAAGACGCCGCCACACGGGCCCCCGGCCCCCAAACGACGCCCTACCAGGCTGGACGCGAACCGACCAGCAGCCAAATCTCCAAACCCACGCCTGCGCACCGATCTTCTCTACCCACAACAGAACATCTGGCCCTGCAACCCTACTGACACGATTCCACTTGCCGATCATCAGCCACCCCGACATCGCAAGGATAAAAGCCATGCTTACCCCCCCACTCGGCATTCAGCAGCACAAACAGTCGGGCATACCCTCATTACGACCAACCGGCGCATCCCAATAGCAGTCTCTTCTACCTCAACGACCCGATGCCGCTAGCGGCTCACCACGGATTCACGCCAACGTCACTCGCAACCCAAACCACAACCGGCAACGTCGAAGTACCGTCGGGACAACGATCTCCGAGGCCAACTATGCTGATCTCCAGACACAATGCTCGCGCCCGAACGAGAAGAAGACGGCAACGCCAAAGGAAACTGAGAACGAGATTTCGCTCCACCACGAGCTGTTTCGCCCAGTAGTCGGGGTCGGATCCACATGAAGACGGAATACCAGCCTTCACCCAGGAGCTACAACAGGTCGACTGCCGCCGGTTTCAACCTACAGCATCGACAAATACGACGCAACCAATCCCGATCCTGCTCACGTCGTTACCACTCTGGCGATCGGAGCCAGCTGGAGAAATCACAAATCATGGCTAACTACCTCCCAGTCCTTAAGCCGACTCTATCTATGTAGACAGCATAACAGACTCCCAAAGCATCAATTCGGTTTGGAGAACTCCGAACAATCATCACCAACTTCCAGGAAAACGAGACCAATCTCTGATACGACCTATATCATTGCACAAAGAAAAACGAGTTCTTTTGACTTCATCAAGAGTTCTCTGAAAGAGATACTCAATCGCGAACATCAAGGCATGGAGTCGTCATCGCGCCGTTCAAAGGGAGTCAAAACATCCGTTCATCGACAAATTCACGGAAAAGCCTCCCAAACTCTGTCAAGGCCCTATTCACATGGCAAACCAAGTACGCCGACTCGCCCACCTGTGCCGAGCCCTCGACACAACAATCCACCCTGCAGAAGAAGCGACGACACCAACGACTCGTTCCGACTAAAGCGGGAAATCGCAAACGCAAGTCAGACGGCTTGTGTGGCAGTCGGTCACACCGCCTTCGACTTCAACAACTGAGATATCAGAACAACAAGTCATGCTCGGGCTCACAAGCTCAAACACAGAGGATGGCATCCCCACTCCCAGAAATACGAACAGCTAAGTCGCTTTCTGAAAACATCCCCACTCCCTTGCTCACTGCCACACCGCTACACCTAATAGGAAGCGCGCATTACCTTTTCCGTTTTTGCTCTTAAATATACAAAGTACTCAGTAGCATAAATCTCGACCTGGAAATCTGGGCTCCATGTAAGTCAACTCAAGTCACCCAAAACGTGTGCCTGAAAACCATGAGCCAACTCCCGACGCTAGGGCTATGATAGAAATCCGGCAGATGCTTAACGTAAGGTCAACTACCAGAAATAATATCAAAAAGAGAAAAGAACTTATTTACATACATTTAAAAACATTTTATTCGGGTGATTATCCATCATCGAGGCTACTCAATCTTTATATGCAGCCCAAGCTCCAGATACGCGTGACAGGAACTCAGGCTGCGACCATCTCCTACGCATCGGGGCTGGACAATGTCTGCCAAAAATACACGGATGCTCATGAGGGCTATCACGATAACTTGAGCCACGGACTTCCATCTTCCGACTACGCTCCATTCGAGCTAACAATCGGCCCCCGCGCCAAATCTGCTGTTACTACTTGGCTAAGTCGTAGCCCCATGAGGGTCGCCACCGAATGCCTACCTACTGCTAGGTTCGGTACTTATTTGGTCACAGCTCTGTTGTAGGTATGCCCTATGAGGTCCTATCATTCCTATAATGCAAGTTCATGTACCTGCTCGCTCTTCTGAAGTCAGAGAAGACTTCTACATCGTCAAAGCGCATCCGATTCTCAGCACTGCTCACACCTGAGGAGGGCAAGCAATCCTGCAAACAATCTGCCGGCACCTATGGCAACCAGCGCATCCAGAACAATAGAGTCGAAAAGCTCGAATAAGATTTCTGCTATCGTTATCAACACCAAAAAACTATCCTGACAGGCGGATGGATGATACTTCTATAACTATGCCGGATAGACGCTCAGGCCGGCTTATTTAGTAAACCCACCCAAACATGATTCCTACAGAGCATGCCCCAGTGGCCCCGCAGCTGAGTTGAAGTATAGCGCTGTGCTACTAACAGAGCCATGAGGTAAACAGATAGCTTCATGAGAGCCTTATCTAAACAAATATTTGTATCTGTTTATCAACAGGTCTCGAGATATATCCTACAAATACAACTGTCTTCATAAAATTGGAGCCAGGTACTCTCTTCGAGTACACCTAACCACGCAATGATTATTTTCATAAAGTGTACTCTGCACCATGCGGCCACCATCTGAGCAACGTTATTCCAAGCCGACATGACGCTGAAAGTCTACTTTCGATTAGTGCACTACTCGAGAGACTTAATAAATCTTCATTCCCGCTACATGACGCGATGAGTCTAACTTCTGGGGGACGCACTCGGGAAAACAAAACACCCCTTTCAGCTACACTGACCTGAAGAGTCCCATATACGATATATCCTACTCGGCAGATATAACACACATTCCGACTACGATGAATCGAAAGAGTCCAATATACGAGAGTTCCCTACTCGTCTAAACTATAAATCATTATTCGGTTACATGATACCGAAATCTCATGCGATAACCAATATAATCTACTCGAAAGACTTCAAGTTAAAGACTGACTTTATGTTAATGTCTTCACAATTAAGCACAAAGTCGGGCTACACCCTAATAGTGCCTATTCGGCGCACCTATTCCAACTCTTTAATCGAACTTATAGCCTCGTGCCAGCTGACATAAGCAGGACGCGGAGAAGCAGCATCAGACAAAGAGTACTCGAAAGCAATGCACCGGGAAGACTTCACCGTGTGCAGGAAGACACTCGGCATCAGCTGTGATCAACTATAAGGTCATCGGCTACGTGTCCATGGCCCCGGTACTCATGACAAGCTATGGCCACCGATAGAGGATGGCCTGCTTGTAATAGAAATACTAATTCGGCAGACTTCGCTGATAGAAAGAATATACATCCTATCGGACGTGTATATCTCTTGAAGGATATCTCCTAGTACTTAATCGATGGACTCCACCTTTAACCCTTCCCCCAGTATTTAAGGGACGGCAGGCGCCCCATGAGGATTGAGTGGTTTCACCAGAATCACACCACAAATCCTCAAACGATAACACACAACTGGACATAGGTATTACCTCACATCAGGGCGAACAGTATAAAATCTCCCTGTTCCTTTGCAATCCTCCGAGTTCCATCCGCGAGTACCCCTATATATTGCGGTGAAAACATCGACAAAGGCCGTATAGCAGCTTTCTGACCTGCGGTATCTCGTTTTGGAGTCGGCAAGGACCCGCTGACGAAATAGATTGGCCGGTTGTATTTCTGAATGACCCTTTCGTATCTCCACTACCAGCACCGTCTGACTACCGTGTTGTTGCCGCCAGATTAACATTAGTGTTCCTGGCAGGGGTGACGCCACACGGGGTATTAGAACTGTTTGAAGCTCGAAGCTTGTTACTTCCGATCCATCTGAAGTGTCGCCTTTTAGGGCTGAAAAAGCATGCCCGTTCGCCCAGTCGGGAGATAAAACCGGCTGAGTCTGCCATGCAACCTGTCAATTTCTGGACGTCTTTGAGTTGTCGGGGCGCCATGTCTCGATCGCGTTAACTTTCTCCGGGTTGGCCTCGATGCCGCGATGCGAGACGATGAAGCCGAGTAACTTTCCAGACGGCACTCTGAAGGTGCACTTTTCCGGAGTTCAACTTCATCTTGAATCTTCGGAGGTTTTGGAAGGTTTCTTCCAAGTCGGCAATGAGATCTTCTCTGGACTTGGTCTTGATCACCACGTCGTCGACGTAGGCTTCCACGTTGCGCCCGATCTGGTGTGCAAACAGCGCTGAATAGCACTTGGTAGGTTGCGCCTGCGTTTTTCAGACCGAACGGCATTGTGTATATAGCAATACGCTCCAAACGGCGTGATGAAAGATGTTTTTTAAACAGTCTTGTTCCCTCAGGCTAATTGATGATATCCCGAGTCGCAGTCGAGAAACTGAGTAGGTCGCACCCCGCCGTGGAGTCCACACCTGATCTATCCTAGGAAGACCAAAAAAAAAAAAAAAAAAAAAAAAATGGGTCCTTGGGGGCACGCTTTGTTTGAGGTCGGTGTAGTCGACGCACATGCGCCATTTACCGTTTTCTTCCGGACCAGAACTGGGTTTGCCAGCCAGTCCGGGTGGTAGACTTCCTTGATGAACCCGGCTGCGAGGAGCTTGGTAATTTCTCCCGGATAGCGTCCTTGCGGTCTTGACGAAGCGCCGCAGCCGTTGCTTGACGGGCTTGGCGCTTGTCTTGACGTGTAGGGCGTTGCTCGATCACCTCCCTTGGTACGCCCGGCATGTTCGGACGGTTTCACGTGAAGATATCTTTGTTGGCTTGGAGGAAGTGACGAGCGCGTCTTCCTATTTGGGGTCGAGTCCGGTCCGACTAAGGCAGTCTTGGAGGGGTCGGAAGGGTCCATGGGGGATTCTTCTTCGTGTCAGAGTCCGCTGAAATTCCAGACTTCGCTGCTTTTTTCGGGGCCGGAACTGGATCTTGATCGACTTCGGTAGCGGCTTGCCGGATGCTGTCGCGCCGACTGCGCTTCTTGTTTGAGCCAGTTCGCCAGCTCTCCTTGTCGCAGGTGCAAGGCTTGCTTAGCGTCGCTGCGAGGAGAGGACTCCTGCTGGCCCGGGCATCTCAGCACCAGTGTACGTATAGTGCAGGTATCGCATGAAATTTGGCGAGGGGCCAGTCGTACCCGAGTATCGCGTGATACGCGGTCTCAAGTCGGCGACCTCGAAGCAGATATTTTTCTGTACGGAAGTTGTCCCGCGTGCCGAAGGTCACCAGCAAGGTTTATCTGCCCGATGGGGTTGATGACAAGCCGGGAATTATCCCATGGAAGGGCGCAGTGCTCGCCGTAGTTCTGAGCGAGGAATTCTCATCTGTCCAAAGTCTTGGCGAACAGGGATGTTGAGCGCACTGCCTCCGTCGATAGGGTTTTTCTTCAGCTTGATATTTTTGACAACCGGGTCCAGGACGAGTGGATATCGTCCCGGGTGGGAAATCCGGTCTGGGTGATCTGCGCGATTGAAGGTGATGGCCGTTTTCCGACCAGCGCAGGTATTGGGGGTGTCGGCTGTGGAGACCGGTGTTAATGTCCCGCGCTGATAGCTTCTGCTTGCGCTTGGATTCGTACGCGAGTGGCCCCCGAAGATGTGGTTGAGTTCGGCTTGGGGTCCTGGAAATCATCAGCCAGGACCGAGTCTGGCTTGTCCTTGTCCTTGTCGGCGCCAGACGATGAAGCTTGCTCGGAGGCGAACTTCTTGAGACATGTGGCAATCCTTGGCCGCGTGCCGGCCCTTGGAGTGAAAGGGGCAAGGCCCGCTCATGACTTTCTGATAGTCGTTGTTCCGCTGGGCGCCGCGACCGACTACACTCCATGTTGGCCACCTCATTGTCCGACTTCCGCTTGTGGCTGCCGGGCTTGTTCTGAGACGGCTCGTTGTCGGCTTTCGCCTTGTTGTCTCTTCTGTCGGGCTCCTTCTTCTCGTCGAAGGCCTCAGCGACGGGCTTCAGCCGAGTCGGCGTATTTGTTGGCCATGTCGAAGAGAGTCCGGACAGTGGATGGTGGCTTCCGAGTGAACTTCGCGATGAGCGGGGCGTCTTTTACTCCCTTGCGAAAGGGCGATGACGACCTCGTCTTTGATGCTTGGATTTGATTGCGCTTCTCGGAAAACCTTTGATGAATTCACGCAGAGACTCGTTCTTTTTCTGATGCAACTGGTAAAGGTCGTGCTCGGAAGCCGCGTCTCTCGTAGGTCCCTGAAAGTTAGCGATGAACCGCTCCCTGAGTTGTCCCTAGGAACGATCGACCGCCTTGGGAGGCCTGTCAGCCATGTCCTCGCCGAGTTGGCTAATGCGACTGGGATAGTTAGCCATGGCTCTGCTGTCGCCCCAGCAGCTTGAACTGCCTTAGGACGTAAACGGTGAGCCAGGACTCTGGTTGGTCTTGCCGTCGTACTTTTTGATTCCGGTAGGCTTAAACGACTGGCAGCGACGTCCTGTAACTCCCGAGTAAAGGCTGGAATGCCTTCGTTATCGTGAGGACTTGGGCTTCGGTTTTGGCGGTGTAGCCGTTCATAGTGGAGACCGAAGCGCTCGTGTTCATCCTCCAGTCGGCGGCGTTCATCCTCTTCGCGTTCTTCGCGCCGGGCCCTTAGGTGTGGCGAAAGATCGCGTTGTAATCGCATTCGGAGGTCTTGATTGGGTCGGCGGTCGTATTGGTGACGCCGCCGGTTGTCGTAGTTGGTATTGCGAGCGTTGTTTCGCGGGACTCTTGTGCTGCCGGTGGAGCCGGCCCGCCCGACGTCGCGCTGATGCAGATGACTCCGCCACTGGAGATCCCGTCGATGGGTCGGTATGTGAGTGTTGCCTGACTGTTCTTGCTGCTGCAGGCGCAGCAGTAATCATCGCCTTGATCTTGGCGATAGTTGGTGTGGCCTGATGATCCGGCCCAAGCTGGAGCGTGTCAACAGAGTTGCGGCGGCCACGACGTTCTGTTGTGGCGTGACGAAGACGTCGTGGTCGCGACTTTGGTTTGGAGGATCTGCTGCTGGGCGGCTCGCCCAGCCTGTCGAAGCCCGTCATTGCGAGCTTGTCGGTTGGCCTCCTCTTGTTGTTGTAGTCGGCGCGCCTCCTCTTGCTGCTCCTCTTGCAGTCGGCGCACCTCGGAAGGTGGCGCTGAAGCCATGAAGATCTCGCGGGGGAGGAGGAAGCTTGCCAAGGTGGAGTCCGAGTTGGTGCTCGAACCGCCATCCGACTTAGTATCGGACTCCGAGTAGTTTATCGGAGTTAGGACGACTCCGACCTCCCTAGATCCAATCTGAAACGGTTCATGACCGTGTCCAAACTGAATCGCTGGAGGTCGGGTCTGCTGCGCGGGTTGTAGATGCACAGCGTCGCCGAATCCGTACGGGAGATTGACGATCTCTCCCCGTCTTGGCCTAACCCGCGCTGGCTCAAGGCCTAACGCGAGTCGGACGCAGAAGGAGAGAGTTGTCCCGATGTCTAGCGACATGAGGGACTGTCGTAGTAGATCGTCGAAGGAGATGGCGACGTCCCTGGGGCCGACTGGCGCAACGCCGGCTGGCTCCTCGGCTGGCGAGATTGGATTTGCTTCAGCCAAGGAAAGATTGCCGAGTTGATCGGCGACGAAATCAAGACTCCCGAAGGTGATGGTGTCTCCATTGGAGAACTTGTTGCCCTTGACTCCGTTGATGGGATCCATCGAATCTGTTGATGAAGAATTTGCTGGGCCCCTACCTAGCGCGCCAACTGTCGATGCTTCGCACCGGCAGTAATACTATGGGGCTACTCGGCGACCTGGAATTCGGTGGATTGCAAAGGAACACAAGAGAATTATACTGGTTCAGGCCCTCGATGTGAGGTAATACCCTACGTCCAGTTGAGGTGTTATTCCTCTGAGGTGGTTTTGCGATCAATGATCTTGCGTACCCTCATGGGGCGCCCTGCCTCCCTTTATATACTAGGGGACAGGGGTACACGGTAAGGATCCCAGTCGGATACGACCAAGGGATTTCCTTCTTAGAGATATAATCCTATCCGACTAAGACTATGTTTCCTTATTGTACAAGGCGCAACCTGCTGGGTGCTGTCTTATCTCTAATTACATGATCTGGCCCATCCTCTATCCGAGTGGCCCATGTGCTGGTAATGAGGTACCCGGGGCCCATGGCTCCCACAATTGTGATTGCAACATGCTCCCTCACTAGGGCACCGCATTGGTATATATTTAGACAACGATGGTTTCAATGATAGCGGCTCCCCTTGGGACCAATCTGAGTAACGATGTGGGTCTTGCTTGGTAGCTTGTTTCTACTTCGCTCTTTCCTTCTGCATTTAGGCTTACTCCCATGAATGGTAGCAGCCACAGCTTGTTTTGGGCTAGAGGACTGTTGTCACATTATCGTCTGGTGTTTCTGGTGCAGAAATTGTTTTCCGTTTGGACCTTCCTGGAGCCTTCTTCTACAACACGTTACACATAAATCAACAAAATGGTACAAATAACTTCTACAGACAGTAATGTTGAATCAATTCAAAATGTACCGCCTATACTGGTGGGATATACACAGTCAATGCCATCGTTATGCCCGCCCCATTTGTCCTTTTCGGACTTGGACAAAGATCACTTGGGCTATGACAAGAATATCCATAGTCATCGGCGTCCTCCGAGCTTGATAAATGACATTCGGGCATTACAGTCGCTTCTAACGCTTGAACTTCTTCTATGAATTCCATGGCTTGTCCAATGTAGTGTTTTTTTTCTGGTGTAGCTATATTTCCATTTCAAAATTTGAAAGAAATTAGAAATATTAAGTTCTATATATCCTAGAAACAGAAATGGTCTGGAACGTTGAAAGAATTTAACCCTAAAAATAATATCACTCACATATTATTTCCATAAAAATAATATCGATCACAACCCAAAAAAGATACGGTCGAGAATTTCCATATGTATGAATTTAACTATTTTGTGACTTCAATATTAATCCACATATTATTGATCATAATACAATCCTTACGAAATTATCGATCATAATACAATCTAGACAAAATTATTCCACAAAATAATTACAGTCCATACGAAAGTAGCAATCATAATACAGTCCATACGAAATTATACCGCGTCAAATTCCTCCCTAGAAAGAAAAATAATGCTAAAATGATACCCCTCAAACTAAAAATTATAGCTACAAAATACAAATATTGCTGAACAAATATTACCGACCACTCCATCCAAGTCAAACAAATATTTCCCCCCTCAATTTCATCACAATTCACCCTAATTCACCCAAAACCACCCAAATTCACCCACATCATTCCAAATTGAAGGGAGGAGGAAGTTGGCGAGCCTAGCTCGGCGGCCGGTGGAGGAGTCGAGGTGGCGGTGGAGCAGTCGAGGCAGCGACTCCAGAGGTGGTGAGGAGGAGTCGAGGCGGCGGCTCCGGTGGCGGTGGAAGTTGTGGTGTTCAGCGGCGGTGGCCGATGCAGGCAGTGGTGCAGAGGAGGCGGTGGGCTAGCTCGGCGCTCCGCAGGCAGTGAGGAGGAGGAGGACGAGACGACGCTCCTCAGCTCTCCAGCATCAATGAGGAGGAGGATGTTGAGGTGGCGTGCTTTGGAAGCCCCGGCGAGGCGGTCAAGGTGGGTCCTGTAAGGTCGAGGCATGGTGCTCCAGCGAGGAGACTGACGCGGTGATGGCGGTAAAAATTTTTTGCAGCCTGGCGGTGCAAAAATTTCAAAGGTTCGGTGCTGGATTTGGTAAATTTCTTGGTCCCGCACGAATCTGTATAAGGGGACAATGTTTTCGCTGGTGGAGGCTTACGTGCCCTCCTGCGAAACTATAGCTGGGGCCACATGTCTGTCTCCAGCCAGGTAATGATAATTCACAATTAATATATGTGTGTTTGCAATTCAAAGATAATTCATAATTAGTCTCTAGTCTTTGTAAATTCATATATAATGCAAATAAAGACCAACTAATATTGAAACTAGTCTCTAAAATTTTGTAAAGTTAATATATGTTTTTTGGGACATAACTTATTTAAATCAATTCCCAAATATAGTGTTTGCAATTTATAGATAATTCATATAATTAGTCTCTTGCCTTAGTAAATTCATAGAGAATTGAAATAAGGCCTAAATAATATTGAAACTAGTCTCTAAAATTTTATAAAGTTAATATATGTGTACTAGGACATAACTTATTTAGATAAAGTCCCAAATATAGTGTTTGCAATTTAAAGATAATTCATATAATTAGTAGCCTTTGTAAATTCATAGATAATTCAAATAAAGCCCAAATAATATTGAAACTATTCTCTAAAATGTTGTAAATTTGTACATAATTCCTATAAACTCCAAATACATGGGACAAATAACCTATTAGAATTACATAACTTAATTGGTACATGGGATTACATATTTTAGCCTTTCACGCTTTTCCCTATGCCACCTTTTCGCATGTAGGGTATCGAACAATCACCAATGGTTGCTTCTACTCGCTTAATCTTGTTTTGATGATCTATGAAATGTGGCATGGTTTCATACTGATTATATTCATTGACGTCTTCCATATCATCAACTCTTACAACTCTCTGTTTTCTAGATAGAACTATGTCTTTCTAGAAAAGAGCTAGATCGGTTAGACAAAAACCTAAGCGACATGATTAGCTAGAACCCACGGGTCACCTTTGTGGCCTAGATTCCCGATGTCAATAGCTATTAGCTCGTAGTTGTCCACGAACACACCATTTGGGTATTTGAATCATTGGTGTAGAGGCCATGGGCCCCGGGTACCTCAAGGAAGGCAAAGACAGCTAATCAGATAGAGGGTGGGCTGGCCCACATGATTAGGGATAAAGTAGAACTCAGCTCAATGTAACATTGCTCAACAAGAAATGGGATATAGTCCTAGCCGGATACTCTTTGTTCTGGTAAGGGAAACCCTTGGTCCTATCTGACTAAGTTTCCTATCTTGTAATCCTTACCTTTATGCTATATAAGGAGAGGCGAGGAACTCCCTGGGGCATAACCAATCTCACCATAGAAACAGCGAAACCAATACACAATAGCTCAAAGTAGGGTATTACCTCATCCAGAGGGCCTGAACCAGGATAAATCTTGTATGTCCTTTCGATTCCCTCAAGTTTAGGTCCAATGAATAGCCCCCATATTCAGTACAACTGATATAAAACATCGACAATTGGTGCGCCAGGTAGGGGCATCGTCAAGATCATCATCAGCAAGCCCGATGGATCCAACCACCGAAGTCGTTAGCACCACATTCCCTCCTAGACAAGTTTTCAGTTTCGGGAAGCTTGACTTCATTGCCGACATACTCGGCAACCTCACCTTGTCCAACTCGGTTTCGGCCCAATTGGATAAGGATCAAGCCAGCCTTGCGCCAGTTGGCCTACTCAATGCTGCAGCAGTTTTCAACAACATTCTTCTGCAATATCCATGATCTACAAGCCTTGGGACAACTCTCTTTCCTAGAGTTCAACTCGAACATGGCCCCAAGCTAGCAGAGTTCGGATCTCCCACTCGGACTCAACAAAGCTGTAGCCATTTTCAACTCAAATCTGATGCGGCAGGACCAACTGGAATTTGACCCGGATACGGCCCAGAGGTGCTCGGGATTGGGTCTAGGGAGGTTTTGGTCATCATCATGACACTATAGTACTCCGAGTCCAACTCCTAGTCAGACAGTAGCTCGGGAAGCTTCTCTCCACCACACAAGGTCTTTATGCATCTAAGGGATCTACTCCAACACAAGATGCACGCTGACTACGTGAACAGCAAGAGAAGGAGGCTCACCGACTGCGTGACCTAAAGGAGGAAGAAGACCGATGTCTATAGGCCGAACGGGACACTCGCAAGCGCGATCTGTGCAAGACCGGCCGAGTAGCACAGCAGGAAATCCTCCAAACCAGGGTGGGCGACCACGATGTCTTCGTCACACCTCAACAGAACATTGTGGCTGCTGCTACACTTCTAGATACCCTTCAGCTGGGGCTTGATCACTTGACAACGCTGACTATCGCCAAGATCAAGGCTATGATAATAGCAGAAGCATCCCAACAACAACAACAGTCTGGAGACACCCTTATCCCATCCAATAGAAAAACTTCAGATGCTGCAACATCATCAACCGCGGTGTGACACCGAGCAGCGGGGTTTGAGTAACACCACTCAAAGTCCAACCACATGTCACAAGGCCACACCGATGATCAACGGTGGAATCAACACGATGGGCCCCTGGACAACCGCGACACCTGAGAATCATTATGATGAGACCTTCGCCACAACATCAACGCTCGATGCCGACAACGTGAGGAAGATGAGCGTCACCGACTGGAAGACAAACGCCATCGGAGCCGAAGCCCCCACTCGGACGACGGAGTTCCACCCTTCTCGCGTGAGCTACAACAAGTTGACTGGCCCTCAGGCTTCAAGCAGACCAGCATAGAAAAGTACGATGGCAAGACCAACCCGGAATCCTAGCTAATAGTGTACACTGATGAGGACATCACTCCTTCGGATACACCACTGATCCTCCAACCGTTATGCAAGGTCCAATGACCCGCACTCGAATACAACAATTAAATCTAGAGGTGAGCTCGTTCTTAAGTGATCCTTTTCATAGTTTTGAGAATAGATTGCTACCTAATGATGTTATCTTGCTTAGGAACATTGGAGAGGATCATGAAGTACTTGGAGAGAGGTGTGGAAGTGGAGAAGAACAGCAAGGACACACAAGACAAGCCGGAGGCCCAGTCCAATTCGAGTTCGAGTCTGCCTCGGTCTTCAGGATCAGCCTACAGTAAAATGGATGCCCAGGATGCATACGGACTCCGTTTTCGACGATCCACCTATGCATGGAAAGATAATTTCATAAGCTAACCAATGGCTTTGGTTTTACATCCAAATTCCACCGGAGTCAACAGGAATTGTCGAAACAAGTCAGCATCCAGAATCTGCCAGGGTGCTGCGTCACCGTCTTTTGGTCCGTTGGGCCGTGTATCGTCTTAGAGCCCGATAGAGGGCGCGTCCAGGGGATGTGACGACCCTTAGACTATATATTCAGTAGCCGCCGCCCATATTAGATTTGGGTTTTGCTTTAGATCAATCTGTCTTCGAACAGTTGCCATCACCGGTTGTGAAACCCCAACTTCGAGTGCTTAATCATTCATCTGCAATTGTCACTTTAATTGAGTTGCGTACTTTCAGGTTCTTGCTTGTGTTCTTCATTTTGCAGGCAAGGATTAGCCTTCTTGGTGAGGTCAACTGGATTTATGACACGGTTGATAACCAGAGGAGTCGTGGTGCTAAGGTTGCAGGGATCGGGTCTGTAGATCTGAAGCCGGATCGGTGTGTCGCGTTCCACCAAAACGATAGTTATCTCTACCTGACGGAAGATCAGGAACCCCGTTCCCCATCAAGTGGTATTAGAGCTTCAGGTATACCGTCAGGTTCGCATCTTACCCATAGTTAATTGAGTGTTTCGCCTTCGTCCCATAGTCCACTGCCATACTCGTTTTTCCTGTCCTATAACCATCCGCACTATAGCCTTTGCATTTTTCAGTCTCAGAGTCTGTCGTGTTGAGTTTGTGTCCTAAGTCGAGGTCTTGTTGCTGGTTAGATCGTGTTTGAGTCCAGTTCGTGTGTTTTCTCCCACTGTTTCTATCAAACCCTAGCCGCCTACGCCAACTTTCCACACTTTCTTTCCGTTTTTATCCTCTAATTCGGAGTCCGTTCGTAAAACAGGCGTAACTTTCGCATATGAACTCCGTTTTTAGCAAACCATATATGTTTCGGAATGAGAAAAAAATTCTACATCCGTCTGTCCCCGCCTTTGGCGGTTAGCTGAATTTATTTTTCCGTAAAACAGCCCGGAAGATCGTCTTTCTGAGCCCTCAAGCTTTTTCCCAATTTTGGGCGCATCTTTTGAAAACTCCACAGGCCACGCCTTTCACTTGTTTGAGCTCAAATTTTTCTGTGTTACTTCTTGTGTGCTCCTAAGGCAAAAAGAAATATCAAAAAAATAAAAAGAAAAAGTCAAATCTTCCCAAAAAAACAAAGACAGCCCAAAAAAGAGAAAAAAAGAGAGGGGCAAAAAAGGAACAATATTTAGAGGAGCACATAGAGAACACCAAGTTGAGCTGTGTTAGCGTGTGCTGTCTTGTGCCTTGATTCTGATACTCTTGCTGCTCATCATCCTTGTTTTCCACCACC
Organism: Oryza meyeriana var. granulata; assembly: GCA_003991445.1. Taxonomy (NCBI): domain Eukaryota; kingdom Viridiplantae; phylum Streptophyta; class Magnoliopsida; order Poales; family Poaceae; genus Oryza; species Oryza meyeriana. The sequence goes on along the minus strand of RYFJ01002655.1, from coordinate 367,251 downwards.
TTGTTTGTCACACACCTGTACTTGGAACACCTTTAGGCCAGCAATGAGAACAGGTATTTGGGATTATAATTCAGCATTGCTATCTATTACTAACTTGTGTGCCACATATACATATTTTTTTTCTCCTTGTTGGTGCCTTCCAAGCTCCACATATTCTTCAGATCAGACAGAAAAATCTTTCAATCTCAGTGCACTTCCTCACAGGTATCATGAACCAGCCGCCGGTTGTACTATCCATTGCTTGCATTGGTAAGAACTTGGTAAGAACTCGGTAAGACGTGAGTGAGGGTGTGATTCCACCGACCCATAAATAGTTGATAGGGATTTTTTATTTGATAACTAACCATGCCAAACGACGAGCCTGCTTTGAAAAGTGACTTGCAGGACCTGAAGGAGCAGATGCTAGCAGAGGTGGCCAAGCTAACGGATGTAGTCAGAACGGCCATGAAGGACGTCGGCCATTCGCTTGAGAGCATAGACAGGCGAGTCTCCACACTGGCCGGGAAGGTTCAACAGCTTGAGGCCAACCCTCCAAAGACCAACGATGACAACCAGGACGAGGACGACGATGTGATCCTCAACGAGGGTGTTGTCTACGGTGACGATGGTCTAGTTGATGCGAGAGCGACACGCGAGAACACTCTGCGTCGAAGACGTCACCGCAATCGTACAGGTATAGGAGGTAATGGAAATCAGCGTAATCGTGGCAATGTTAATAATGATGATCCTTATGCTAAAATAAAATTTACCATACCACCTTTTTATGGAAAATATGATGCTGAGGAATATCTTGATTGGGAGATGACAGTAGAACAAAAATTTGCTTCCCACCTTGTACCTGATCAACATAAGGTTAGACAAGCTACTAGTGAATTTAAAGATTTTGCTATAATCTGGTGGCAAGAACTAGCTACTTTGCATCTACAACCTGAGTCATGGATAGGCTAAAAGAAGCAATGCGTGATCGCTTTACTCCTCCTTCTTATAAACGTGATTTGCATAAGAAATTGCAGCGCTTAGATTAGGGAAAATGTCTCTGTCCAGGAATATTATGTAGAGCTGCAAAAGGGGATGATACGTTGTGGGGTAGTAGAGGATCCGGAGGATAAAGTGTGTCGTTTTTATGGTGTATTGAGGCGTGAAATTCAGGATATTGTTGATTATAAAGAATTTACTACTACCAACCGTTTGTTCCAGCTTGCTATGCTTGCAGAAAAAGAATTGCAGGGACGACAACAACAAAGGAGCCAGAGCAGCAACTTCAGCAGCTCCTTCATGCCCAAGACGATGACGACGACGGCACCACCAACGAAACCGCTCCTTTTGTCGAGTGCTCGTCCTCCACCACCAGCGAGCACACGTTCTTCAGCTCCTTCACCTTCGGCCGCACGTACCATTGAATCTGGTAAGACTCGTTTGCAGGAGCCGGCCAAGAGTGCATCATCTGTGGCTTGCACCGGGCGCTCTTCTTCCATTCAGTGCCACCGCTGCCATGGACTTGGTCATGTGCAAAAGGATTGTCCTAGCAAATGGGCAAACATTGCTACAGAAGATGGAGGCTACATTAGCACGTCTGATGTAGAGGAAGATATTATTGATGAAGCTGCCTCGGACGATGATCATGGTGGAGATGGCCTTTCTTTGAGCATAGACGACGCAGGAAACCATCGAGCCATCATTGTACAGCGAGTTCTTAGTACACAGATGGAGGAAGCAGAAAAGCTGCAACGCCACAACTTGTTTCAAATTTTATTCGTCATTAAAAATCAGCGTGCACGAGTCATCATTGACGGAGGAAACTTGAATTGACCACGCGGCCACATCCACATCTGTACCATATTCAGTGGCTCAACGACTCGGGTAAGGCAAAGGTAACACAAGCAGCCCGGGTGCATTTTTCCCTTGGTACATACTCTGATTTTGTAGATTGTGATGTCGTACCGATGCAAGCTTGCTCTCTCTTATTGGGTCGTCCATGGGAATTTGATTATGATGCTACACACCATGGTAGAAGTAATAAATACACACTTATGCATAAGGGACAAAAAATTACTTTGCTACCTATGACCCCTGCACAAATTGTACAAGCTGATAGAGAGAGTTGCTAGTGAAACTAAACAAGTTGATGCTAAACCTGAAAAACAGCAAGCAATTAAATTGAAAAATCCTGTTTTGCTTGCCACTAAAACTGATCTTGCAGAGATTAATGATGTGTGCTATGCTTTGATATGCAAAGATGCTTTATTTTCCACTGATGATATAGCTAGCACTTTGCCACCTTCTGTCACTAACCTTTTGCAGGAATATAGTGACGTGTTTCCCACTGAGCTACCTCTAGGATTTCCACCCATTCGAGGGATTGAGCACCAGATTGACTTGATTCCTGGAGCGAGTCTGCCAAATCAAGCTGCCTACAGAGCAAACCCTGAGGAGACCAAGGAGATTCAACACCAAGTCCAAGACCTTTTGGACCGCGGGTATGTATGTGAGAGCCTTAGCCCTTGTGCTGTCCCAGTTATTTTGGTTCCAAAAAAAGATGGCAGTTGGCACATGTGTGTAGATTGTAGAGCCATTAACAATATCACAATAAGGTACCGTCATCCTATCCCTAGGCTAGACGACATGCTTGATGAGTTAAGTGGTTCTATAATTTTCTCTAAAGTAGACTTGAGAAGTGGATACCACCAAATAAGAATGAAATTAGGAGATGAATGGAAAACTGCTTTTAAAACTAAGTTCGGCTTATATGAGTGGTTAGTAATGCCTTTTGGTTTAACTAATGCACCTAGCACTTTCATGCGTTTAATGAATGAGGTTTTATGTCCTTTCATTGGAAAATTTGTGGTGGTTTATTTTGATGATACCTTGATATACAGCAAGTCTTTAATTGAACATCTTAATCATCTACGTGCTGTTTTTGATGCTTTGCGTGCTGCACGTTTATTTGGTAACCTCGAGAAGTGCACTTTTTGCACCGAACGAGTATCGTTTCTTGGCTATGTTGTGACCTCGTAGGGAATTGAGGTAGATGAAGCCAAGGTGCACGCTATACAGAGCTGGCCAACGCCCACCACCGTGACACAAGTGCGGAGCTTTCATGGACTTGCAGGATTTTACCGCCGCTTTGTGAAGGATTTCAGCACCATTGCAGCCCCATTGAACAAGTTGACAAAGAAGGGCGTTGCGTTTCATTGGGGAGAAGAACAAGAGGCATCCTTTGCTCTCTTGAAGGACAAACTTACTCACGCGCCATTGCTACAACTTCCTGATTTTGGTAAGACTTTTGAGCTTGAATGTGATGCTAGTGGGATTGGCATTGGTGGCGTCCTGATGCAAGAAGGTAAACCCGTTGCTTACTTTAGTGAGAAATTAAATGGGCATATTCTCAATTATTCCACATATGATAAAGAATTGTATGCTCTTGTTCGTTCATTAGAAACGTGGCAACATTATTTATGGCCTAAGGAATTTGTTATTCACTCTGATCATGAATCATTAAAACATATTAGAAGTCAAAACAAACTGTATCGTAGACATGCTAAGTGGGTTGAATTTATTGAATCTTTTCCTTATGTCATCAAACACAAGAAAGGGAAGGATAACATTATTGCTGATGCTTTGTCTAGACGATATACTATGCTGTCCCAACTTGATTGTCGTATATTTGGGCTTGAAACAATTAAAGAACAGTATGCTAATGATGATGAATTTAAAGATGTGATGGCGAATTGTACAGAGGGGCGTACATGGAACAAATATGTGATACATGATGGGTTTTTGTTTAAAGCTAACCGCCTATGCATTCCAGCTGGTTCCGTTCATCTTTTATTGTTGCAGGAGGCACATGGAGGAGGATTGATGGGACATTTTGGTGCCAAGAAGACGGAGGAGGTGCTGGCCAACCACTTCTTTTGGCCAAGGATGAGACGAGATGTAGAGCGGTTCGTGGCTCGGTGCGCCACGTGTCAAAAAGCTAACTCGCGGTTGAACCCACATGGTTTGTATATGTCTCTTCCTGTTCCTTCTACTCCTTGGGCTGATATATCTATGGACTTTGTTTTGGGATTGCCAAGGACTAAGAGGGGGAGGGATAGTATTTTTGTGGTGGTTGATCATTTTTCTAAGATGGCACATTTTATTCCTTGTCATAAAAGCGATGATGTTGTTCATGTTGCTAACCTATTCTTTCAAGAAATCGTTCGCTTGCATGGTATGCCGTCTACTATTGTTTTAGATCACGATGCAAAATTCTTGAGTCATTTTTGGCGCACTTTGTGGAATAAATTGGGGACAAAGTTGTTGTTTTCTACAACTTGTCATCCCTAAACTGATGGACAAACTGAGGTAATGAATCGCACCTTGTCCACCATGTTGAGAGCAATCTTGAAGCGCAATTTGAAGGTGTGGGAAGAGTGTTTGCCGCATGTGGAGTTTGCATATAATAGGGCGGACCACTCCACCACCAAGGTAAGTCCGTTCCAGGTAGTGTATGGATTTAACCTCCGTGCTCCTATTGATCTTTTGCCTTTACCTACCACTGAGAGAACACATAATGATGCTAAAGAGCGCGCTGAGTTTATTCTTAAATTGCATGAAGCCACTAAGCGAAATATTGAAAAGACGAATGCAAAGTATAGAATTGCTGGTAGTGAAGGTAGAAAGGAAGTTAAACTTGAACCGGGTGATTTGGTTTGGTTGCACTTGAGAAAAGATAGATTCCCAGAGTTGCGTAAGTCTAAATTAATGCCAAGAGCTGCTGGTCCTTTTAAGATCATTGAGAAAATAAATGACAATGCATATAAACTTAAGTTGCCACCTGAGTTCGGGGTTAGTCCTACATTTAACATTGCAGACTTGAAGCCATACTTGGGAGAAGAAGATGAGCTTGAGTCGAGGACGACTCCACTTCAAGAGGGGGAGGATGATGAGAACATCACTCCTTTGGATACACCCGCTGATCCTCCAACCGTTATGCAAGGTCCAATGACCCGAGCTCGAATACAACAATTAAATCTAGAGGTGAGCTCGTTCTTAAGTGATCCTTTTCATAGTTTTGAGAATAGATTGCTACCTAATGATGTTATCTTGCTTAGGAACATTGGAGAGGATCATTAAGTACTTGGAGAGAGGTGTGGAGGCAGAGAAGAACAGCAAGGACACCCAAGACAAGCCGGAGGCCCAGTCCAACTCGAGTTGGAGTCTGCCTCGGCCTTCAGAACCAGCCTGCAGTAAAACGAATGCCCAGGATGCATACGGACTCCGTTTTCGATGATCCACCTATGCATGGAAAGACAATTTCATAAGCTAACCAATGGCTTTGGTTTTACATCCAAATTCCACCGGAGTCAACAGGAATAATCAAAACAATTCAGCGTCCAGAATCTGCCAGGGTGCTGCGTCACCGTCTTTTGGTCCGTTGGGCCGTGTATCGTCTTAGAGCCTGATAGAGGGCGCGTCCAGGGGATGTGATGACCCTTAGACTATATATTTAGTAGCCACCGCCCATATTAGGTTTGGGTTTTGCTTTAGATCAATCTGTCTTCGAACAGTTGCCGTCACCAGTTGTGAAACCCCAACTTCGAGTGCTTAATCATTCATCTGCAATTGTCACTTTAATTGAGTTGCATACTTTCGGGTTCTTGCTTGTATTCTTCGTTTTGCAGGCAGGGATTGGCCTTCTTGGTGAGGTCAACCGGATTTGTGACACGGTTCATAACAAGAGGAGTCGTGGTGCTAAGGTTGCAGGGATCGGGTCTGTTGATCTGAAGCCGGATCGGTGTGTCGTGTTCCACCAAAACAATAGTTATATTTACCTGACGGAAGATCGGGAACCCCGTTCCCCATCATACACCTTAGCAATCCGAGCAGCTACAGGCATCCATAAATCCATGGTTAATTATCTCCTCGTCGCCCTATCTGACTCGGCACGGACATGGTTAACGGGGCTTCAAAGATGGTCTACTGGCTCCTAGGGGAACTCCGTGAGCGCTTCATGGCTAGTTTCCAAGGGACATATGAAAGGCCAGCATCCAAGTACGATCTATACCAGTGCCATCAGAGGAAAAATGAGCCTCTCTAGAACTTCATAAGCATTTTTCTGAGAAGAGGAACTCTATCCCCAAGATCAAGAATGAAGTGGTCATTGCTGCCTTACACAAGGGTTTTGGGGACAAGCCATTTATCACCAAGTTCACTTGGAAGCCGCCCAATTCCGTCAAAGCTCTATTCAACATGGCATACAAGTATACTAATTCAGCTGACACAGTTGCCAAGGCACTCGATGACAAGCCTCGACAGAAGGAGCGACGGGAGACGGATGACGCGGCCCCATCCAAAGCTGGGAACTACAAGCACAAGTTGGAAGACATCGTGGCAACAGTCAACTACAACCGACCGTGGCCCCCTAGGATGGACGATTACCAGAAAGTCACAAACAGACCCTGTCCCTTCCATCATAGGGGAAGCATGTGGCCAAAAATTATTTTATACTCAAAAAGTTTGTCTCCGAGCAGACATCAACATCCGGTGAACCGAAAGACAAGGACAAGCCAGACTCGGGCCTAGCCGGCGATTACAATGAACCTCAGCTGAGCTCAATCATATATTTGGTGGGCCATCAGTATACGAGTCCAAGCGCAAGTAGAAGTTAACCGCACGTGAAGTAAACTCGGTCTCCATCAACGCCCCACAATATCTACGATGGTCCGAGGTGGCAATGATGTTCAACCGCACGGACCACCCTGACCGAGTGGCATATCTAGGACGTTATCCACTTGTCCTAGACCCCGTCGTCAAGAACATCAAGCTAAAGAAGGTTCTCATCGATGGAGTAAGTGCTCTCAACATTCTTTTCGCCAAGACACACGACGAGATGAAGATACCTCGAATCCGAGTTATGGCGGGCCAAGTACAACTCCCTTCCACGGGGTAATCCCTCGCCTCTCTTCAACACCACTCAGCCAGTCACCTTTGGTGCGGAAAACATCTGCTTTGAGGTCACCAACTTCGAGATAGCCTACCATGCCAAACTCAGACGATAGGCACTATACATACATGATGCTCAAGATGCCTAGTCCAGCAGGAGTACTCTCCCTACACAGCGACGTCAAGCAAGCCTTCACCTGCGATAAGGAGAGCTGCAAGTTGGCCTAGTTGCACAAAGCTACAGTCGGACGGAGTAACATCCAACTAGCGGCAACAACTTCAAAGGAGGACAAGGAAGTATCGACAAAAAAGGTGGCCAAGTCGGGAATTTCAGTAGAGTCAGAAACAATAAAGATCCCCTGGACCCTTCCGACCCCACCAAGACTGCACTTTCGAGACCAGACTTGACTCCAAATAGGAATACGAGCCCGTCACCTTCCTCTAGGCGAACAGGGATATATTTGCTTGGAAGCCTTCCGACATGCCTGGTGTACCAAGGGAGGTGATTGAGCATTCTCTCAACATCAAGCTGCATGCCAAACCAGTCAAACAACGTCTACGGTGATTCGCACAAGACCGCAAGGATGCTATTCGTGAGGAGATAACCACCCGGATTGGTTGGCAGACCTAGTCTTGGTCCAGAAGAAGAACGGTAAATGGCACATGTGCGTTGACTACACCAACTTAAACAAGGCGTGTCCCAAAGATCCATTTGGTCTACCTAGGATAGATCAGGTGGTTGATTCAATGGCGGGATACGAGCTACTTAGTTTTCTTCACTGCTACTCGGGATACCATCAAATTAGCCTAAAGGAGGAGGACTGCCTAAAGACTTATTTTATCACGTCGTTTTGTACATACTACTATATCAGTATGCCGTTTGGGTTGAAAAACGTTGGTGCAATGTACCAACGTGCAATCCAGTGGTGTGTTCACACTCATCTTGGGCGCAACGTGGAAGGATATGTTGATGACATGGTAATCAAGACCAAGTTCAAAGCTGACCTCATCGCTGACTTAGAGGAAATATTTCAAAGCATTCGAAGATTCAAGATAAAGCTGAACCCAAAAAAGTGTGTGTTCGGAATACCTTGGGAAAACTACTTGGTTTCATTGTTTTATATCGAGGCATAGAGGCAAACCCGGAGAAGATCTACACAATCATGAACGTGGCTCCCCAACTAGCCAAAAAGATGTACAGAAGCTGTAAAATCATAAAGGGCCTTCCCCACCCCAAAAGCTAGCCAAGGAGGTGAGGGGCTTCCCCACTTATTAACTAGGTCACTTGCCCTTTCAAAACCAATGTGGGAGTATTCAACAATCTCCCCCTTCACACATTGGTGTCCCTCAGCCGTTCACCGCCCCTTCACCATACACCAACAGTCCCTCGGGTATACGGGCCCCGCAAGCACCCACGGTCCATCAGGTCTTCACAACCTAATGTTCATCGGGCCAAAGATGTTGAACTAGCCCTTTACGATCTTACAAGTGGTATCAGAGCCATGTTTTTGCTTCTCTTTTGATTTTAATTAATCTTGAGTTGCCATGGCGGATAAATTTTCAATCAAACCACATGTTTTTGATGGAGTTGATTTTCAATATTGATGCAAAAAGATGCAATCTTATATAATGTCCTAGAGTTTTGATATTTGGCAAAAAGTTTATAAACCCTATGATATACCTAATGAAATTACTGCTGCCAATAAAACCAATTTTGAAAATAATTGTAAAGCTCACAATATTATTCTTAATGGAGTTTCTCGTTCTGATTTTGATCGAATTTCTCATCTTGAAACTGCGCACGAGATGTGGAAGGCTCTATGTGATTTTCATCAAGGGTCCTCTAACATCAAGGAATTACACAAAGATGTTTTTAAAAAGGAGTATATGAAATTTGAGATGAAATCTGAGGAAGCTCTTGATGATTATTATGCTCGCTTTAATAAAGTTTTGAGTGATCTTCATTCTGTCGATGATTCTTATGATACTAATTATACTCAATCTAAAGTTTCTCGACATCTTTTGAATGGCCTTGATATGTCTATTTGGGAGATGAAAGTTACATCTATTCAAGAATCTGTCAACATAAATACTCTAACTTTGGAATCTTTGTACACCAAACTTAAGACACATGAGATGAATATTTTTGCCCGCAAGATTGATTCTAAATCAAATACTTTGGTGTCTTCTTTGAGCTCTTCTATTGATGCTTCTTCTTCATCTGCTTTTAGTACTTTTAATGCCATGTCCGATGACCAACTCGAGCAAATCTCAAAGGAGGACTTGGCTTTGCTTGCTAATAGATTTTCTCAAGCTTTGAGTAATGTTAAGAATAGAAAAAAAGGCCCAATCCGTGTCGATGTTTTATATCGGCAATAATAATATGGGGCTACTCGTGAGACTTAAACTTGATGGATTGCAAAGGAACACGAAACAATTTATACTGGTTCAGGCCCTCGAGATGAGGTAATACCCTACGTCCAGTTGTGGTGTATTGCCTTTGAGGTTTCTCTGGTGAGATTCGTGCTATTCTTCTTCTGCCCTCAGGGGGTGCCCTGCCTCCCCTTATATATATCGGGCGATAGGGTTATAGAGTAGGAATCCCAATCGGACTCCGACCAAGGGATTTCCTTCTAGGAATACAACGTGCCCGACTAGGACTATGTCCTTTTCTTGTCGTACAATGTTATGTATGCCGAGTCTTATTGTATCCCTAATTACAAGGTTAGGCTCACCCTCTGTCCGAGTGGCCCAAATGCTTCTCATGAATTACCTGGGGCCCATGGCCTCCATAGCAGCCCCTGAGATCTTCATAGTTGAGTCATAGCTGATGCTGAGTGCTCATCCTCCACGGTGAAGAATTCCAGAGTGCATTGCTCCCAAGTACTCTTTGTCTGAGTGCTTCTTCCCCCGAGTCCTGCTTCATATCAGCTGGCAATGAGGCTATGAAGGGCTTCATAGAAAAATATAAAAAGTGTGTGCCGAATAGGCGTACCTATTAGGTGTAGCCCCCGACTTTGTGCTTAATTGTGAAACAATTAAACATAAAGTCAAAGATCTTTAACCTTGTAGTCTTTCCCAAGTAGTATACTACACGGTATGTAGACTCTTCAGCATCATGTCTGCTGGAATAATTTTTGCTTAGGGCAATTATTGGCTAAGCATGTAAGCTGAGTGCCACTTTACGTATTTTAACCCAATATGTGGTCAGGTGTACTTGAGAGATACTTACATTTCCAATTTTAATGAAGACCAGCTGTCGATCCTTATATAGATATATCCTCAATACCTTAAAATAATCAAGATACCTGAATGTATACACCTGAATGTAGGCTTAGCATGAAGAGTATCTGATTATTTAATTGGTTCTCGTAAAATAGCACCGACATCGTGATTCTAACGCGACCAGCGGGTGACCCAATAGGGCATGCTATTTAAGAACTCATATCTTTGGCCTACTACTGAATAAGCCGGCCTAAACCGACCTACCCAGCGTAGCCCTATAAAATCTAGAGATTTTGATCATTGTTCAACCTGCCCGTCGCTTTGGTGGTGTACCACCGAAGCGTAGCAGATTTTCATGCCAAGATCATTGCAGAAATCTTTGAATATGCTGCCTATGAACCAAGTGCATTGTCCATAATGATGCAATTGAGGACGCCTGATCTGTAGATTATACTCAGTATGCATTGCGCATATGATAGTCTGCAACTCCAGTACCGGTAGGTGAGTTTACCAAACGAAAAATTGACATCCCTTGTAGGACAGGACGAGTACTTCAGCGTCGGTAACTGCAATCTACCTGAGGAATCCTTGTCTACAAGCCTTTCCGACTTATGTTTTGGATGCAGCATGGTTGCCACAGATGCCCGAGTGGATATATTGTAGGATCTGCTTGCCCTCCTCAGGTGTGACGCAGTGCATGAGAACTCCAGATGCACTTTGACGATAGGTCTTCTCTAACTACGATAAAGGTTTTGCTCCATCGCTTGATTTACTCAGCTTCGTTGCAATCTTTAGGAAGTTCATCTTCTAGTAGGAATCGAATGATTGGGGTCTTCCAGTCTTAAAAAATAATGAGCACCTCCATAGGTTCGGGTCTTGATGCTGCTCCCGACTGAAAGCAACAATAGTGGCTTGTTTCCCTGTTTTGGCCAAATAGGTACTCGAATGCTACGCTAGCGCATGATTCGGTGGGCGACCCTCTTGGGGCGTACCCAACCTAGCAAAATTGTAGCCGAATAATGTACCCAAACCTCACATTAGCATAAGATTCGGCTAGCAACCCTCATGGGGCGTACCCTACCCAACAGAGTTGCAGCCGAATATGGTACCTGATCCTCGCATTAGCATAAAATTCGGCTGGCGACCCTCATGGGGCGTACCCTACTCAGCAGAGTTGTGGCCAAATAAGGTACCTGAACCAAGCATTAGCATAGGATTTGGCTAGCGACCCTTATGGGGTGTACCCTACCCAACAGAGTTGTGGCCAAATAAGGTACCCAAACCTGGCATTACCATAGGATTCGGCTAGCGACCCTCATGGGGTGTACCTTACCCAGCAGTGTGGTACCCGAGCCCCGACTGGGGCCGGAGGTCGGTTATTAGCTCACATGGAGCGTACCAAAGTAAAGGTGACATTCGAGTCCCGACTGGCGCGAGTACTCGGACAATAGCCGTCATGGAGCATTCCAAGTGATTCTTGAAGCGTTGCACTCCAAGTGTATCATGGTAGACTGGTCCAGCCCCCGAGCGTAGGAGATATGCTCGTAGCCCCGAGTTCCTGTTACGCGTATCCGAAACTGGCCCTGCATTAGAAACATATTGGATGAGTAGTATCTGATGAAGAAAACAATCACCCGAAGAAAATTGATCTATTTTACAATAGATGTAAATATGTGTTCCTCCTCTTATTGATATTAATTTCCCCAAGTAGTTGACCCCTTACGTTTAAACACTCTGCCCAACTAGTCATAGCCCACTAGCATCGGGAGTCGGCTCATGGCTCTTTCCTAGACATGCATTTGGGTGACTTGAGTTCGTCTTTCATGGAGCAAAGCTTCATGGATCGGAATTTATGCTACTCGAGTACTTTTGCAATCATTAAGAGCAAAAACAAAAAAATGCGCAGTATGTACACCTATTAGGTGTAAACAGCTACGGAATTGGTGAGGCCGAGTAAGGAATTGACGATCTCATCCCCCTAGATCTGATCCTGACTGGCACTAAGCCGTATCCGAGTCAAACTAGAGGGAAGTGAGTTGCCTCCTGGCCCATTTAGATAAGAATATCATATAAAGGAGAAAATATTTATCAGAAAATGACTTAGCTGTTTGGTATTCCACAAATTGGGAGTGGGGATGCCATCCTTGCATTTGAGCTTTTGAGCCCCCGAGCATGTCACTTGTCATTCTGATAATCCTCGGTTCTAGGAGGTTGAAGATGGTTGCGACCGACTAACACAATGAAGTTGTCCGACTTGCGTTTGTGATTCCCAACCTTAGTCAGGGCCGCATCATCGGTGTCCTTCCGCTCCTTCTGTCGGGGTACCTTTTTGTCATCGAGGGCCTCAGCAATAGCATCGGCCGAGTTGGCGTACTTGTTCGCCATGTCGAATTGTGCTTTGATAGAACTTGGAGGCTTCCGAGTGAATTTAGCGATGAATAGGGCATCTCTAACTCCCTTACGAAAGGCGGCGATGACGACCTCGTCCTTGATCATTGGGATTGAATTTTTCTTCTCAGAAAACCTCTTGATGAAGTCATGAAGAGACTCATTCTCCATTTAATGCAATTGATACAGATCGTACTCGGAAGACGGCCTCTCGTAAGTTCCCTGGAAATTGGCGATGAAGCGTTCCCAGAGTTCCCCTAGGAGCCGATTGACCTCTTTGGAAGTCCTGTTAGCCATGTTCTCGCTGAGTCAGCTAGAGTGACTGGGAGGTAGTTAGCCATGGCCTTATGATCCCATCTAGTTGTCCGAATCGCCAGAGTGTAAATTGTGAGCTAGGACTTGGGGTTGGTCTGCCCGTCGTAATTTTTAATTCCAGTCAGCTTGAAGCCTGACGGCCAATTGAGTTGCTGCAGCTTGGGGGTGAAAACCGATACTCCTTCATCTGCATGAGGGCTCTGACTCCGACTACGGCAGTGAAACCGCTCGTGGTGGAGGCTGAAGCGCTCATTCTTGTCTTCCAGTCGGCGATGCTCATCCTCCTCATGTTCGCGGTGCCGTGCGTTGATATCTTGCCGAGGATCATGCCGTAGTCGGCCTTGGAGATCATCGTTGTCCCAACGGTCATTTTGATGTCGGTGCCGCCGGTCGTTGTTGGGGTTGTTGAGCGACGTGTGGCATGACTCCGTGCGCGGCTGACTGGGGCCAGCTGCGCGGTGTCATATCGAGGCAGATGAGACCGCCATTGGAGAAGCCGACCGATTGGTCGGTATGAGAGTATCGCCCCACTGTTGATGCTGCTGACATGCAGTAGTGGTGATCATGGCTTTTATCCTTACTATTGTTGGGGTGGCCTGGTGATCAGGTCGAAACTGCAATGTATCCAGTAGAGTTGCAGCAGCCACAACGTTTTGTTGAGGCGTCACAAAAACATCATGGTTGCCGACTTGGGTTTGGGGGATTTGTTGCTGAGCAATCCTCCCAGCCTTGCGCAGATCATCGTTGCGAGCATCGCGCTCGGCGCGTAGGTGTCTTGTGTCTTCCTCCTGTTGTTCTCACAGTCGACGGGCCTCCTCCTCTTGTTGATCCCGTAGTCGGCGTGCCTCCTAAGTGGGAGTCGAGCCCTTGGACGCCATGAAGACTTCGCGTGGTGGAGAGAAGCTTGCCGAATTGCTGTCCGACTTGGAGTCAGAATCGGAGTAGTTGATGGGGGTGATTACAACTCCGACCTCCCTAGATCCGATCTCGAGCGGCTCTGGGCCATATCCGAGCCGAACTCCAAGGGATCAGGTTTGCCACACTGAATGTTGATTAAAGATATCCGCGGTGTTGCCAAGTCCGAACGGGAGATTGACGATCTCCTCCTTTCTTAGCCCTATCTCGGTCGGCTCAAGGCCGAGTCCGAGTTAAACACCGAAAGAAAGAGTTGTCCCGAGACCTGGGCATGTTGAAGATTGCCGTAGCATGTCGACGAGGATTGCTGCAGTGTCTCATGGGCCGATCGGCGCAGAGTCGGCTTGGTTCCTGGCCAATCGGATCGGATCCGAGTTGGACAGGTTGAGGTTGCCAAACTTGTCGGCGATGAAGTCGAGGCTCCCAAGGTGATCGTTTGCCCGGGGAAGAAGTTAATGATGTTGACTCCGGTGATTGGATCCATCAGGCTTCTTGAAGATGATCTCGACGATGCCCCTGCTTGGCGCACCATGGGCCCCGGGTACCTCATGAGAAGCATTTGAGCCACTCGGACAAAGGATGGGCCTAACCTTGTAATTAGGGATACAATAGGACTTGGCATACATAATCTTGTATGACAAGAAAAGGATATAGTCCTAGTCGGGCATGTTGTATTCCTGGAAGGAAATCCCTTGGTCGGAGTCCGACTGGGATTCCTACTGTTGATGTTTTACCCCGGCAATAAATATATAGGGCTACTCGTCGGACCGAAACTTGATGCATTGCAAATGAACACGAAAGGTTTATACTGGTTCAGGCCCTCAAGATGAGGTAATACCCTACGTCCAGTTGTGGTGTATTTCCTTTGAGGATGTATGACTTCTTCTGCCCTCAAGGGGCGCCCTACCTCCTCTTATATACTGGGGGATAGGGTTACAAAGTAGGAGTCCCAGTCGGACTGTGACCAAGGGATCTCCTTCTAGGAATACAATGTGCTCGACTAGGACTATATTTTCCCTGTCGTACAAGGTTTAGTTTGCCGAGTCCTATTATATCCCTAATTATAAGGCTAGGCCCTTCCTCTGTCTGAGTGGCCCATATGCTTGTCATGAGGTACCCGAGGCCCATGGCCTCTATTGTAGCCCCCATGACCTTCATAGTTGAGTCACAGTTGATGCCGAGTGCTCATCCTCCACGGTGATGAATTCTCGAGTGCATTGCTCCGGAATACTCTTTGTCCGAGTGCCTCTTCTCCCGAGTCCTGCTTCATGTCAGCTGATAGCGTGGCTATGAAGGGCTCCATGTTGAAGTATGAATAGTGTGCGCTGAATAGGCGCACCTATTAGGTGTAGCCCCCGACTTTGTGGTTAATTGTAAAACAATTAAATATAAAGTCAAAGATCTTTAACCCTATAGTTTGTGCCAAGTAGTGTACTACTGGTAATATGAGATTCTTCGGTATTATATCAACCGGAATAAGTTTATAGTCTTTCCCGAGTAGTATACTACCGGTATATGAGACTCATCGGCATCATGTCAGCCGGGATGATTGTTTATAGTCTTTCCTAAGTAGTGTACTCCTCGAAAATTAGACTCTTCAGCTTCATGTCAGCGGGAAAAGGTATTTATAGTCTTTCCCGAGTGGCGTCCCACTCGGAAACTAGACTCTTCAGCGTCATGTTGGCTGGAATAATATTTGCTCATGGCAAATGTTGGCTAAGCATGTAAGCCAAGTACTACCTTATGAAACTTAATCCATTATATGGTTAGGTGTACTTGAGAGATATCTGCATCCCCATTTTTAATGAAGACCAGCTCATGATCCTTGTAAGGATATATCCTCAATACCTAGTGGATAATACAGATACCCGAACACATGTGTTCGGCAATCAGGCCTTCATGAAGCATATCTGTTTACCTCATCGGTTCCTGTTGGTAGCACTAGCACTGTGATTTTAACACAGCCCACAGGCGGCTCATATTGAGCATGCTACTGTAGAAACTTATATCTTGGTGGCCCAGTACCTACTATGTAAGCCCAAGCCCATGAGTCGGCACAGTCTCTATAAAGGCAGGGAGAGAGAGAAAAGATTCCCTCATCTTCTCCAATCATCCAATCGTTTCATCTTCCAGCCTTCGCGCCGAAATTTCATCTCCCGCTTCGCTAGGGTTCGCTATTGCTTGCTCTTCCCCATTGAAACTTGAGCGATTTTGCCTCCCTTCATCCATTCCAATCCCCCATTGACTTTTCCCCCAAATCTTCTCACCCTTAACCATGCCGAGGGCTTTGGATTTCTTGGAGGCGTCGGATGGGGCTTGGCCGACTTCAGATTGTGGTTGGGCCAAGCTAGAGCACTTGGAGGGGTTGCTGTGACTGCAGAGTCGCGACGTCAACCATTGGCATCCGCCTGAAGGTGAATTGGTTCCGGAGCCCCAAGCCGGTGAGACCATTGTTTTTGCCTCCTTTTTTGACCAGGGTCTCTTTCTTCCATCTTCCGACTTCTTCCGTCGTCTTCTTGCCTTCTATGGACTGGAGTTGGTGAATTTGAATCCCAACTCCGTCTTGCAAATTTCTATATTTGCAGCCCTTTGTGAGTATTTCTTGGGTGTGGAACCTCATTTGAATCTTTTTAGATATCTGTTCCACATCAAACCCCAGCCTTCTAAGGGCAAGGTCTAGGTGATAGGAGGAGCTGGCCTCCAGCTGAGGGGTGAAATGAAAAGAATTTATCTTCATCTCCCTCTGAAAACTTCCTTGAAGGGTTGGCATAAAGAGTGGTTCTACTGTTCTGATCTGGAACCCTCTTTGCCTCCATTCACTGGTCTGCCTCCTGTAATCTCGTCCAACTGGTCATCGGTGCCAACTTTTGAGGAGATGGGCCAGGTGTATCAACTGCTTGAAAGACTGGATAAGCTGAAGAGTGCTAGACTGACCGGTCCCTGGGTGGCCAGGCGTTTTTTGACTCGGCGTATCCAGCCGTTAAAGCTAAGAAGCCAATTCTGCTGGGACTACCAAGGAAGAAACAATCCTGACCGGGAGAGCCGAGACCTGGCCAACAAGTACAAAGTGACTGAAGTTTAGGCTGGTTATTTCACCAGCGGGGTGATCGAAACTGAAGACGTGGAGCGCTCCGTTGTAGCTTTTAGCCAAAAAAGGTCTCGTCCGAAGGTAACTCCTGCTGTCCACCTGTGATGAATGTCTGTATGCTTGATTGCTTCTGCAGTGTGTGATGTATATTGTCGAACTGCTTGCAGGCATGTGAGGAGTTTGACGAAGACTCCCAAATGCTGTCGGCCGTAAAGTCGAAGAAGAGGCCGTTGAGTCCCTCTGCCGTCCAACCTGACTCCAAGAGAGCCGGGAAAAGGCCTGTCGAGGTCCAGGGCAAGAAAATGATTGTCAGGCCGATTACTGCAGCCGGGAGTCTCATGATCAGAGACACTGCCAGCATAGCTCCTAGGCCGGCGAGTCCCAAACCAGGGACGGCACAGTCGGGCTCAGCAACATCGAGCCCAAGGAGAGCGGCACCGAGTGCAAGGTCGGGTCCAGTGCCACCGGGGTTAGCAACATCGAACCCAACGGCGGCGCCACCGAGTACCTGAGCATCCCAACTAGCCGCACCAGAAATGGGGCTGTCCAAAATGAAAATGCCGCCGCTGACTGCCGTGCCCTCGAGCCCGATAGCCGAAACCCCTGGACAGAAGCTCAGATTCTCCAAGAGGTAAGTAGCCTTGAATCTTCTAAAATCTTGTTCAGCGTAGTAGCATCCTGAAGTTTGACTTGTTGTGCAGGAAGCGAGCCGACATTGATCTCAAGAAGACCACACCGGCCACTCCCATCGTCGAGCTAGCTCTAGCCGAGCCAGTGCCAGTGAGCACACCCGCTGAGCTGGCAACCGTCCCAGTCGCAGAAACTGAGGCCGTCCCGACTGCAGGACCGCTGACTCTGGCTGACCAAGGGGGCGACGCTGGAGCTATTGCTCTAGCCCCTGAGCCGATCTCCGAGGCCCCAGCCACTGCCGAGTTGGGGGCTAGGACACCGTCGCCGTCCTTGTCGCCACCGTCTTCAGAGGGGCCGGACCTGCCCAGGCTTGAGGCTCCTCCCCACAGGCTTCCTAGGACATTCCACTAGGTAACTCCCAAAGGGATAGCAAAGAATTATGAGCATGACGAAGTGGCAGTGGAGAGGGAGTGTGAAGTCTTGCTTCACGCCGCGTCCCAAGGGGTCCAGGTATGACTTTCGCCATGCCGAGTTCTTGTCAGTCTTCCTTGTTTGGATGTTCTGATGCTTGACTCTGCTTTGCCCTGTGTTGCCCTGTTTTGCTCTGTTTCGCTCTGAGCAGAAGATCGTCGAACGCTCAGAGAGGATGAACGAGGTCCTGACCCAGCTTGGCCCCCAACTCCAGTAATTGGGCTAGCTCTAGGCCTCGAAGGCTGACCTAGAGCGGTCTAGCCAGGAGAAGGAGCCTTGGCTAAGGGGAGCCATCAATTAGCTTAGGGACAAAAATTGGGACCAAGCCAAGAAGATTGGAAGTAAGTCTCCCAAATACGTCTTCCTGGCCGAGCCCTTAGTATATTTCTCCAGCTATGTTATTTCCTGACTGCCCAGTTTTGTCTTGACTGCAACCTTGAGTACTTGACTATTTTGATGTGCAGCCCTCGAAGCCGAGTTGAAGACCCGAACAGAGGGGGAAGCCAAGCTGGAGGAGGCCGAGAGAGCCAAGGCCGGGCTTGAAAAAGACAAGGCCGACTTGACAAGGGCCAAGGCCGAGCTTGAGATAGAGAAAGCCAACTTGAAGAAGGCCAACGCCAAGCTTGAAAAGGAAAAGACTGAACTAGAGAAGGCCAGGGCCAAGTGGGAGGCCGACTACGCAAGTAAGTCTTCCCTCAGGCAATAACATTAACCAATCCATTAGGTACCCTATCTGCAGCTTCGCTTGACAAGTTTACTTGTGGTTGAACCTGGGTAGCCGCTAGAGCCAATGCCTAGATCCTATTTCAAGCTTTTGTAGAGGAGATGAAGGTTGTCAAGGAGTCACGAGCGATCCTTGCCGAGTCCATGAAAGGGCTCCTTGACATCATGGATGCAACCCTCGACTCACTACTTGTTTGGAACAAGTGACGTAGTGAGTCAGAGAAAAACTGTACACATGTTGAAAAATAAAACTCAGGTATAGAAAGGACGTAGCTGTTCAATGTTCCATGAGTTGCTGACTAGGGCACCATCTTCAGTCTTCAGCCGGTAGGTGCCTGGCCGTGTGACTTCAGCAATGATGAACGGCCCTTCCCACAGGGGGGATAGTTTGTGCCTGTCTTTGGTGGTTTGTATTTTCCTCAAGACGAGGTCCCCAACCAAAAAGGCACGGCCACAGACATTCTGGATGTGATAGCTACGCAGGCCTTGGAGATACCTTGCCGATTGGATGGTTGCAATGTCCCTAGCTTCTTCCAACTAATCTAGCTCGACCAATCGAGTATTATTGGATATGTCTTCTGAGTAAGCCTGAACTCGTGGAGAGCTGAACTCTAACTCGGTTGGTAACACGGCCTCAGCACCATACACCAGGAAGAAGGGGGGCTGTCCTGTTGCCCGACTAACCGTGGTTCTTAGAGACCAGAGAACGGATGGGAGTTCTTGTACCCACCTGCCCGCATATGGTTGTAGTCGGTCAAATATTCTGGCCTTGATACCTTGTAAGACCTTGCCGTTGGCACGCTCAACCTACCCATTGCTCCGTAGGTGTGCCACAGAAGCATAACAGATCTTGATGCCGAAGTCATCACAGAAATCTTGAAATACGCCGTCGATGAACTAAGTATCATTGTCTGTTATGATGCAGTTGGGGACCCCAAATCGGTATAATATACTCATGATGAAGTCTTTTGCTCGTGCCGTTGTTATGGTAGCAACGGGTTTTGCCTCAATCCATTTTGTGAATTTGTCCACTGCGACGAACAAGTGTGTGAACCCTCCTAGCGCTTTCTTGAAAGGCCCGACCATGTCGAGCCCCCATACTGCAAAGGGCCAAGAGATCGGGATTGTTTGAAGTTCTTGGGCTGGAAGATTTGTTTGTCTCACGTAGAACTGATAGCCCTCGCATGTGCGAACAATGTCTTTTACATCTGTTACTGCTGTTGGCCAGAAAAATCCCTGCCGGTAAGCCTTTCCAACTAACGTCCTGGATGCGGCGTGGTTGCCACATATGCCCGAGTGGATCAATTGTAGAATCTGCTTGCCTTCCTCGGTGGTGAAGCAGCGCATGAGGACACCGGATGCACTTCTTCGGTAGAAGTCTTCTCCGACTACTTGGAAACTTTTGCTTCGACGTTTGATTTGTTTAGCTTGAATGCGGTCTTCTGGGAGTTCATCGTCCAGGAGGAATTTGAGAACAGGAGTTCACCAATCTTGAGATATAATAAGTACCTCGTTTGTCGCTGGGGTAGGTTCGCCCCCCGAATTCTTTGGCACTGTTTTCTTCTTGACTGACGGCTCCATGAGTTGCTCGACAAAAATCCTAGTCGGGACCACTTCTCTCTTGGATCCCATGTTAGCCAGTTCCTCTACCGCTTTGTTGTATTGTTGTAGGACATGTGTTCTCTCCAGCTCGTCGAACTTGTCTTCCAACTTTCAGACCTCCAGACAATACGCTGCCATGGTATCGTCGAGACATGTCCAGTCTTTCATGACTTGGTTGACCACGAGTTAGGAATCTCCACGGACAACCAGTCGGCGGATGCCGAGTGATATAGCAATGCGAAGCTTGTGGATGAGTGCCTCGTACTCAGCGACATTGTGGGAAGCCGGGAAGTGAATTTGGAGGACATACTTGAGTTTTTCACCGATAGGTGACGTCAGTACGACGCCGGCCCCGGCACCGCCGATCCTTAGAGAACCGTCGAAGTACATTGTCCAGTACTCTAGCTTCATTGTTGATGTGGGCATCTGGACTTCTGTCCACTCGGCCACGAAGTCGGCTAGAGCTTATGATTTGATTGCTGTCGGTGGCTGGGAGGTGATGCCATGAAGATTTCTTCCAGTGGAGAGAAGCTTGCCAAACTGCTGTCCGACTTAGAGTCAGAGTCCGACTGAGGGTCGAAGTCGGAATAGTTGATGGGGGTGATTATAACTCCAACCTCCCTAGATCCAATCTCAAGCGGCTCTGGGCCGTATCCAAGTCAAACTCCAGCGGATCGGGTTTGCCGCATCAGATATTGTTTGAAGATATCCGCGGCGTTGCCGAGTCCATGTCTGTACGGGAGATTGACGATCTCTTCCCTTCTTAGCTCGATCTTGGCCAGCTCAAGGCCAAATCTGAGTCGAAAGAGTTGTCCTGAGACCCGGACAAGATGAAGATTGCCGCAGCTAGTCGACGAAGATTTCTGCAGTGTTGAGTAGGCCGACCGGCGTGGAGTCGGTTTGATCCCTGGTTGATCGGATTGAATCTGAGTCGGACAGGGTAAGGTTACCGAATTCGTCGGCGACGAAGTGGAGGCTCCCGAAGGTGATTGTTGCCCAGGGAAGAAGTTGATGCCGTCGACTCCCTTGATTGGATCCATCAGGCTTGATAGATGATCTCGACGAAGCCCCTACCTGGCACGCCAACTCTATAACCCTGTCCCCCGGTATATAAGGGGAGGTAGGGCACCCCTTGAGGGCAGAAGAAGAATAGTGTGAATCTCACCAAAGAAACCTCAAAGGCAATAAACCACAACTGGACGTAGGGTATTATCTCATCTCGAGGGCCTAAATCAGTATAAATTGTTTCATGTTCCTTTGCAATCCATCAAGTTTAGGTCTCACGAGTAGCCCCATATTTTTATTGCCGATATAAAACATCGATAATCCAGTGCTTTGAATGTGGAGAGCTAAACCACATTCATTCCATGTATCCTAAGCTCAGGAGATTCAACAAGGAAGACGAGGAGGAGAAGAACAAGAAGGACAATAAGCGCTCAACTTTTGAAGACAAAAGAAAGAACAACAAACGCAAAATAGTATACCAATTGTTGGAAGCTATCAAGCAAGTTGAGTTGAGCGATGAAGAATCTGAAAGCGACGACAAAAGCATAGGCAAAGGTAAGCATTTTACAAGTTTAGCTCTCATTGCTCGTAGTGTGTCAAACTCCGATGAGGATGAATCTGACAACGATGATGACAAGGTAAATTTTACTTATGATCAATTAGAATATGTTGTTTTTGATCTCACTGATAAACATGATAAATGTACTAAAAAGCTTAAAAAATATGATTATACTGTTAATGTTTTAAATTCTGAAATTGCAAGATTAAAACTCTAATTCCTGATGACGATGATTGCAAATCTTGTGACATGTTATATTATGAAATTATTGCTTTAAGAAATATCAATACTAACACTTCTCTAAGATTGGAAGCTGGAATTGAGAAAACTAAAAAGCTTGAGTCAACTTTTGCTCTTGGTTTTACTTTGCATTCTCGTGTTGTTGATGAGTTGTTTTTGACAAAGAATCTTTTGAAAAAGTATAATGTTGTTTTTGGTGCAAATTCTTTATTCAATTTTTTATGTGCTAAAAGGATTAAGCAACACAAGGATGTTTCAAGTTTTAAAACTTGCTCAAAGTGTTTTTTAAATGAGATGAAATTAAAAGATGCTCTTGGTCTTGTTGAGTTTTTGCAAAACAATATGAAAACTCACGAAGTACTTTCTTGCTCAAATTGTCACAAACAAAAAGGGATTGCAAAATCTTGTGAAAATTGTGGTTCTTAGACAAATGAGGTTGCTTATTTGAAAAGTTCTTTGCAAAGGTTTACCGATGGTAAAAAGAAACTCAATATGATTTTGGATACTTCTAACATGAGCACACACAATAGAGGAATAGGTTTTGATGCACATGCTTATTTTACTAATCATCCACTGAGTATTCTTGGTGTTTCTGAAAGCGGTGAGATTTTAACAAAACCCGAACCAAAGAAATCAATTTTCAAATCTCCTGGAATTTTGTTGAACCTTTCTACAACTTGTGCAATTGCTTCTTGTTCTTCTTCTAAGGAAAAAACACGTGTGAAGTACAATTGCTCTCATTGTGGTAAGGAGGCCATTTGGTTCAGTTTTGCTTTAGACATGCAAAAAAACAAAAAAACGATAGAGAATGTGAACTTGCAAGGTTGAGATGGCAAAGGTCGAGCTTTTCTTCGAGTGGCCCGGTTAGACCACAGGCACATCAGCGGTCAGACCAGTGGCCGATGGCGGTTAGACCAACTTTTTAGCATTGGTCGGATCGGTTTTTGGTAAAGCCTCAATGTAAGTTTTTAGATAAGTCTGGTACTGATTCTATTTGTGCATATACATATGCTTTGCCTAGTGGTTGTATTGGTCGTGTGTCTCAGTGTTGGATTCCTAAATTTCTTATTTCTAATCCCAACACAAAGGCCTCACATCTTCTTGTGCATAGGTCTTTTGGCGGCATACTCCCCATATGCATTAAATGATTGAGACGTCATTGATTTTAAGGTAACATTGATCTACTTATGAATTGGCAATATAATATCTACTTCTTCATTAGCTTTTCCCTCCCTAGTTATGCAGATAGTAGTTTTTGATAATAATACAAGTGGATACATGTCAATTCATGAGAACCATGGTGATATCGTTGGCAATTGGTTGTCTTTTTTAAAACCTTTGATATCTTCTCAATTTGCTTTGTTTTCACATCGGGAGGGTTTGGAGGTTGATTTGAGGGGGACTTTATGCTTTTCGGTGCATTCATGTTTAATTTATTGCATTGCTCTCAGTTTGAAAATAAAAAAGAAAAGTGGAGCTTCGTTTTATACCTCTAGTATATTCTTGTGCTTGCTAGCAATAGGAGTGAGTTTTTTGTTGCTAGTTTGGCTTGTATGCATTCTAGTCTGTATATAAGCCTTTGCTATTACTTTTGAGGGATATGATACATGACACATAATTCTTTTACTTGAATTAAGTAAATATGCAATATTGACAATAGTGCTTGTTTGAATGACTTAAGCTCATATATATGCTTGCTGAAATTTTCATTCCTTAAATACTCTAGAGATTCCTCAAGTAAAAAAATGCTTATATGAGAGAAAAAAAGATGTGAGGAAAATAATGGGTGCCGAATCCTTGGAAATAGTATTCACGATAAGGACGTATCCGATGTGAGGAAAATAATGGGTGCCGAATCCTTGGAAACAGTATTCACGACAAGAACGTACCTGAAATAATTGAGAGATTTTCTTTTGTGCTATTAAAAGGCAAATTGAGCAGAAGCTCAGAAATAAAACTTGATGAAAATTCTCTTGTAAAGGGCAAGTTAATTTGAGAAAGAGTGTTTAGTTCAGCTTGTCAATGTGTGCAGGTTTTTCTTTCAATCTATGTGCTAGTTATTATGTTGCATTATAAATTGTTGAAATCATGAATTTTTAGTGCTA
The DNA here is from genome assembly GCA_003991445.1 of Oryza meyeriana var. granulata. Lineage (NCBI taxonomy): Eukaryota > Viridiplantae > Streptophyta > Magnoliopsida > Poales > Poaceae > Oryza > Oryza meyeriana. The sequence continues at coordinate 343,061 of RYFJ01002655.1, read as the reverse complement.
ATTTGATCTTGATATAATATCATTGATTCATCTTTGGACTATAACTCATGCTTGTTTGCTAGCTGGTCAATCTATCTCCCTTGTCTTGCAACACATGTCCTCGAGTTGCTTTAGGTACATTTCAAAGCTCCTAGTAAAAAAAATTCAAAAAAAGAGAATTGATAAATATTTCATATTTATTGCATTTGTGCTTTCATGGTTTATATTTTCTCTTTTGAAATTCTTGATGAAATCATTGTCAAAGCGGGAGAAGTATACAAAATGCATGCTTAAAGAAAGGGGGAAAGTTCAAGTTGATCGATTCTTAAAAATAGTCAATTTTGTGTTTTTATTGCGAATATAGGGGAGACTTTTTCTATTTCACTTTTGTGATTGGTTTTTATTTTTCAAAGACATCAATTTGTATTTTGGAGATGTTGCCAATATGTTCATCAAGGGGGAGATTGTAAAATCATTGTCATGATTAATATTTTATGATGAACAATTAGCTTTACAAATGATTTATTTAATAAAAGTTGGTTTGAAAATAACTTTGGATGTTGGTGTGTATTTGTGTGGCTAATGTGAGTCAAGTTGGGGAAGAACTTGTGCTCAGATATGGTTTCTTTGTTTTTGCATGTATAGGTGAGTCTTGAGGCCTTTGGAGTATTACCGGTGATGGATTGGGAGTCGACTTGGGAGAAGTTGATGTCCGGATGATTAGGAGATCACGCGGGATACTAAAGGCTAGAGATCAATGCGCGTGGAGGTAAAGATTCCATATGGCATACAAGAGGAATTGTGTGCGTATGGAAAGAAGAGTTTATTTTGGATAGGAGTACAAGATTGGAAATTTTGAGTCCTAGTAGGATTAGGAGTGGAGTCCTAATAGGATTAGGAGTTCTACTCCTACTTTGTGTAGGAGGTTTTAGGTATAAATAGATGAGGGGTTGAGGCCCTAGAGCCATAACTTTTGGAAGAGAGAAAAGCTAGGGTATAGTTTTGAGAGAGAGGAGTGCTTTGTATGCACTTTGTAGAGATATCTTGATGCAATAAAGTTGATCTACTTTCAATAGTTTTGTTGAGTTGTGTTCTTTGTTCGTGGGTGGTTAGATCGGCAACATCGAGGCGGTTGTAGCGCCGACAGCACTGTCATCGGACAGACGGCAGGTAGGCAATCAGACCGGCGGTATATTGCAGTGCATCGCAACTTCATCCAGGTCAGAGGTTTCTTTTATTTCCGTTAAAAGATTTGGTTGTTTGGTTTTTCCTACCATTCACCCCCCTCTGGTAGACTTGGTTCTTGTGTATGATCCTATAGAAGCTAACTGGCTGGATGGCTACACTCAACTGGTTTGTTTCCCGACTAGGTGAATAGGGCATGCCCCTCTTCAAGCTTCAGAAGAAAGTTGACAATTTCCAATGGATGTCGGAAGCCCAACCAACCTTCGAAGAATTGAAGAAGTTTCTCACATCACCACCCATGTTAATATCACCAATGCCCCAAGAACCGCTCGTGCTATACCTTGCGGCAACTACTTAGGTGGTCAACACGGTTCTGGTTGTCGAGCGCGACGAGCTAGGACATATCCAAAAAGTACAATGACCAGTCTACTTTGTTAGCGATGTCCTAGGTGAATCCAAGCTGCGATATCCCCAAGTCAAAAAGCTGCTGCATGGACTACTCATCACCGTCCGGAAGCCAGTGCATTATTTTCAATCGCACCAAGTTACAACTGTCTTGTTGTTTCCACTCGAAGATGTGCTACACACCCGCGAAGCCATTGGCAGAATCGCTAAATGGACACTCGAGCTGATGGTGTTTGACATAGTCTTCCAACCACGGACAACAATCAAGCCTCAAGCACTTGCCGACTTCGTAGCCAAGTGGACAGAAGTTCAGTCGGCTGGACCTGCGGACAGGCTTGGGTACTAGATAATGTACTTTGACGGTTCTCTACGGATTGGAGGAACAGGAGCTGGCATCGTTGTGACATCTCCCTGCAGAGAAAAAACATAAATATGTCCTTTAAATACACTTTCCAGCATCCCATAATGTCGCCGAGTACGAAGCACTCATCCATGGGCTCCGTATCGCCACATCGCTTAGTATCCGACAGTTGGTGTTTCTTGGGGATTCCCAACTAGTGGTGAACCAAGTCATGTAAGACTGGACTTGCCTAGATAACAACATGGCGGCATACTATCAAAAAGTGCGAAAGTTAGAGAACAAGTTTGACAGACTGATAATCACACATGTTTTGCACCAATACAATGAAGCCGCGGACGAGCTAGCCAACATGGGATCCAAGTGTGAAGTGATCCTGACTGGAGTTTTTGTCGAGCAGTTATTAGAGCCATCAGTTAAGGAAAGCCTGATCCCGTATAGTCGGGGGCTAAGCCTGCACCAGAACCAATGGAAGTGCTAACCATCTCTCAAGACTAGTGGACTCCAATTATCGGATTCCTACTGGAAGATAAGCTCCCTGAATATCGCAATGAAGCTGGGCAAGTCAAACGCCGAAGGAAGAGCTTAATAGTAGTTGGGAAAGACCTATATCATCGAAGTGCATCTAGAGTCCTCATGTATGTGTCACACCTGAGGAGGGCAAGCAAATACTGCAATCAATCCACTAAGGCATCTATGGCAACCATGCTGCATCAAGGATGTTAGTCGGAAAGGCTTACAGACAAGGTTTCTTCTAGCCAATTGCGGTTACCGATGCTAAAGACATAGTTCGGACATGTGAGGGTTGCTAATTTTTTGCTCGGCAAACACATCTGTCAGCTCAAGAGTTGCAGAGAATCCCAATATCTTGGCCCTTTGCAGTCTTGGGGCTTAACATGGTTGGGCCGTTCAAAAAGGCGCTTGGAGGGTTCACACATCTGTTTGTCACAGTGGACAAGTTCACAAAGTGGATTGAGGCAAAACCCATTGATACCATCACTGCGGCCAGGGCAAAAGACTTCATCATGAGTATAGTCTACCGATTTGGAGGCCCCAATCGCATAATAAAAGACAACGGTACTCAGTTCACCGGTGTCATCTTCCAAGATTTCTGCGATGAGTTTGGCATAAAGATCTGTTATGCTTCTGTCGCTCACCCACGGGGCAATGGGTAGGTCGAGCGTGCAAACGGCATGGTCCTACAAGGTGTCAAGACTAGGGTATTCGACCGACTACGACCATATGCAGGACGGTGGGTATAAGAACTCCCATTTGTTCTCTGGTTAGTTTGAACTACTCTCAGTCAGGAAATATCGATGTTTGGTATCGGCAATAATAATATGGGGCTACTCATCAGACCTAAACTTGATGGATTGCAAAGGAACACGAAACAATTTATCCTGGTTCAGGCCCTCGAGGTGAGGTTATACCCTACTTCCAACTATTGTGTATTGCCTTTGAGGTTTCTCTAGTGAGATTCTATTCTCTACCCTAGGGGGCACCTCGCCTCTCCTTATATACCGAGGAGGCAAGGTTACAAGGTAGGAATCTCAGTCGGACATACCAAGGGATCTCCTTTTAGGAATACAACGTACCCGACTAGGACTATATCCCTTTACTTATCGTACAAGGTAATATTCACCAAGTCCTGTTGCATCCCTAATTACAGGATTGGGCCTATCCTCTATTCGAGTGGCCAGAAAGCTTCTCATGAGGTACCCGGGGCCCATGGCCTCCACAGTAGCCCATGAGACCTTTATAGTTGAGTCACAGCTGGTGCCGAGGGCTCATCCTCCTTGGTGAAGATTTCCCAAGTGCCTTGCTCCCGAGTACCCATTGTCCGAGTACCTCTTCTCTATGTCCTGTTTCATATCAGCTGGCAATGAGGCTATGAAGGGCTTCATAAAAAATATAAATAGTATGCACCGAATAGGCGCACCTATTTGGTGTAGCCCCCGACTTTGTGCTTAATTGTGAAACAATTAAATATAAAGTCAAAGATCTTTAACTTTCAAGTCTTTTTTGAGTGACATATATCTTAGAAATTGGACTCTTCAGCATCATATCAGCTGGAAATATTTTTGCTCAAGGCAATTTTGGCTAAGCATGTAAGCCGAGTACCACTTCATGGATTTTTATCCAATGTGTGGTGAGGTGTTCTTGAGAGATACCTACATCCCTAATTTTAATCTAGACTAGCCATTGATCCTTAAAAGGATATATTCTCAATACCTATCAAATAATTCAGATATCTGAACACATATGTCCAGCAATTAGGCTTAACATGAAGTATATCTGATTACTCTGATCAATTTCTGTAAAATAGTATTTGTACTGTGATTTTAACACAGCCAACAGTCAGCCCAATAGGACATGCTATTTAAAAATTCATATCTTATGGCTCATTACCAGGCTTGTCGGCCCAAGCCCACTAACTCAGCGCAGGCCTTATAAAGTGGCAAGAGAAAGAAAAGATTCCTCTTTCTCCCCCAATCTGCTAAATCACTTCAGCTCCCGAAACCTCGCCCAAATTTCGTGCTATCCACCTCACTAGGGTTCACTGCTGCTCGCGTTCCTGGCTTGAAACCCGCCGAGCTCCATTTCCTAGCATTGATTCCCAGTGCCCTACAGCTTCTTCACTCGATTCCTCATCTCCAGCAATGCCGAGAGCCCCGTTCGAGATCCCCGACATGTCATCCGGAGTTTGGCCAATGTCGGAGTGCAGCACAGTGAAGCTGCAGATTTTGGAGAAGATGATTCTGCAGCAATAAGAAACCATCAACAGGCATCCAGCCTGATGCACCTAGGTGCCCAATCTTCTGATAGGTTTGATTTGGCAACGTGAAGATGTTCACGTTTTGAGGCTTCCGATCAGCGATCGTCACCTCGCAACCGCTATACCCACACGTCTAGTTGTTATCAACCGTGCTCTCACATAGTCGACCTAACCATGAAGGTTTTGTCCCTGCAAGCAATCGAAGAAACTCACAAGAACAAGGAAGAATGCAATCTGAATTGCAGATGAATAATTTAACACTCGAAGTTGGGGTTCTACAAACCGATCTAGATGGCGAAACTGCAATGGCATTATAATCTAAGCAAAACCCACCTCTAAATGATGATGGCTACTGAATATATATGAGTTGAGACGTCCTAGGGTTAACCCTAGAGCGCACACCCCTTGGGCTTAGCACACGACACAATTACAAGGCCCAAGGCCCAAAACAGACACGGATTGGAAGAGGTACATGTCTTGCTTCAATGATTCTGGATAGCTCATGAGGAATTTTGACGTGGGACCAAAACAATCTAAAAGTAGACTCCATAAGCTTTCCAACAAGTACTCATGGGTCCTGAAAGTCCTTCTGGATCAGCGACAAGGTCCGTTTGAAGTTGATGCTGTCAGGAGGCCCGAATTCGAATCCAAAACGTGCAAAACTTCATCTCTTGCCTTCTATGGACCAAAGGTGACATGGTGATGTAGGAGTAGACTTGGGTAAGGTCTTGGTTTGGTCCCCAATAAACTTCTTTGATCATCCATGCGTTCCTTGTGCTTGGTCTCTTTCCCTTCATCCAAGCAAGTATCTCTGCAAACGAGAACACACAGAACTCATGGTGCAGTAATGGCTGTTCAAATATATAACACGTAAATCTTACGTAGAAAGCATGCACCTTTGCTTGATGAATACATAAGGTAGCTATGGTCATATCCAAGCTAGTGATGTCCTCATCATCCTCCCCTTCTTGATTGGAAACTGTCCGCAGTTTCACCTTGTCATCAAGCCTGATGAACATATCTTTATCTTTCACAACATAGGGTGAGGTAGTGTTGTGCATATGGTTGGATTCTGAAATTTTTAAACACAGAAAACACTTTGTAGTGTCGTGCAGCTCACAACACTCCCCTTCTTGCAAACCAACCTGTCGATGTTTTACACCGGCAATATGAATATGGGGCTACTCGGCGGATGGAAACTCGGTGGATTGCAAAGGAACACAAAAGATTTTATACTGGTTCAGGCTCTCGATGCGAGGTAATACCCTACGTCCAGTTGTGGTGTTATTCCTTTGAGGATTTGTGGTGGTGATTCTAGTGAACCAACTCAACCTGCCCTTAGGGGGTGCCCTGCCTCCCCTTATATACTGGGGGATAGGGTTACAAGGTATGAGTCCCTACCGGATTACGGCCAAGGGATTTGCTCTTAGAGATATAACGCACCCAACTAGGATTGTGTTTTCCTTATCGTACAAGGCAAAGTCTGCTAGGGATTACTATATCTCTAATTACAAGGCCAGGCCCATCCTCTATCCGAGTGGCCCATATGCTTGTCATGAGGTACCCGGGGCCCATGGCACCCACAGTAGCCCTTGAGACCTTCATAGTTGAGTCGCAGCTGATGCCAAGTGCTCATCCTCCACGGTGAAGTCTTCCCGAGTGCATTGCTCCCGAGTACTCTTTGTTCGAGTGCTTCTTCTCCCGAGTCCTGCTTCATGTCAGCTGGTAGCGAGGCTATGAAGGGCTCCATGTAGAAGTATGAATAGTGTGTGCCGAATAGGCGCACCTATTAGGTGTAGCCCCGACTTTGTGCTTAATTGTGAAGACAATTAAACATAAAGTCAAAGATCTTTAACCTGGAAGTCTTTCCTGAGTAGATTACTACCGGTATCATGAGACTCTTCGGTATCATGTCAACCGGAATATGATTTATAGTCTTGCCGAGTAGCATTCCACTCGTATATGTGACTCTTCAGCTTCATGTCAGTTGGAATGTGTGTTTATAGTCTTGCTGAGTAGGATGCTACTCGTATATGGGACTCTTCAGCTTCGTGTCAGCTGGAAAAATGGGGGTTTATAGTCTTTCCCGAGTGGCGTCCCACCCAGAAGTTAGACTCCTCCGCGTCATGTTAGCGGGAATGAGAAATTTATAGTCTCTCCCGAGTAGTGTACTACTCGAAAGTTAGACTCTTCCGCATCATGTCAATAGGAATGAGAGATTTATAGTCTCTCCCGAGTAGTGCACTACTCAAAAGTTGGACTCTTCAGCGTCATATCGGCTAGAATAATGTTGCTCATGGCAACTGATGGCCACGCATGTAGGCCGAGTACCACTTTATGAAAATAAATCCATGGCGTGGTCAGGTGCACTCGAGAAAGATACCTACATCCCCAATTTTAATGAAGACCAGCTTGTGATCCGTGTAAGGATATATCCTCGAGACCTGGCGGATAGAACAGATACCCAAACATATATGTTTAGCAATAAGGCTCTCATGAAGCATATCTGTTTTGCTCATCGGCTCCTGTTAGTAGCACCAGCGCTATAATTTCAACTCAACCTGCGGGCGGCCCACATGGAGCATGCTACTGTAGGAACTCATATCTTGGTGGCTGCTACCAAATAAGCCGGCATGAGCCGACCTACCCAACATAGCTCTATAGAAGTAGCATCCATCGCATGTCAGGACGAGTGCTCTAGCATTGGTAATTGCAATCGGCCAGAAGAATCCTTGTTTGCTAGCCTTTCCAACTTATGTTCTGGATGTAGCCTGGTTGCCACAGGTGCCTGAGTAGGTATGTTGCAGAATCTGCTTGCCCTCCTCAGGTGTGACGTGGTACATGAGAACTCCGGATGCGCTTTGATGACGTAAGTCTTCTCTGACTTGGGTAAAGCCGAATAAGGTACCTGAACCTTGTGTTAACATAGGGTTCGGCTAGCGACCCTCATGGGGCGTACCATATCCAACAGAGCCATAGCCAAATAAGGTACCCAAACCTTGCATTAGCATAGGATTTGGCTGGTGACCCTCATGGGGCGTACCCGATCTGACAGAGTTGTGACCAAATAAGGTACCGGAACCTAGCATTAGCATAGGATTCGGCTGGCAACCCTCATGGGGCGTACCCTACTTAGCCGAGTTGCGATGGAATAAGGTACCCGAACCTAGCGTTAGCGTAGGATTCAGCTGGCGACCCTCATGGGGCGTACCTCACCCAGTCGAGTAGTATACGACCCCCAACTAGCGTCGGGGGTTGGTCGTCAGCTCACATGGAGCGTAGCCGGGGAAGATGTCGTCCCGACTGGTGCAAGTACTTGGTCAGTAGCCCTCGTGGAGCATCCCGAGTGTATTTTGGCAGACTTGTCTAGCCCCTGAGCGTAGGAGATAGGCTCGCAGCCCTGAGTTCCTATCACGCGTATCCAGAGCTGGCCCTGCGCTATAAAGATACCAGATGAGTAGCATCTGATGATGAAAATAATCACCCGAATAAAATGTATTTTACAATATATGTAAATATGTGTTCTTCCTCTTACTGATATTAATTTCTCCGAGTAGTTGACCCCTTACGTTTAAGTACTCTGCCCGACTAATGATAGCCCCCTAGCGTCGGGAGTTGGCTCATGGCTCTTTCCCAGACACGCGTTTTGGGTAACTTGAGTTCGTTTTTCATGGAGCAAAGTTTCACGGATCAAGATTTATGCTACTCGAATACTTTTGCAATCATTTAAGAGAAAAAACAGAAAAAAGTACAGCTTGTACACCTATTAGGTGTAAGCGGCTGCGGCATTGGCGAGGCCAAGTGAAGAAATATTTATCAAGAAGCGACTTAGCTGTTCGGTATGTTGGAGTGGGGATGCCATCCTTGCATTTGGGCTTTTGAGCCCCCGAGCATATCACTTGTTGTTCTGATAATCTTCAGTTGTTGAAGGTCGAAGACGGTTGTGACCGACTGCCACAATGAAGTCGTCTGACTTGCGTTTGCGATTCCCAGCTTTAGTCGGGACCGCGTCGTCGGTGCCCTTCCGCTTCTTCTGTTAGGGTGCCTTGTTGTCATTGAGGGCCTCAGCAACAGCATGGGCCGATTCGGCGTATTTGTTCACCATGTCGAATAAAGCCTTGACAGAGTTGGGAGGCTTCCGAGTGAATTTGTCGATAAACGAGGTGTCTTTGACTCCTTTTCGAAAGGCGGTGATGACGACCTCGTCCTTGATCTTCAGGATTGAGTTCTTCTTCTCAGAAAACCTCTTGATGAAGTCACGAAGAGACTCATTCTTCCTTTGATACAACTGATGCAGGTCGTGCTCGAAAGATGGCCTCTCATATGTCCCCTGGAGGTTGTCGATGAAGCGTTCTCGGAGTTCTCCCCAGGAGCCGATTGATTGCTTGGGAAGTCCTGTTAGCCATGTCCTCGCTAAGTCGGCTAAAGCGACTGGGAGGTAGTTAGCCATGACTTTGCGATTTCCTCTAGCTGCTCGGATTGCCAGAGTGTAAACTATGAGCCAGGACTCGGGGTTGGTCTTGCCGTCCTATTTTTCGATTCCTGTAGGCTTGAAACCCGACAGCCAGTCGACCTGTTGTAACTCTTGGGTGAAGGCCGGTATGCCTTCATCGTCATGAGGGCTCCGACTCCGAATACGGCGGCGAAACCACTCGTGTTGGAGGCCGAAGCAATCATTCTCATCTTCCAGTCGGCGTTGCTCGTCTTCCTCTCAATGGCTGCAGCGAGCGTTGATGTCCTGCCGAAGGTCACGCCATGGTTGGCCTCGGAGCCTCCAGTTGTTGTTGGGGTTGCCGAGTGACGTTTGGCGTGACTCCGTGTGCTGCCGACTAGAGCCAGCCGTTCGGTGTCGCTTTGAGGCGTATGAGACTATTGTTGGGGAAGTCGACCGACTGGTCGGTATGAGGGTATCGCCCGACTGTTGGTGCTGCTGACATGCAGCAGCGGTAAGCATGGCTTTTATCCTTGCGATTATCGGAGTGGCCTGGTGATCAGGTCCGAACTGGAGTGTATCCAGTAGAGTTGCAGCGGCCACGATGTTCTGTTGGGGTGTAACGAAGATGTCGTGGTCGCCAACTCGTGTTTGGAGGATTTGTTGCTGAGTAGTCTGCCCAACCCTGCGTAGGTCGTCGTTGCGGGCGTGCAGGCATCTTGCTTCTTCCTCCTGTTGTTCTCGCAGTTGGCAGGCCTCCTCCTTTTGTTGCTCATGTAATCGGTGTGATTCCTAAGTAGGAGTAGGGCCTTTGGATGCCATGAAGATTTCTCGTGGCGAGGAGAAGCTTGCCGAACTGCTGTCCGACTTAGAGTCGGAATCCGACTGAGAGTCGTAGTCCGACTGAGAGTTGTAGTCGGAAGAATTGATGGGGGTGATTATAACTCCAACCTCCCTAGATCCGATCTCGAGCGGCTCTGGGCCGTATCCAAATCGAATTCCAAGGGATCGGGTTTGCCGCGTCGGATGTTGTCTGAAGATATCCGCAGCGTTGCTGAGTCTGTACGGGAGATTGACGATCTCTTCCCTTCTTAGCTCCATCTTGGCCAGCTCAAGGCCGAGTCTGACTCGAACACCGAAGGAAAGAGTTGTCCCGAGACCTGAACAAGATGAAGATTGCCGCAGCAAGTCGACGAAGGTTATTGCAGCGTTGTGTGGGCCGACTGGCACAGAGTTGGCCGGTTCCCTGGCAGATCGGATCAAGTCCGAGTCGGCCAAGGTGAGGTTGCCGAAGTCGTCGGCGACGAAGTCGAGGCTTCCGAATGAGATTGTATCTCTGGGGGAGAATATGCCGCCGTCGACTTTGGTTGCTAGATCCATCGAGCTTGTAGATGTAGATCTCGCCGAAGCCCCTACCTGGCGCGCCAACTGTCGATGTTTTACACCGGCAATATGAATATGGGGCTACTCGGTGGATTGCAAAGGAACACAGAAGATTTTATACTGGTTCAGGCCCTCGATGCGAGGTAATACCCTACGTCCAGTTGTGGTGTTATTCCTTTGAGGATTTGTGGTGGTGATTCTGGTGAACCAACTCAACCTGCCCTTAGGGGGCGCCCTGCCTCCCCTTATATACTGGGGGACAGGGTTACAAGGTATGAGTCCCAACCGGATTACGGCCAAGGGATCTGCTCTTAGAGATATAACGCACCCAACTAGGACTGTGTTTTCCTTATCGTACAAGGCAAAGTCTGCTAGGGATTACTATATCTCTAATTACAAGGCTAGGCCCATCCTCTATCTGAGTGGCCCATATGCTTGTCATGAGGTACCCAGGGCCCATGGCACCCACACAACCCGCAACTCATTTAAACAACTAGAGGAACTAGATAGAGAATTATTTATGCTCATGCGGTCCTCTAGACAAGACATGTCATTATGAAAAGAAGGTATATTAACATTCAAACAAATGTATACTCTATGCACATTATATTCTCCTTTATTATCATAATTGCCAATAACATGAAAAATCACATGAGAAGGACATGGCAAATCAGATCTAGCAAATAATTTTTTCTCTAAACAATTGAGTGGACAAAGATCATCAAATTGAATATAGTTCTAAGTATTTAAAGAAGATAGCAATCTATGCTCTTCATTCTCACTAGCAATGTGAACAACATGTCTAAAATCAGCACATGGTGGTTCAACAACATTACTAACATGTTCATTCACTAGTTGTGGCATGGATATAAGTGAAGCATTGCACAACTCTTCTTTATCACAAGAAATAGGAACCAAATCATCATGTGACAAAGGTAATTTAACACACGATTCCACTGGTGATTGCTATAAACTAACATGATTAGTGGACATATATAGCACATCAAAATTGTTCATACCTTGAGTGAATGTAGCACCATTTCTGTTACCTTTGTTCTCATTTTCAAAAACTGTAGGTGCACTCTTAATTAAACAATCTTGAAACATGCATGGAACAACAGGTGGATCTTCTCTCTCTATGTCTTTCTTCTTTTCCTTATTACCTTGGCTCTTCTCAGATACCCGCAAAATGTCAGTGCCCAAAGCAATACGTTCGTTTTGCAATAACTTAGGTTTAGGTGAAGGCATCAAAGCATTAGTATTATTACATTTATTTCTCAAAACCTCATGGTTTTTAATCTTTTCCTTCTCAAGATCATCTTTCAAAATTTCAGCAGGGGACATAGGTAGCAACTTAAATTTCTTGCCATTATGTGTGAAAGTGTACGTGTTGGTTCTACCACGGTGCACAAAAACTCTATCATATTCTCAAGGTCTACCCAAAAGTAGAGAACATGCTTGCATTGGAACAACATCGAATATGGCACTATCATGATAATTGCCTACTGAAAACTCCACTTTCACAATTTTACTTACCTTTGACTTACCGCAAGAATTGAACCACTGGAAGTAATAAGGCCGAGGATGCGGTTGCGTCGGCAATCTAAGCTTCTCGACCATATCTGAACTTGCCAAGTTGCTACAGCTCTCGCTATCAATGATAATACGACATGCTCAATTCATAACCGAAAACCATGATTCGAACAAATTGTGGCATTGATTATGCTCCGCTTCCTCCATTTGAGAACTTAGCACTTGTTTTGTACCAAAGTACTCTCATTATCCTGCAAAAGTTTAGTCACAGAAGAAGGGACAACAAGGGGTTGCTTCTCTAAATGACACACTTTATTTTTGTAAGAAAAATTATGAGATGGAAAAACAAATTCCTCTTGCATAAGCATTTTCATATCGTTCCAAGTTTGAGGCAATCTATCAGGTGAAGACGTTATTAAAGTTTGCCACCATATTAAAGCATGAGAAGTCAAGACACTAGCAGCATTCTTAATCTTTCGTTTATCACATATATGACGATGAGAAAAAATTTTATCAATCGTAACTTCCCAACTCATGTATGCTTCAGCACCAAATCCATTATACGAAGGGGGAGATGACACAGTCTTACCTTCACTTGTTGAAGGTGATGTGGCAGCTATGGTAGGACTCTCATCCAAATTCTTCATCTCCTTTTCGTCCTTGGTGTGAACTATCATAGTTAGTGGAAGACAAGAAGAAACGGTAGCTGGCTGCTAATGTCGTCTCAATTGTTCATATTCACTAAGAAGACCTTTCGTGCTCTTAGCTATCGCCTGAAGGTCTTGTTGTACAGAGTTCATGCTATGTCATCACATTCCTGCCACTGTTAGTTGAAAACAGAAAACAACACAAAAGCGTTATCCCTATCAACTACTAGGTAGTGGACGGTGGAATCACACACTCTCAAGCAACCAAAAGCGTCTTACCGAACTCTTATGATATTCTTACTGATTGAAGCAGGTGGTACGACCGGAGAGGTGGGACGTTGACAGCAGTGAGTGTTGTGATTACTTGGATCAAATCTGTACTGATAAGAAGTTTTCTGGGGTTCTCGGAGGCTCAAAAGTTATGGTAGCAAGGATTAGCAAAAATTAATAACAGACTAGCAAAGCTGAATAAGTGTCCCAAATACTTGTAGCAGTCGCTAGTCGAGACACATTCCTAGAACCAGCCTAACAAGCGAGAGCAAGAAATAAATGACTTAGGATAGCTCTCTCTCTCACCAAGTCTCTCAAATATCTCGAAAGATCAGCAAGACTACTCACTGAAAATAGCTCTCTCTCAGCAAGTCCACACGCTTCTTTTGCTTATCACTTTCTTTTTTTTACTTGATCTCTCTTTTTTTTCTTTCTTTTTTTTGATATATTTTTTTCTCAACTAGGAACTCAAACACGGCAAAACCTCAGGAAGGAGCGGCTCAAGCCAATATAAGATGTGGCCTGGAGAGATTTGTGAGCGTGCTTTAAAACTCATGCTAGAACTTCGGAGCTTAAAAACTCAGTCTTGCAGGCCAAATTTTGCAATTTTAGATTGGCTGAACCCAACAACTTCAGGCATAAGTGGATGTAAAATTTTTTGTAGATGTCTGCAGATATAAAATTTGCCCAAGTCCCGAGTCCCGTATGCGAAAGTTATGGCTATTTTAAGAAAGTTAGTGTGAACTATGGTTTCGTGGCTCAACCTTGTTGCTCCAGCTAGAGTATAAGTGCCAATAGGTCAAGCGGGGCTGACAAGGAGGCTAGCGATGTAGGGTGATTGACACAAGGCGGCTTGTGACCTATCTAAAAAGGTTTGTGAAAGCGGGTTAAAAGCTCAAGGCGGCTTGCAGTCCGAAACCGAGTAGAACTCGATCTCTCAAGGCAGGCTCTCACGCAACGCAATAGCTAGAACTAGAACCATGAACACGACTCTAAACCAGCAACCACTAACTTGACCTAGGACACAGACTCAACAAAGTGAAACTGAAATAAATTTTACAAATGTACAAAAGGGTTTGGACAGGGGATAAACCTAACACTACGAAGAACATGGTGGTAATAAATTTTTAGGTTTTCTGGACTCTAGGTAAGGGAAACAAAGATGGATAGATGGGAACAAATAATACCTATCGGGCAACCTGTGCTCTGATACCACTTGATGCACCTGGGTGCCCGATCTTCCGATAGGTTCGATTTGGCGACGTGAAGATGTTCACGTTTTGAGGCTTCTGGTCAGCGATCGTCACCTCGCAAACGCTACACCCACACGTCTAGTTGTTATCAACCATGCTCTCACGTAGTCGACCTCACCACGAAGGTTTTATTGCTGCAAGCAATCGAAGAAACTCACAAGAACAAGGAAGAGCGCAATCTGAATTGTAGATGAATAATTTAACACTTGAAGTTGGGGTTCTACAAACCGATCTAGACGGCGAAATTGCAATGGCAGAATAATCTAAGCAAAACCCACCTCTAAACAATGACGAATACTGAATATATATGAGTTGGGATGTCCTAGGGTTAACCCTAGAGCGCACACCCCTTGGGCTTAGCCAATGACGCAATTAAAAGGCCCAAGGCCCAAAACAGATTCGGACTGGAAGAGGTACATGTCTTGTTTCGATGATTCTGGACAGCTCAGGTGGAATTTGGATATGGGATCAAAACCACCTGAAAGAAGACTCCATAAGCTTTCCAACAAGTACTCATGGGTCCCGAAAGTCCTTCTGGATCAGTGACTAGATTCGTTTGAAGCTGATGCTATCAGTAGGCCCAATTTCGAAACCAAAACATGCAAAACTTCATCTCTTGCCTTCTATGGACCAAAAGTGATGTGGTGATGTAGGAGTAGACTTGGGTAAGGTCTTGGTTTGGTCCCCAATCATCTTCTTTGATCATCCATGTGTTCCTTGCGCTCGGTCTCTTTCCCTTCACCCAAGCAAGTATCTCTGCAAACGTGAACACACAAAACTCATGGTTCAGTAACGGTTGTTCAAATATATAACACGTAAATCTTACGTAGAAAGCATGCACCTTCTCTTGATGAATACATAAGGTAGCTATGGTCATATCCAAACTAGTGATGTCCTCATCACAGCCAATGTTGAGTCCATCCCTGCTCCAATCCCGGGTGAAACCGTGGATTTTACTTCATTCTTTGACCGTGGTTTGGCTCTTCCATCTTTCGATTTTCTCCACCAGCTCCTTGCTTTCTACCAGATTGAACTGGTGATCTCAACCCAAACTCCATTCTTCAAATTTCTATCTTTGCCACTCTTTGAGAAGCTTTTATGGGGGTTAAGCCCTATTTCAATCTCTTCAGATACCTCTTCCACATTAAGCCCTAGCCATCCAATTCCAAAATCCAAACCATCGGGGGGGCATGCCTTCAGCTCAAGAATGCGATGAAGAGGTCCTACCTCAATGTCCCCCTAAAAACTTCTCTCAAGGGGCGGCACCAAGAGTGGTTCTATTGCTTGAATCTGGAACCCTCTCTCCCCCCTTTCATAGGCAATCCTTCAACTGTCCTGGAGAGCTGGTCCTCCATGCCATCGCACGAGGGGATGGGGCAGGTCTACCAGCTGCTGGAAAAGATCGATCTACTGAAGGGGAAAGGGTTGACTGGTTCCTGGGTGGCAAGATTTTTTCTGAACCGTTGAACCCAACCACTGAAGGCAAGGAGCCACTTCGGATTCGACTACCAGGGCAAGAATGATCCAAGCCGAGAATACCCCGACTTCGTTGACAAAAAAAGGTCACTAACACTTTGTTGGGCTTCTTTCTCAATGGAATTGTGGAGACCGAAGACGAGGAATGAGCCCCTAAACCCTACTACAAGGGCAGGCCCCGGCCAAAGGTAACATTCTATGTTGCCATTAATTTGGTATCGATCAGTGATGAATGCCATGAATGTTGTCTAGCTCTACAGTCTATAATAGATAATATCCAAACATCTGCAGGACTGCGAAGAGTTTGATTCTAATTCCCAAGACCAATTGCCGTGGGATCCAGGAAACGCCTAGCTAGCCCTTCAGTCGCCCAACCCAGCCCCAAAAGGGCTGGGAAAAGACCAGCAACTGACCAGGGCAAAAAGAAGGATGTGCCAAGTAAGGCACCTGGGAGCCTGAGGATGACGGACACCAGTAGCACTGCCGCTAGGCCTTCCAGCCCTAGGACAACACTGCTGAGTGCTGCCACCTCCCAGTCGGCCGAGTCCGGCATAGCACCGATTGGGCCAAGCTCAACTCTGCTGACTGCCACGCCGATAAGCCCGATAGTCGGTAGTTCTCCACCGCCAAGCAGGCTATCCAGCCCCTCGCTGACTTCCTCCGCCCACAGCGCACCGGGGTGGAAATTCAAAACTTGCAAAAGGTATGAAAATCTTCAATCTTCAAAGGGACTGGAACATTCTTGCAATATCTTGAACGTTGTATATTTTCAGCAGCAAGCCGAGTGACGTTGACCCCAAGGGGGCAGTGCCACCAACCCCCATGGCAGATCCTGCCCCAGCTGAGCCCGAACCAGTCGCGCCACAAGCTGAGCCAGAAATCATCCTAGCCCTTGAAGCTAAGGTAATCCCACCAGCCGAGTCACAAGTGCCAGCCATTCAGGATGTCATGGTCGAGGGCCTAGTCCCGAGCTCGTCCAGGAAGCCGTGCCACCCGTTAAGCCAAGGTCTAGGACTCCATCACCTCCACTGTCATCTTCTTCTAATGAAGGCAATCTTCCCAGGCTCAATGCTCCCCCGCCAATCTTCCCCCGGATATTTTACTGGGTTACTCCAGAAGGGGAAGCTGAATGCTTCGAGCACGACGAGTAAGCGGCCTAGAGAGAAAGGGTGAATCTGATGTATGCCGCCATCGCTACGTTGAGGGGGATCCAGTACACAGTCAATCTCATTGTGTTTGCTGATTGGCGATTCCTCAGAGTTTTGCATCCTTGTTGTTAGTTTTGCTTGACTTCGATACTTCTTGAGCAGAAGGTGGTCGATCGGTTAGAAAAGATGGACAAAGTCCTGACTGAACTTGCCCCTCAGCTTACTCAACTCCAACAGCTCCAGATTGCCAAGGAAAACCTGGAGAGTCCAGCAAAGTGAGGGAGGAGTGGCTGAGAGGCTCGGTGGACAAGCTTAGGGATGAAAACTAGGCTCAGGCTAGGACAATCAGAAGTAAGATTCTTTTTTGCCCGAGTGACCTCAGACGAATCCTTCTGTCTTGTTGATCGCTGACTCTGTTTGGCTGTAGCTCATGAGACAAACCTCAATAACCAGTCCCTAGAAATTGAACGCCTGAAGAAGGAGCTGAAAGAGCTCAAGAAGGCGAAGTCCAAGGTGGACACCGACTATGCGAGTAAGTCTCATGACTGTCTGTGTACTCGGCTGCTTGGTTGTCCTAATATTTCTGATGTCTTTGCCTCTGTGTGAGCAGCCTTCAAAGCCAACACGTAGATCCAGTTTGGCACCTTGACAGAAGAAATCAAGGTGATCAAAGAATCACGGCAAATCATTGTCAATTCTGTGAAGACCTTGTTGGACATCATGTAGCTGATCCTGTCCGGTCCCAGCTCCAACTCAATTGCCTAGGTCACGCAACGTCTCCAGAAAGCCCCAGGAGTCCTAAAAAGTACTTGGACTAGCGCGATGCCGTAGGGATTGCCCTGGCACTAGCCATGACCAAGTCTCTCTATCCTCGTGTAGATATCGAGGCGATTGGTGAAGGCTTTGCTGAGGACACTACCCTGGAGTAGGGCTTGGAGCTGATCAGCCAGGTGAGGCCGTTTGCTGAAACCATAGCTAAAGATCTGCCAATGTAAACAAAAACTATTATGTAGTTAGTGTTCATCAGGAACAATATGTGAATATTGTAAATATTTTTGTTGTTTGTCATTAAGTCTTGCCAAGTACTTGCTGCCTCTAAGCCATCATTAGCTTTACCTAACTAGATAGTTTACGCTGAGTGGTTTGAGATTAACTTAATTAGAAACATTGACCTCTCAGGACTATACTTGGGAAAACATAATGTAGTTGTTGTAAAGCTTCATGACTTAGATAAAACAAGCTCAGATTTTATTAATGACATTAGGCATGTATTAACATATAACCCCCGACTCACTACGCGGTTGGAAGCAACGTAGTGAGTCAGAGTAACTAACTTTATTGATATGTACAAAAGAAGTACAAAACTCAGGTATAGAAAGGACGTAGTTGTTCTTTGTTCCACGAGTTATTGATTAGGACGCCATCTTCTATCTTCAGTCGGTAGGCGCCCGGACGTGTCACCTTAGCGATAATGAACGGCCTCTCCCAAAAGAGAGATAATTTATGCCTATCTTTGGTGGTTTGGATTTTTCTCACCGAATAGGTGCGGCCATGAACATTCCAACTATGATAACGACACAGGCCTTGAAGATACCTTGCCAACTGGATGGTTGCGATGCCCCTTGCTTTATCCAACTGATCTAGTTCAACCAGTCGGTCTTTAGTTGATTTTGCATCTGAGTGGGCCCCGACTCGTGGTGAGCCAAACTCCAACTCGGTTGGTAACACAGCCTCAGCACCATAGACTAGGAAGAAAGGGGATTGCCATGTTGTCCGACTAACCATGGTTCTTAAAGACTAGAGAACAGATGGAAGCTCTTGCACCCACCGCCTTGCATATGGTTGTAGTCGGTCAAACACCCTAGTCTTGATACCTTGTAAGACCATGCCATTGGCATGCTCAACCTACCCATTGCTTCATGGGTGTGCCACAAAAGCATAACAGATCATGATGCCGAAGTCGTCACAGAAATCTTGAAAAACACCGCCAGTGAACTGAGTGCCATTGTTCGTTATAATGCGGTTGGGAACTCCAAATCGATATATAACACGCATGATGAAGTCTTTTGCCTTTGCCACTGTTATGGTAGCAACGGGTTTTGCCTCAATCCACTTTGAGAACTTGTCCACTACGATGAACAACTGTGTGAACCCTCCTGGTGCTTTTTTCAATAGGCCAACCATGTCAAGCCCCAAACTGCAAAGGGCCAAGAGATAGGAATTGTTTGTAGTTCTTGAGCTGGAAGATGTGTTTGCTGTGCAAAGAACTGACATCCCTCACATGTCCGAACTATATCTTTAGTGTTTGTAACAGTAGTCGGCCAGAAGAAACCCTGTGCGTAAGCCTTTCCAACTAACGTCCTTGATGTAGCGTGGTTGCCACAAATGCCCGAGTGGATGGACTATAGTATCTGCTTGCCCTCCTCGGGTGTGGCGCAGCGCATGAGGACTCCGGATGTGCTTCTATGATAAAGGTCTTCACCGGCCACGAGGAAACTTTTGCTTCGACGTTTGATCCGCTCGGCCTCATTGCGATCTTCTAGGAGCTCGTCTTCCAAAAGGAACCTGATGATTGAAGTCCGCCAATCTTGACAGATGATTAGTACTTCATTTGTTGCCGGGGTAGGTTCAGCCCCCGACTGCTTGAGTACTATTTTCTCTTGACTGACGGCTCCACTAGTTGCTTGACAAAGATTCCAGTCGGGACCACATCTCGTTTGGATCCCATGTTGGCTAACTCGTCTGCAACTTTGTTATATCGGCGCAGCACATGTGTAATCTCTAGCCCGTTGAACTTGTTTTCCAGCTTACGTACCTCTTAACAGTAAGCCGCCATGTTGTCGTCTAGACAACTCTAGTCTTTCATGACCTAGTTCACCACAAGTTGGGAATCCCTGCGCAGTGCCAGTCGGCGAATGCGAAGTGATATGGTGATGCGGAGCCCGTGGATGAGTGCCTCGTACTCAGCAATGTTGTGGGATGTGGAAAGTGTATCTGAAGGACGTATTTCAATTATTCTCTGGTGGGTGATGTCAGGACGATGCCAGCCCCTGCTCTACCAATCCGCAGAGAACCGTCAAAGTACCAGTATTCAAGCTTGTTCCGTTGGTTAAAGCCGTCTGAACCATCTGTCCACTTGGCCATGAAGTCAAGCAAGTTGCTTGTGACTTGATTGCTGTTTGAGGTTGAAAAACAATGTCAAACGCCATCAGCTCGAGTGCCCATTTAGCGATTCTGACAGTGGGTTGCGATTGTGCAGGACGTCCCCGAGTGGATACGATGTGACTATTGTGACTTGATGCGACTGAAAATAGTGCACCAACTTCCGGATAGTTATGAGTAAGCCATAGAGCAGCTTCTAGAGACTGGCATCTGTACTTTTTGTATGTGCCCAGGCTCTGCCCGCTCTACGACCAACATCGTGCTGACTTCCAGAGATGTTGCCACCAAATACATCACGAGTGGTTCTTGGGGCATGGGTGATGCCAACACAGGTGGTGATGTGAGGAACTTCTTGAAGTCTTCGAAGGCTTGCTAGGCTTCTGGCGTCCATTGGAAGTTGTCAACTTTCTTTAGTAATTTGAAAAAGGGCATGCCCCATTCGTCAAGTCAGAAAAATAATCGGCTGAGTGCCGCCATGTAGCCAGTCAGTTTCTGTACATCCTTCTGACTAGTCAGGGGTGCCATGTTCATGATAGCATTGACTTTCTCTAGATTACCCTCGACGCCTCGCTGTGATATGATGAAGCCGAGTAATTTTCCCAAAGGTACACCGAAGACGCACTTCTCCGGTTTCAACTTCATCTTGAATCTCTAAAGGCTTTGAAAAGTTTCTTCAAAGTCGGCGATGGTGTCTTCCTTGACTTTGGTCTTGATTACCACGTCATCGACATATGCCTCCACATTGCACCTGAGTTGATTGTGAAGACACCGCTAGATAGCGCGTTGATACGTTGCGTCAGCGTTTTTCAACCCGAACGGCATAGTGACATAGCAGTATGCACCGAAAGGCCTGCGTCATTATCACAATCCCAATGTCCGTGACCGCACCTTTTCGGTGGGTGATCTTGTATTAAGAAAAATACAAACCACCAAAGACATGCTACAAATTATCTCCCCTGATGGGAGGGGGCCATTCACTACTATTGAGGTGACATGCTCAGGGGCTTACCAACTAAAGGACAAGGATGACACCCTGATCAACAACTCATGGAACATAGAACAACTATGTCTTTTCTACACCTAATAATTGTATTATGATCAGTTTTTCATTATCATATGAATAAAGGTTTTACTCTGACTCACTATGTTGATTGTTTCCAACCAAGTAGTGAGTCGGGGGCAACATGATTATATCACATCTTTTGTTATTATTCAAACCAAATTCGAGTATATTTTATCTAAGTTAGGAACTCTCATAATGAATGTGCTAACTTATACCGAGATAGAATTGATGGATCAACGCTTTTAAGTTGCTCTTATCATCTCTATGGTATCATCTTGGTTAGTCGCAGACTAATAACGATAAGATAACTCTAGCACTCGGACAGATTTCAATAACAATAAAAACCACACATTTCTATCGATGTTTTCACTAGCAATAAACTATAGGCTACTTGGCGATGGGAAACTCAATGGATTGCAGAGGAACTCAAAGAGATTTATACTGGTTCAGGCCCTCAATGTGAGGTATACCCTACGTCAGTTATGGTGTTTATTTCCCTCCTGAGGTATTTGTCGATTGATGATCTGGTGATCTCGTGCCCCTTGAGGGGCGCCCCGCCTCCCCTTATATACTAGGGGGTAGGGGTACAAGATAAGGATCCCAGCTAGATACGGCCAAGGGATTTCCTTCTTAGAGATAGAAACTTATCCGACTAAGACTGTTTTCCTCATCAAACAAGGTAAAGCCTACCGGGTGCTATCTTATCTCTTAATTAATGATTCGGCCCATCTTATGCCGAGTGGCCATATGCTGTGGTGAGGTACCTAGGGCCCATGGCCTCCATAGTAGCACCCTGAGACCTTCATAAGTGATCACAGCTGATGCTGAGTGCTTCATTCCTCCACGGTGAAGTCTTTCCGAGTGCATTGCTCCGAGTACTCTTGTCGCGAGTGAGTCTTCTTCCGAGTCTGCTTCATTAGCTGGCAGCGAGGCCTATGAAGGGCTCGTGTAGATATATGAATAGTGTGCACCGAATAGAGCGCACCTATTAGGTGTAGCCCCTGACTTTGTGCTTAATTGTGAAGACAATTAAACTATTAAAGTCAAAGATTTAAGCTGATAGTCTTCTCCTGCAATTAGTATACTACTGTATATGAGACTCTTCCGGCTCATGTCAACCGGAATTTAATTTAAAGTCTTGCCGAGTAGAGGATGCTACTCGTAGATGGGACTCTTCAGTATTTCATGTAGCTGGAAAGGGCTGTATAGTCTTTCTGAGTAGCGTCCCACCAGAAGCTAGCTCCTCCGCATCATTGTCGCGCAATGAGAACATTTATAGTCTTCCCGAGTAGCAGCTACTCGAAAGTTAGACTCTTCAGCGTCATATGGGCATAGAATAATGTTGTCATGGCAACTGATGGCCGCATGTAGGCGAGTACCACTTTAATGAAATAATCCATGTGTGGTTAGTGTACTTGGGAAAGATAGCTGCATCCCCCAGTTATTAATATAAAGACGCTTGTGATGCCTGTAAGCGATATATCCTCGAGACTGATGATAAAGGATACCAAAAATATTTTAGCATAGGGTCTCTGAAGCATATTGTTACCTATCGGCTTGTTGGTAGTACCAGCGCTATAATTTCAACTTAGCTGGCGGGCCCACAATGGAGCATGGTCTAACTGTAGGAATCATGTCTTGGTAAGCCCAGCAGGGGGGGGGGGGGGTTGTAAAGCCATTTTTGATTTTGTGCTAAAAGCATTTTTTCTCTGCATGCTTTCTGTATCTTTCATCGCTGAAAAACCAGCCTTGCCCAATTACTTTCGGTTGGAAGCAAGGCTGCCCCATCGGACCATCTCTTGGGGAATTGGATGGTCCGACTTCCCATCGGACAGCCGCCTCTCGGCACCTGTCGCCGCGACCGCCGTTTGTACTTGCGCCGGCTCTCCTATCGGTCGCGCCCTTTTTCGTGCCCGGGGACTTGGCTCTTTCGAAGTCCGTGCCGTTTCCGCGAGCCCGGCCCGCGCCTCGCGTCTGCGCTGTGCTCTCTTGAGCCGCGCCCGCTGGCATACCCGCGTATCTATCTCCTCTCGTGAGCCGGCCGCCCGCGCCCTCTCTCGCGAGCCGCGACAGTAGCTGGCTTTTATTATCCGCTATTATGTTACCACCATCGGCTTCTCGCGACTGTAAGTATGGAATGTATCGCATCGGCGGTTTGGCTTTTCGCTTATATATCTCTCGGTTTGTAGCGATATATTGGTGCTGTGGCATCGGCTGAGGAGTCATCTCAGATCTGTTGGCCGGATTGGTTGGCAGAACACACTGGTGTGGACACGCAAAGTCCTCAGAGTGTAGATTTGTAACGTGAGGCTATCTTTTGTGCCTGTCTCCATCGTCAAAGAGATCCACGCAAGGATGCTCTCCCAGCCGTGCGGCTCGGCTCAGGTGGCTTCCTGCTAGCGCGCCCGCACTGACAAGTGGGAGGGATGCAGATGCAACCTTCGGGACCTCTCGCGAGATGCCCCGATAAGCTCAGCCCGCCCTGCCTATCCTTTTGCTGCACGCTTGCCCGGCGCACTACATTCCGAAGACCGTGGAGCAGACGAGCGCTCCCTCCTCTCCTCTCTTTACCTACTTCCTTTTTACAAGCTATGTCCTGCTTCCCTAGCTGCCCTCTTCTCTCACCCCGGAACAGTGATTGCCTCCTTGTTTCGTTGAGATCGTGAGGGTGCCCGCCAGGTGCGCGAGGCACCGCCTTCGTTGGGAATCCGGTGGAGTATTTTACC
The DNA here is from genome assembly GCA_003991445.1 of Oryza meyeriana var. granulata. Lineage (NCBI taxonomy): Eukaryota > Viridiplantae > Streptophyta > Magnoliopsida > Poales > Poaceae > Oryza > Oryza meyeriana. The sequence continues at coordinate 319,265 of RYFJ01002655.1, read as the reverse complement.
TTGTCTCAGCTGTGTCACACGTGTTCTTGGCTCGACTAGATCCGTTTTGTCTCGCAAGCAGCAGGCACCCGCGCCCCATCGTGTTTGCAACGCGAGGTGCTGTGATTTGCGGCCGTAACCAAACTGCGCCTGGTGGTTGCCGCTGCTCTGGCCGTATCAGACCAGTTTTTCATCTCCGTTTCTTTGAGCTCATCATAGCACTTGTCTGCAGCTCGCATGCACGGAGCGACCGGCTCTTCGCCGGCGACCATGCCTCAACGTTTGCACCACTGGCTTTGACCACTTCTTCGGTGGCCTTCCTCGTTTCATGCGTCGTGTTTCTTTGTATTACTGGAGGCCTAGTTTCCACGTCTGGTTGGCCGCCATGCCATTGTTTTTGCCATCCCCCAAGCGTCACACCGATGGCATGTGTGGTGAGGCAATCGGCAGCATGGCCCGTGTAGTAGAGCCTTCGTCTGCATGAGGACCCTAGAGCTTTCCTCGTGGCCTGCTATGCAGCCATGCTAGAGCATGAGAGGACCGAGGTAGACGCGTGGCGATCTAGTGGTTTTCATAGAAACTAGGTGCGCTTGTGTTTGATGTGAGTAAGGCACCACATCAGCCCATGCCACGGGTTGGCCCTCGTAGGTAGAGCAGGATACAAACCCTGAGTAAGCGGGTAGTGCTGTGTTTTCCACGTTTTTGCGGATCTGTCGTTAACAATGTGCGAAGATGTGTAGTTTGCCGCGTATGAAGACATGTTTTTGGACGAGGCGTTCGCCACTATCACACCCGCTCCCGTAGGTTCCACTTGGTAATCAGTGACCTAGATCCTAGAACCTCCACCCCCAATGCTTAGATAAAACTTTCACGCCCGGATGGATTTTCACGTGTTAGGCCAACGTTTTAGTGACGGTGTGAAGCGTGTGCGGAGTTAATCCTAGCGAGTGTGGAGTATATCACTATTTGGGAGTTTGATCCTTGAGGTTCCAGCAGAGAACCATGTACGTAATTCGTACATCAAAAGCCCCTAGCCGAAAAACGTCGCAAATTGACAAATGCTTAGTCGGTAGATCAGATATTTAGCCGTTTCACGCAGCTTCGGATCTCAAGGAAACGCTGCTTACTCAGGTTAATTTTCGATTTTTGGACACTAGAAGACTTCGTTGACCCTTTCCTATAGAAGCTCGGATTCAAGCGATTTTTTTACCTAAATTCTCTAAATCATGCACTTGATATTATGAAAATATTTGTACTTCTGTTCTGCTTTAATATTTTGATTGTTTTATTTGCATTATTCGTTTGGTCATTCTCTGTAGAAAACGACGTTGTTGACTCAGTTACGTGGAAGGATCAGAAGCGTTCCAAGAATCCAGGAAGGCAGCAGCCCTTGATCAATTGCTCCGCAATATTTCACACTTACAATAATAAGTGACTTGCAACTATCTACTGCATGCAATGTTTTACTTGAAAATGTGTGTGGATTTTGGGTGTTACGCTCTTTGTTATGCATATGCCTTATTTGTTACTTGGTAACTCATGAATTCTTGTTCATTATGTTTGCCACTGATTGGGTTTATGTGAAGTTGGGAAGATGTATAGGTATGCTTAGTTTGCTATTTAATCATGATGTTATTATTTGGGATGTTGGAGGAAAAGAAGCTTTGAAATATGAATGAACAGTGGTATTTTTGTCCTGTTGCTCCTTGGTGGAAAACAAATTGAACACATGCTTTTGGACTTGGCGGAGTGGATGTGTGTTGGTGTTGTTTGTGGTATCGTATTAGGTGGTGGTCCTAGCCGGCGTCACTATAGGACCGTTCTTGGTGTCGCTAGACGCAAGAAGCACGTGCAAACCACATTGAGCTCTTTATGGGCGAGTTCTAGCTAGTATATGTTAGATCACTACAAGAGACCGCCTGGTGGTTAGTTGTAGAATCTTGATTGTATGACATTGGGATAGAATGCGGGTTATTGGTTTTTGTCCATAGCCCGAGGTACTTTGGATTATTGTTCTTCAAGGGTGACAAAGCACAGTGTATGAGCTTGGGGATTTTGGGAGGCCTCCACCCCTAGGGATGGATCAATAAGCGCGGGATATTGCTAGGTGAACGGTGGAAAGGCTTTGTCATTGATGGTGTGAGCTCCTGTGTGGTAGCTCATGTTGTCCTTGTCTGTGGGTAGAGGTTGTAACACTCCTCGAGAGTTAAAACTATTCGAATAGCCGTGTCCTCGGTTATGGACGACTTGGGAAATTCTCCACGTAGTAGTTTTAAATTTTTGGGAAGTGTTTTGGGGAAGATCTTGGTGCGAAACGGGGAGTTCGCTGGGATGGTTGTGGCAGCGTGTTGCCACTGTGGCTGGATGGGCAGGGAGCCCATATGCGTTGGAAACATTGGGGGTTGATCGCTTATATATCTTGTTTGCTGTACTAGCTTGTTTTTCAAAAATTTGGTTGCAAAACCGATGTTTTCGCTATGTATATTTACTGATTATGCACTGCAGGACCTGAACCATCCTTGTTATTTCGCATATATTATGGAATATCCATTGCAAACACTATAAGTCTTGCGGGTACGTATGTACTCACACGCTTGTGTGACTTTTTTTTTTTAGAGATGGTTGAGGAGGACCGACAATCGGGTACTTTATGGCGGGTTTTTGGAGACGACGACGACGGTGCTTCTAGGGCTTACGGTTGGTTGCCTGTGGGCGGGCAGAGGCATACTTGCTGGTTTTTGGTGCCTATTATTATCTTGTTTCCGTGTTGAATCTTTGTTAATTTGCTGTTCTATTGGCGGTCGGCCTCTATGTAACCGCTAAAGTCTAGACTTTGTACGACTTATGTTTGGACTGCTGTGAGCTGAACCTGTGATGTATGGATTATGATGCAATGTTGAATGTGTGTGCTAGCATTGATTCGTGGGACTAGCACGGTAACCCCATAGGGTTCGGGGTAAACCGGGTCCCGACCCAGTGCTGACTGTGTAGGCCTAAGCCATTTAGTCGGCAATGGCACTATAAACAATGGGGAGAGAGAAAAGATTCTTCATCTTTCCAATCAGCCAATCGTTTCGTCTTCTGCTTCGCGCCAACTTTTCACCTATTGCGATCGTCTAGGGTTAGCGACTGCTGTGTTGTCCCGCTCGAACTCAGGACGGTTCTAGTCCTCCTCGTTCTGTTCAAGCCTCCAATCGTTTCCTCAAATCTCTCACCCCAACCATGCCGAGAGCTTCGGATCTTGCAGGTGCGCCGGGGAATGCTGGCCGCGTCGGATTGCGGTTCGGGTGAAACTACATGATGGAGAGTCAATTGAAGTTGCCCAACAAGAGGTGATACCGCTGGCGGCCGGCAAAGGGTGAGTCGTCCAAACCCCTATCTGGCGATGAACAGTAGTTTTTGCCTCTTTTTTCAATCGGGGTTTGTGCCTTGCCTCTTCTGATTTCTTCCACCACATCCTTGACTTCCATGGGTTGGAGTTGGTGAATTTGAATCCCAACTCGATTCTTCAAATCTCCATATTTGTTACTCTCTGTGAGTGCTTTTTGGGTGTGGAGCCCCATTTTAATTTCTTTAGGCATCTGTTCCACATCAAACCCCAGCCCTCCAAGAATAGCATCAGTGAAATTGGGGGGGCTGGTCTCCAGTTGAGGAGCGATAGGAAGAAGTCATATCTTGATCTCCCCTTGAAATCTTCCTTGAAAGGCTGGCACAAGGAGTGGTTCTATTGCGCAGATCTGGCTCCCTCCTTGCGTCCATATCACTCAGCTTGCTCCGGAAGCTTTACCAAATTGGTCAGTAGATCCAACCTTGAGGAGATGGGCAAGTGCATCAATTGCTGGAGAAATTGGATAAGCTTAAAGAAGCTGGCCTGACTGGGCCTTGGGTGGCGCGGTGTTTCCTGACTCAGTGCATCCAGCCGCTAAAGCTGAGGAGCGCGTTCGGCTGGGATTTCCAAGGAAAACTTGATCCTAACCGAGTAAGCCACGAGTCGGCCGACAAGTTCAAGGTAACCGAGACCCTGTTTGGTTACTTCTCCGAAGGGGTGATCGAGACCAAGGATGATAAACGCCGGATTGCTGCTTACAGCTTCCTTAGGCGCCGCCCCAAGGTAATCTTTGTCCCTCATCTGTGGCAAATGCCTTAGAGCTTGTATCTGTGATTGCCCAGCCTTATGTGGTATATATTATTGAATCTTCTACAGGAATGCAAGGAATTTGATGAGGACTCCCACCCGTTGTCGGCCGTTAAATCGAAGAAGAGGCCGACGAGCCCTGCTGCTGCCCAACCCGACTCCAAGAGAGCGGGGAAAAAGCCCATTCTATATCGGGGCGAGGGGGCCATGACGCCGCATGTCGTGGTAGGAGGGCTAAAGATAAAGGACACCGCCACTGCAGTGCCCAGGCGGTCAAGTCCTAGGTTGGGAGCAGTACGGCCGAGCTCGACGCTGCCAAGCCCGACAAAAGCATCGCCGAGTTCACGGTCCGAGTAGGCGCCGCCAAGCAGGCGGATGCCCGAGTCAGACACGCCACCAATGGGGCCACCTCCAGTTGCTATGGTGCCGCCAACTGGTTCGCCGACCAGGCTGACAACCATGCATAGTGCTCCGGCGGGACCCGGATCACCCGGCGGGAGACTTAAGTTCTCTAAGAGGTAAGCTGCTCCGGATCTTCTAAGATTCTTGTCTGTTACAGTAGTATTTTGATGTCTGTCTTGCGATGCAGGAAGCGTGCCGACAATGATCTCAAGGAGACCGCTCCGACCGCTCCCCTTGAAGAGCCTGCCCCGGCCGAGCCGGCACCCGCGAGCGCACCCGCTGAGCCGGAGGCCAGCCTAGTCACGGAGACTGAGGTGGTCTCGACTGTGGGGCCACTGTTGCCGCCCAACCAAGAGGCAGTTACTGAGGTTGCTGCCCCAGCCCCTGAGTCGCTGCCCGCTGCAGAGGCCGTTGCTGGAGCCCCCGAGTTGATCCCCGAGGCCGCAGGGGACGCCGGCATGGGGGCCAGGACCCCGTCGCCGTCGTGGTCATCGTCGCCGTCGTCGCTGCCGCTGGAGATCCTGAACCTTCCTCGGATTGAAGCCCCTGTGTGTGGGCTGCCCCGGACGTTCACCAGGACGGCGCCTGATGGAACCGCGAAGAGGTTCAGGCTTAATGAGGCCGCGGCGAGAAGGGAATGCGAAAGCTTGCTCCGCGCCACCATTGTCGGGTCCGAGGGGGTTCGGGTATGATCCTTGTTATTGAGTCTTGATGGTCTTCTTGTATGACGTCTTGACTCCATTTTTGACTTATTCTCTCCCTGAGCAGAAGCTTGTTGACCGCAATGAGGAGATGACCGAGATCCTGGTCGAAATGGCTCCCCATCTCACAGAATTAGTGTAGCTCCGGGCGTTGAAGGCCGAGATGGAGGAGTGCCATGCGGGGAGAGTAGCCTGGCTGAAGGATGCCGTCAACCAGCTCAGGGATGAGACTTGGGCCCATGCCGGGAAGATTAGAGGAAAATCCCCCGGACGCGTCTTCCTGACTAAACCTGTGATGTATTTCTCCAGTTGTGTTGCTCCCGGCTGCTCAGTTGTGTCTTGGCTGCAAGGTTGAGCTCTTGACTAATCTGTTGTGCAGCCCTTGAAGCCGAGTTGAAGACCCGAACAGAGAGGGAAGCCCAGTTAAGGAGGCCGAAGAAGCCAAGGCCGAGCTTGAGAAGGTCAAGGCCAACTTGACAAGGGCCAACGCCAAGCTTGAACGGGAGAAGGCCGAGTTAAAAGAGGCCACCATCAAGCTCGGTGAAGAAAAAGCTAGACTAGAGAAGACCGTGGCCGAGTGGGAGGCCGACTACATGAGTAAGTCCCCGTCTCGACGATGATATTAACTAATCCTTTAATCATTCCATTTGCAGCCGTACCTAACATGTTTACTTGTTAGTGGACCCGGGCATACCTCAGAGCCAATGCCTAGGCGCAATATCGGTTTTACACAGAGGAGATAAGGGTCATCACGGAGTAACGGGAGGCCCTCGTCGGGTCTGTGAAAGGGCTTATTGATCTGATGGATCCCAGCCCTGTGGGAACCAGCTGCAGCCGAATCCCCCAAGTGGAGGCGTGTCTTCAGGATGCACTGAGTGCCCTGAAGAGGTACTCGGATAAGCATGTCATTGCCGGCATGGCCCAGACCCTGGCGATGACCAAATCAATCTACCCGAGGGCAGACATCGAAGCCATCGAGGAGGGGTTTGCCGAAGAGATGACGTCCGAGGAGGCGCTGGAGCTAATAGCTCGGGCGTGGCCGACTGCTGAGATAATCACCCGAGACTTGGGTCTGTAAGAGCAGCATATCATGTAGTCGGTATGTATAAACTTTTGTGAAAAATATGTGTAAATATATGTGCAATGCCGCCAAGCTTTGAATTATTACTTAGTTGTCATTAGCTTTACTTGACTATGTAGTCTACACCGAGTTAGTCTGTCAGAACTTAATAAAATTGCTCAATGTAAGAAACTATACTCGGGCAAACGTGAGTCGTAGTAAGGCTTCATAACTGGAGTAAGACAAGCTTATATATTATTGACAAAACACATATATACCTGCAGCCCCCTACTCACTACTCGGTTGATACAAGCGGCGTAGTGAGTCAGAAACTGTACACATGAGAAATTATAAAGCTCAGGTATAGAAAGGATGTAGCTGTTCTATATTCCAGGAGTTGCTGACAAGGGCACTGTCTTCGGTCTTCAGTCGGTAGGCGCCTGGCCACGTGACCTCGGCTATAATGAACGGCCCTTCCCAGATTGGGGATAATTTGTGCCTGTCTTTGGTGGTTTGTATTTTCCTCAAGACGAGATCACCAGCCAAAAAGGCGCGGCCACAGACATTGCGATTGTGGTAGCGACGCAGGCCTTGAAGATATCTTGCCGACTAGATTGTTGCGATGTCCCTTGCTTCTTCCAACTGATCTAGCTCGACCAATCGGGTATTATTTGAAACGTCTTCTGAGTAAGCCTGGACTCGCGGGGAGCCGAACTGTAACTCTGCCGGTAGCATAGCCTCGGCACCGTAGACCAGGAAGAAAGGAGATTGCCCTATTGCCCGACTAACCGTGGTTCTGAGGGACCAGAGAACAGATGGGAGTTCTTGTACCCACCGGCCCGCATATGGTTGTAGTCGGTCGAATATCCTTGCCTTGATGCCTTGTAAGACCATGCTGTTGGCTCGTTCGACCTGCCTGTTTCTCCGCGGGTGTGCCACGGATGCATAGCAGATCTTGATGCCGAAATCTTCGCAGAAGTCTTGGAATACGTCGCCCGTGAACTAAGTACTGTTGTCGGTGATGATGCGGTTAGGGGCCTCGAATCGGTATAGTATACTCATGATGAAGTCCTTTGCTCGTGCCGCTATTATAGTTGCAACGGGTTTGGCCTCAATCCACTTGGTGAACTTGTCAATTGCAACGAATAGATGTGTGAACCCTCCTAGCGCTTTCTTGAAAGGCCCGACTGTCGATGTTTTACACAGGCAATAGAATCATAGGGCTACTCGGTGAGGGGAAACTCAATGGATTGCAGAGGAACACGAAAGAGATTTTATATTGGTTTAGGCCCTCAATGTGAGGTAATACTCTACATCCAGTTGTGGTGTTATTCCTCTGAGGTATTTGTTGATTGACGATCTGGTGATCTTCGTGTGTCCCTTGAGGGGCGCCCTGCCTCCCCTTATATACTGGGGCACAGGGGTAATGATAAGGATCCCACCGGATATAGCCAAGGGATTTCCCTCTTAGAAGATAGTAAACTTATCCGACTAAGACTATTTTCCTTATCATACTGTTGACGCCGAAAACCGCCGGGTGTGCCAAAAAGCTTGCTGACGATCTGGTTCGGCGTCTGTGACACGGCGAAGGCCTGGGAGATCTGCTTAGCTCCAGTGCAGGTCCTAAAATATTTGTGGTTCGCGGGCGTGCCAGTCAATTTGACCCAGCAATTGACAAGGAGATGAAGAAAATAGATTACTGATCCAATCGGCCAGTAAGCCGATACGGATTCCTTCCAGCTGATCGCCGCTATGCTTGTGCCCGGGCCCTCGCCTGTACTCGCGCTCTCGCTCCCGGGCCCTCGCTTGTACTCGTGCCCGGGTCAGCAGCAACTGCACATCAGCTATCGACCGATACGGACTGATGTAGGCTCCTCGTAGCCGATAGCCGATGGCACCTATGTATCGGCTAGGAAACCGATAGTGCTATGAGCAAATAGACAAGATGTCAGTATAACATGTGCATCGGCTAGAAGCCGATGATAAAATAGATATGCAGGATAGAAAGCCAGCCGACTGCCGAGGAAACACATGTGCATCGGCTAGAAAACCGATGATAATATAGATGACAAACAGTAAGGATAATACAGTCGGCTTTATAAAAAGATAACCTATCGGCTAAGCACTCCGATAGAACGTCGCATATACACCGATCGGCTCGGCAAGGATAAATCTATTATTATCGATCTAGTAGTTCAAACCTAACTGATGCAGCACAGATCGATAATAGTAAAGGAACCTCAACGAGCCGATAGACCTAATGCAACTGTGATGAAAATAACTTACCGGCTATACATTCCGATAAGACGCTTGCACAAAGGCTATCAGCCTAACAGGAATAATTTATCGCTAGCAGTTTAGTAGGTCGGACCCAACCGATGCAGTACAAACTGATGATAAACTACCCCCGATAAACTGATAAAAACTATGCACGCGTGATGTGATATACCTGACCAGCCTAAGAGGTCGGACCGAACCGATGCAGCCGTAGACAGATCCGATACACCGTGGTAAGCCGACTACCATAGACCGACTAGAATATCGGACCTAACCGAGAAAGTCCTAGCCGATTGGTAGTCGGGGTAACGAGACTTACCCTCTCGCAGGAGTTCAGACCTAACCGATGCAGCCCCGCTCGAGAAGCAAGAACCCGTTGGTAAAGGGTGGCGATGCGCCGAAGTTGTATTGATCGATTAGATGATTTACAAGGTACCCGGGCATACGTATATATACCCCGAGTTATTACAGTCCTTATAGGACACGGAACAGGACTTTCCTAACTAGAAAAGGAAAAGTAACAAGCCCCGATCAGATACAAGATCAGGTTTCCTAAAAATTATCAAAACTACCTAATTAATAGATAAGGTAATTAACTGCCATAACGTGGTCTTCACGATTCCTTCCCAAGCTCGAATTCTTCTGGATTAGTTTCCAACGGCTGATATCGCTTCTTTCCTTAACCGAACATGGTAACGAACCGTACCAAATTTTGGCGTTAACACATACAAGGTAAAGCCTGCCAGATGCTATCTTATCTCTAATTACATGATTCGGCCCATCCTCTATCCGAGTGGCAAATATGCTGGTGGTGAGCTACCTGGGGCCCATGGCCTCCACAGTAGCCCCTGAGACCTTCATAGTTGAGTCACTGCTGATGCCGAGTGCTTATCCTCCACAGTGAAGTCTTCCCGAGTGCATTGCTCCCGAGTACTCTTTCTCCGAGTGCGTCTTCTTCCCGAGTCCTGCTTCATGTCAGCTAGCAGCGAGGCTATGAAGGGCTTCATGTAGATCCATGAATAGTGTGCGCTGAATAGGCGCACCTATTAGGTGTAGCCCCCGACTTTGTGCTTAATTGTGAAGACAATTAAACATAAAGTCAAAGATCTTTAACCTGATAGTCTTTCCCGAGTAGTGTACTACTGGTATATGAGACTTCGGTATCATGTCAACCGGAATTTAATTTATAGTCTTGCCGAGTAGAGAACTACTCGTATGTAGGACTCTTCGACTTCATGTCAGTCGGAACGTGTGTTTATAGTCTTGCTGAGTAGAATGCTACTCGTATATGGGACTCTTCAGCTTCATGTCAGCTAGAAAGGGGGGTTTGTAGTCAAATATGCTGGACGTAGGGTATTACCTCACATCGAGGGCCTGTTGACACCGAAAATCACCAGCAGTGTTGAGAACGCGCTGATGATCTGGTTCGATGCACTAGACACGCGAAGGCTTGGGAGATTTGCTTAACTCCAGTGTAGGTCCTAAATTCGAGGTTCGTAGGTGTGCCAGTTAATTTGACCCTACAATTGACAAGGGAATAGAAATATTAGATCGGTGAGCCAATCGGCTGGAAGCCGAATTGGACTCGTTTCATCGGCCGATAGCCGATATGAACTAAAGCAATTATATATCGACTAGAAGCCGATGATGACATAAGTAGGTAAAATAAATAAATCAGCTGACTACCAATAGAATATGTGCATCGGCTAGAAAGCCGATGATAGTGTAAATAATCAGAATAATAATCGAGAATGCAGTCGGCTTAAGAGATAACTTATCGGCTAGGCACTCCGATAGAACATTGCATAGACACCCATCGGCTTAACAAGAATAAATCTATCATTATCAATCTAGTAGGTCAAACTTAACTGATGCAACATAGATTAATAATGATAAAAGAACCTCGATGAGCCGATAGATCTAATGCAATTGTGATGTACGATAATTTATCGGCTATACATCCCGATAAGACGCTTGCATAAAATCTATGAACCTAGTAGGAATAACTTATCGCAGGTAGTTTAGTAGGTCGGACCTAACCGATGTAGCACAAACTGATAATAAATTATCCCCAGTAAGCCGATAAAATCTATGCATGCGTGATGTGATATACCTACTCGGACTAAGAGATCAAACCTAACTGATGCAGCCGTAGACAGAATAGATACATCATCGTAAGCCAACTACCGTAAACCGGCTAGAATATCAGACCTAACCGAGGAAGTCCTAGCTGATACGATAGTCGGGGTAACGAGACTTACCCTCTCGCAGGAGGTCGAACTTAACCGATGCAGCCTGGCTTGAGAAGCAAGAACACGTTGAAAAGGGTGGCGATGCGCCGAATTTGTATTGATCTATGTGATAATTTACAAGGTACCCGGGCATACGTATTTATACCCCGAGTTGATACAAGTCCTAATTGGACACGACGCATGATTTCTTAATTACAGAAGGAAAACACTCAAAAGACCCAATCGGACACGAGATTAGGTTTCCTAAAGGAAAGAAATACTAACATTGCCTAATTAATAGATAAGATATTAACTGCCTTTCCATGGTCTTCACGATCCCTTCCCAAACTCGGCTTTCTCCGGATAAATCCCCGCTAATTGACTGTGATTTCTTCCTTCACCGAATCTGATAAAGAATCATACCAAATTTTGGCGTTAACACATGCCCCCCAATTTCGGAGTTTTCCATAAGACTTCGAAATTCTCCCATCTGGGCTTTTAGATTCCTTTCACACCGAGGCGACCCAAGGTAGCCCACTTTCCTTAATTGTTTGAAACAGTGCCAACTACCTCGATTCCCGCCCGGTCATCATTCCTCTATAAACCGCTTCGCCTTCCTAGCCTCCTTTCTTTACGCTTTCACATCATCAGAACTCTCTCGCTTCCCTCGAGACCTCGACGAGCTCCGGCGATCCAGGCGAACCGCTGTGATCTTCTTCCTCAACCACCGGCCTTCGCTCATTTTCTTCTTCCACGATGGCTTCAGCAATCGCTATCCCAGAGGTAACCCTCTTGTCTGATCACCCTCTTTGCCTTGTAACTTAGATAGATTGATTCTGCTACAATCTTCACCCGTTCTTCGTCGTGTTCTTGTTTACTGTAGAACCTTAAAAGCCAAATCTTGATTCTAGCCGCTGATTATCCAAATTTCTTCTATCACAGTCCCATGGGTAGCGAAGACCCTATAGACTTCATCAACGCCGAAACCCAACGCCTCCCTTTCAAGAACTCTGCCATGCTAGCTAGCGATTGGACCAATAGTTTCAGATCATGGCCTAGCAAGCTTCCCGGGTGGAGGAACTGGTACATCAGAGTATCGGCCGCAAAGAAAACTCTCTGGGAAGAAGCAGATATTGGCCATTGCATCAATCTTTCCCTAGCCAAGATGGAGAAGAATGAACCTTTGCTCACATCGGCTTCGTACTTCTGGTCAGACGCCCTCAACGCCTTCCTGTTCGGACACGGGCCAATGACCCCAACTCTGATGGATGTAACCATGCTCACCTACCTCAACACAACAAGGTACATCAACCCCCTCAACCTCTAATTTAAGCCTACTCATCGGCTACAGACGAAGAATATCAATGGTTGGACCAAGTACATATCAATTCACAACAAGGGGACTAGGCCAGTTGATGATTGGGAACATGCTGCTTTCTTGAACTTGTGGTTGGAACGATTCATTTTTGGTGGTGCAACCCTCGGCCCAACAACCAACATGCAGTGTTTGGCAGAACGCTTGGTTGATTGGAAACAAATCCCCTTGGGGCAATACCTTCTCGGTGCCACTTATCAACTGCTGCATCAGGTGGCAATCAAGCTATCGGCCGGCCAGCCAGTCAGCCATATTGGGGGTCCTTGGTGGTTTGTGCAATTATGGCTCAACGTCTATACATCCAAAGCAATCCCTGGGACTTCCTTCCTCAATTTAACCTTCCCAGCCGATCATACAGAGGAATAGGAACCCATCTGCCGCCGATGTATCTCTGTGGGAAAAGCTGCATCAGCCCTCCCTGGCTGCAAAATGACTCCTGTCGGACTCAGCCAATGGTTCAAAGGTTTTTATTATGGCTTCACCAGGGAGGCCACACTCTGGTTTGCATACGATGATGCAGCATCATTCGAGATGCCCTTCAAGTTCAATCCTCTTGACGCTCTGGCCGATGAAGAATCCAAGACCATATTTCTATCGGCCATTACCCCCTGCCTTCTGCCGACTGGCTTCTCTCAGGGCCGATCGCAACAACCATCATATGAGTATTATCATCCATCGGTCGGTTCTCGCCAGCTCGGCCTCGATCAACTTCCAATTGGCCTATTCTTCATTGATAAACTTCAGGCCTGGGGTAATGTAAACAGTGCTTTAGAGTACGATCGGATGCGGACTCTAAAGGAATCCCTACCTCTGGGCACCACCACCAGCGTGGAGACCTATACTGCCAACACAAAACTTTTTACCCGATGGTGGTCAGAATGGAAGAAACACTTGTTCAACTCATCGGCCATCCAATACTGCTCTCGCCTCAACCCCGACTACGTCGAATCCGATGAAGAGGTAACATCCCATAAGCCTTAATCATTCTCCGATCATCTCTTATAATCTTATCTCGCAGGCTGTCGACGAGGAACTTCCAACAACAAGCACCAGCGGCCGGCCGATCATATATCAACCACCATCGGCCAATCCAAACTTGGGGCATGGTGCTCCTCCTCCATCATCTCTCCTCCGTACGTCACAGTTGATAGGACCAAAACACAAGAAACTGGCGTCTCACCCCTCTCAAAAGAAGCAGAAAACCAGTGCCGATGTCATTGTCACGGCGCCACCTACTATTGGAACAACATCGGCCCCTTCATCCCCGCGAGTATGTGCTAATTCTTGATATTATTATCTATTTCCCATCTTTTCATTATCGATCTTATTTTCAGCTCGAGTCATCAGCTCCCAAACCTCAACCTTCACCTGACATCCTTACAAGCATCGAGCCGATGATTTCTCCAGCCGTTCCAACTCTAGCACCCAGCCCCCAAGCCGATGTTGAGGCTATTCTTACAACTTCAGTGCCAGACATCGGCCAACCTAAAGAACAACCCACTCATCCATTTGATGCCAATGTTACTCAAGCTACCGATGTCTTGCCTCAGGTAACCTCTTTACATCCATATTTCATTTTAACTCATTACTAATCCATTTACTGATGTCAATCTGCAGTCCTTAGCCGACTTGTTCCCCTTCGACATCAGCAAGTACTTAGAGGCAGATGAAGAAATAGCCACCAGCGCGGTAACCAAACCATCCTTTCCAGCTGACGTGCGTGAATACTTGTTGAATATCATTCGTCTGCTGGAAAACCCGATCGATGTTTTGGTGGAAGACTGCAGGCCAATCCGGGCAAGATTCATAGAAATTGAGCATCATTTGCCCGAAGAGCTCATTGACGCATTGACTCCTGCAGCATATCTGGAATCCCACAAATTCCAACTCATCAAGCTCAGGCAGCGTATAGCTGAGCGTGCTGATCAACAGAAAATGGTCCAAGATATCCAAAACGATCGGCTGTCAGCTCAAACAGAAAAGAAAAAGCATGACGATATGGTAGCTACCCCTCAAGAACTCCAATCCAAACTGGACCAGCTGAAGAAAAGGGAAGCCGATTTGCTGGCAGAACTTGAAGAAATTCGCAAAGACATCGAAACAATAGAATCCCAGCTCATCGGCCTGCCACAAGCTGTACAAAATCAAGAAGCCAAAGTTGCAGCAGCAGTGCGTCATGTTGTTCATCAGCGCAAAAATCTAAAGGCTATCCCGGGTTCCGATGAAGAAGACATTCATGCCATTGACGAGATTGACCGGATCCGCCTGCGCGCGATCGAAACAATCCAAAAATTCTTGTAAAATCTTAACATTGATGACTATGACGTTGCTTTGAAACACGATCCCCTTTTGTTGTAAGATAATTTGGTTGGCTTTGTTACCTGTTCATCTTACTCCATCTTCGCTTGACAATATTTGTATTCGTCTTATCTAAAGGCGATACTACTTGATACCGGCTATCTTTAGGCTATCTTTAGGCAATGTAACAACATCGGCTCTTGCTTTGAACTATTTTAGAAATTGGCTGCATTCAACCGATTCAGGAGTTGATCCAAACGTTCGATAATACTTCTTGAAATATTTCCCATTAAGTGCTTTAGTAAACTCTGTCCCCTCAAGATCTTCCAATATATAAGCATTGCCAGATACACAACGATTAATCCGATAGGGCCCTTCCCAATTGGGCGACCACTTTCCGAATCTACTATCCCTAGACCCGATCGGCAAAATCAACTTCCATTCAAGATCCCTCTCCGTAAACAATTTATTCATCACCTTTTTATTATAATGCCTAACCACCCTAGCTTTATTTTCCCTGATCCTTTCCAGTGCCCTTAACCGATTCTGAACCAAATCCTCGAGTTCATCTATCATTAAATTATAATAATCATCGGTTGTCAGTTGATTTTGTAAAGAAATTCTCCTAGAACCCATGTTAGTCTCCCAAGGCAAAACTGCTTCATGTCCATATACCAATTGGTATGGTGGTACCCGAGTAGATCCATGACATGCCATCCGATAGGCCCATAATGAATCGGCTAATGTAGTATGCCATCTCCGCTGCTGTTCATCGATCTTCCGCTTAATTAATTTGATTAGACTCTTATTCGAAGCTTCTGCCTGTCCATTAGCTTGAGCATAATAAGGTGATGAATTCAGTAACTTAATTCCCATACTGGCAGCAAATTGTTGAAACTCATCGGACATGAAAATAGATCCCTGATCGGTAGTTATCGTCTGAGTAATTCCAAACCGATAAATTATATGCTCTTTTACAAACCCAATCGCATCTCTGGACGTGACTTTCTTCAAAGGAATTGCTTCCACCCATTTTGTAAAATAATTTGTTGCTGCCAATATGAATTTATGTCCTTTACTTGATGGAGGATAAACCTGGCCGATCATATCAATTCCCCATCCTTTGAATGGCCACGGTTTGATGATAGGATTCATAGCCGATGCTGGTGCTCGCTGTATATTTCCAAATTTCTGGCAATCTTGACATCCTTTATAATATTTGAAGCAATCCTCCAACATTGTCGGCCAAAAATATCCCACTCTTCCCAATATCCACTTCATCTTATGAGCCGATTGATGAGTTCCACAAACGCCCTCATGCACTTCGCACATAACCACTTTGACTTCTTCTAAATTTAGGCATCTCAGCAGAACCCCTTCAAAAGTCCGATAATACAACTCCCCATCAATCAACACATACTTAGTAGCTTTATATCGAAGTTTCCTAGAAACCGATTGAGACGGATTTTGTAAATAACCAATTATTTCCTGTCTCCAATCATCGGCTTTATCCTGAATATCACTATCGGCTATTTCAACCTCAATCTGTCTATTCAGCCAATAACCCGCAGCAATTTGTGCAAGATCATTAGCTTCTAAATTCTTTTCTCTAGGAATATGATCTAACGATACCATCCTGAAATCCTTCAATATATTTCTACATTCCTCATAATATGATCTTAAAATATCATCTCTGCATTCATATTCCCCAGACAATTGCTTGATCACTAACAAGGAATCTCCAACAATTTCTATGTATCGGCCCCAATCTCCTGTAAAAGTTGAAGTCCTTTCAGCACCGCCTCGTATTCCGCTTGATTGTTGGTCCGATAGGGTTTAATTGTAAAAGCAAACTCAAAACTTGCCCCCTGAGGCGATACAATGACCAATCCGATACCAGATCCATGCTTGCAAACCGATCCATCAAAAAATAAAGTCCATGGGATTGGCTCCACATAATCTTCATGAACTCCTCTGTGTTGCACAATCAAATCGGCTATTGCCTGTCCCTTGATTGCTTTAGCCGATTCATATCTCAAGTCAAACTCTGTCAAGGCAAAAATCCATTTACCAACTCACCCTTTTAAAACTGGAGCTGACAACATGTATTTTACCACATCGGCCTTGCAAACCACCGTACATTCAGCCGATAGGATGTAATGCCTTAACTTTGTACACGAGAAATATAAACAAAGGAATAATTTTTCTACCGCAGGATATCTTGTTTCACAATCTAAAAGCCTTCTACTTAGATAGAACACGACTCGCTCCTTCCCTTCAAATTCCTGTATTAAAACAGACCCGATGGATTTTTCATCGGCTGATAAGTATAACTTAAATGGCACTCCTTTCTGCGGCGGAATCAAAACAGGTGGGGAACTTAAATAACTCTTAATTTCATCGAATGCCTTCTATTGTTCTGCCCCCCATACAAACTCTTGATCGGCTTTCAATTTCAACAACGGATTAAAAGGCTCAATCCTTCCTAACAAATTGATATGAATCTCCTTGCAAATTTAATCTTGCCAATCAACAACTGTAGCTCTGTCTTGTTGATTGGTGGTTCTGTATTCTTGATGGCTCTGATGCTCCGTTGACTAACTTCAATTCCTTGCTCATGAACCATAAACCCCAAAAACTGCCCAGCTGATACACCAAAAGCACACTTATTGGGATTCATCCTTAATCCATATTTCTTTGCCCTTTCCAGCACTTTTCACAAATTAGCTATATGACTTTTATCACTTTTAGACTTAACCACCACATCATCGATATAAATTTCCACTAATAAGCCGATGAGATCATGAAATATATAATTCATCGCCCTCTGATATGTCGTACCGGCACTTTTTAATCCAAACGTCATTACTACCCACTCATATAAGCCGATAGCTCTAGGACATCGAAACGCAGTCTTATGTATATCTTCTTCTACCATAAAAATTTGATTGTATCCTGCATTGCCATCCATGAAGCTAATAATCTTGTGGCCTGATGCTGCATCCACCAACAAATCTGCTATCGGCATCGGGTATTCATCCTTGGGGGTAGCCTTATTCAAATCCCGGAAATTGATACATATTATCAATTTTCCATTTTTCTTTTCCACCGGGACAATATTAGAAACCCACTCAGCATATCGGCACGGCCTTATAAACTTCGCATCATATAACCTTGTGATTTCTGCTTTGATTGGCTCATATAACTCCACTTTAAATCTTCTCAAAGCCTGTTTAAACGGCCGATATCCTGGTTTAATAGGAAGCCGATGTTCAACAATTGATCGGCTTAATCCTAGCATTTCATGATATTCCCAAGCAAAACAATCTCGATACTCTTTCAACAATTTTATCAACTCTTCTCAAAATTCGAGACATAATTTTTTACTTATGTACGTCGGCCTTGGCCTATCTCCTGGTCCTATATCAATTTCTTCCAAATCATCCGCTGACATAAACCCTTGTCCCAGCTTTCCCTCGAAATCTTCAATGGTGCCCATCAGAGTAATAATTTTGAGCCGACTTGCCGAATCGGCTGTATCCCTTGATTGGTGATCTTAAGATAATCCCCCTCCCACACTTTTCTAGACAAACAATCGACACCATCGGCCTCCCAGACCGGCAAATCGGTCATTGTAACATTGGTCGATTGATCTGCTAGGATTATCTCAACTTGATCTCCTTGCCACTGTATCAGACTTTGATGCATCGTCGAGGGCACGCAACAGTTTGCGTGAATCCAATCCCTGCCAAGGAGCAGACTATATGATCCTTTTCCATCGATAACAAAAATGTAGTAGGTAATATCTTATTCCCCACTGTTAATTCCATGTTCAACACGCCTTTCGTCTTCGATGGATTCCCGCTGAAATCTTTTAACACCATATTTGTCTTGATCAAATCTTCAGCGGTTTTCCCCAACTTCCGATACGTAGCATACGGCATTAGATTAACAGCTGCCCCCCCATCAACTAGCATCTTCGTCATTGGCTTCCCATTTACATAACCCTTGATATATAATGGCTTCAAATGCCGATGCTTTGATTCTTCAGGCTTATCAAATATAGCCTGATCGGGTTGCAGCGTTAACTGAGCGAAAACCTCTTCATTGCCCTCCTCATCAGATGAAAGTGCTTTATATTCCTAAGGCAAAAAGAAAACCATGTTTACCGGAGCCGATAGATCGACCTCATCGTCACTTCTCTTCACACGCCATACCCGTTTAGTCCTCTTGTGACGATGAACGGCTCCCTCGTGATCTCGTCGTTGTTCTTCCTGTTGCTCTCGGTGCCGTAGCCGCTGTGCCCTTCTTTTCTGATTTTTTGTAAATATTCCACTAGGACACCACTGAGGATTTTGGATTTGTTGTTTTTCACGCAATCCCTCTCCACCATTTTCTTCAAAAAATTCTTCATGGATCGGCCCTAATCGGCTATGTACTGATGCTCGTTTTTCAAGTGGCCGATCTCGTGAAATTTCTTCATGCTCAAAATTCCGAGATCTTGTAGCATTACATTCAGGACAATCTCTGATCGATGGGAATCTTATCCCTCGCTCCCAGCAAAATTGGAAGAATGGGCAATCCCAATGTGGATTATATCTCTCCTCGTATGACGAAGCCCGTTGTTCCTCTTCACGCCTTGAATATTTATCTATCAGCTGCGATGAAGTAACTCTAGATCTTCCAAATTCTCGATACCTTCCTTCATCGGCTTGATTCATCGATGATCCCACATAAACCATGTTCACGGGGAATGGATGTCCGTCAATTTTCATCGGCCTTTTGTCTTCAAACTTGATCCTTCCCTGTTCTACAGCCGATTGAATCTGTTGCCAAAAAACTTTGCATTCAATGGTGTGGTGCGATATCATGTTATGCCATTTGCAATATCTCTTCTTCGTTAGTTCTTCGGCTGATGGAATTACATGATTTGGCGGAAGCTGTATCTATTTCTCTCGTAGCAATAGATCGAAGATTTTATCGGCTTTACTGATGTCAAAGTCATATCATTTCTCCTTGCCGATATCCTTCACCCACGGGCACGATATTGATTTCTTATTTCTAGCCCACTCCGCCAATCCAACTTCAACATCGGATCCTTCATCATCTGAGTCTGATGAATAAGCTTGCACCTGAGCAACCCTTCTCTGAAACTTCTCCTTTTTTCCTTCCTGAAATCAGCTTTCATGAGCTGATACCTTCTGTACAAGGTGCGCCAGACTCTCGAAATCCTACGATGAAAACCTCTCTTTAATGGGAGCTAAGAGACCCTAGAAAGCCAACTCAGCTAGATGCCCATCGCTTAGATTCAAACTATAACATCGGTTTCTAACGTCCCGAAACCGCTAGACGTATTCCGGTACCATTTCGTCTGGCCTCTATTTAACCGATGTTTGGTCCATCAGCCTCATCTCGTGGATCCTAGCAAAAAAGTACTTGTGAAACTGTTTCTCCAGATCGGCCCATCCCCGAACCGAATTTGGTGGTAATGAAGAGAACCATGTAAAAGCCGATCCAGACAATGACAAGGGAAAAAATCTAACCCTCAGAGCTTCCTCAGCCGATGCCTCTCCACACTGTGCCAAGAATCGGCTAATATGCTCTACTGTGGATATGTTGTCCTGTCCTGAGAATTTAGAAAAATCTGGGACTCTGTATCGGTGTGGTAATGGAACTCTGTCAAACCACTCAGGATACGGATGCCGATACATAAATGTTTGCTCCTTTGGTTTTATCCCAAACTGTTCTCTTACTATTTCTGCAACCCTTGTCGATAAATCTTCCTCCCTTGGGATCTCCTGTTGATATTGTATAGGTGGAGTTGGTAGCCGATTCTGCTTAGGATATTCTCTTTGATAATTATCTGAATCGGGAACACCTCCTGGGTAATTTTGTTGATACCCCCCATAATAAGCCGTTTGATGGTATCCTGAAGGAATATCTTGTTGCCCCCTAGCCTGGTTCTGTATTTGTGAAATCAAGTTTTTCGGTACATCTTTTCTGGTGCCATAAGTGACTTGATTTGGCTCTATTTTTGGCGGAAGGTAAACAGGACCTCGACTAGGCTCTTGAGCAATCGATCCATCCACTGCCTTCTTGATAAGGTTATGTAGCGTGTTCACCAATATTCCTGATTGATTGATAAGCGCGTGATGCACTGCTTCATTTACCATCTCTTGTAAGGGTTTTGGTGGACTTTCAGGTGATGCACGGCTCGATTCACCAACCAGAACTGGTTTTGGAAATTGTGTTTTCTGAATCGGCCCTTGTCGCGTCATGCCAAAAGATTCCAAACAGAGTTTCTGAAAATTGGCCATATTCTGCTCGACTTGCTGTTTCTGCTTGTCAGTTAGATCTTCCATGCTGACCGGAATCACATTGTCTGTTTTGATCTCTTTTCTGGCCATGTCGAAATTCCGTGTCCCACCGGGCATGCCAAAAACGTGTTGACACCGAAAATCACCAGCAGCGTTGAGAACGAGTTGATGATCTGGTTCGATGCACTAGACACGCGAAGGCCTGGGATATTTTCTTAACTCCAGTGCAGGTCCTAAATTCGAGGTTTGTAGGCGTGCCAGTCAATTTGACCCTGCAATTGACAAGGGAATAGAAGTATTAGATCGGTGAGCCAATCGGCCGGAAGCCGAATTGGACTCATTTCATCGGCCGATAGCCGATATGAACTAAAGCACTTATACATCGACTGGAAGCCGATGATGGCATAAGTAGGTAAAATAAATAAATCAACCGACTACCAATAGAACATGTGCATCAGCTGGAAAGCCGATGATAGTGTAAATAATCAGAAGAATAATCGAGAATGCAGTCAGCTTAAGAGATAACTTATCGGCTAGGCACTCCGATAGAACATTGCATAGACACCCATCAGCTTAACAAGAATAAATCTATCATTATCAATCTAGTAGGTCAAACTTAACTGATGCAGCACAGATTAATAATGATAAAAGAACCTCGATGAGCCGATAGATCTAATGCAATTCTGATGTACGATAACTTATCGGCTATACATCCCAATAAGACACTTGCATAAAATCTATCAACCTAGCAGGAATAACTTATCGCAGGCAGTTTAGTAGGCTGGACCTAACCGATGCAGCACAAACTGATAATAAATTATCCCCAGTATGCCGATAAAATCTATGCACGCGTGATGTGATATATCTACCCGGACTAAGAGATCAAACCTAACTGATGCAGCCATAGACAGAATAGATACATCATGGTAAGCCAACTACCGTAAACCGGCTAGAATATTGGATCTAACCGAGGAAGTCCTAGCCGATACGATAGTCGGGGTAACGAGACTTACCCTCTCGCAGGAGGTCGAACTTAACCGATGCAGCCCGGCTAGAGAAGCAAGAACCCATTGAAAAGGGTGGCGATGCGCCGAATTTGTATTGATCTATTTGATAATTTACAAGGTACCCGGGCATACGTATTTATACCCCGAGTTGATACAAGTCCTTATTGGACACGACGCACGATTTCCTAATTACAGAAGGAAAACACTCAAAAGACCCGATCGGACATGAGATCAAGTTTCCTAAAGGAAAGAAATACTAACATTGCCTAATTAATAGATAAGATATTAACTGCCTTTCCGTGGTCTTCACGATCCCTTCCCAAACTCGGCTTCCTCCAGATTAATCCCCGGTAATTGACTGTGATTTCTTCCTTAACCAAATCTGATAAAGAATCATACCAAATTTTGGCGTTAACAGGGCCTGAACCAGTATAAAATTTCTTTGTTCCTCTACAATCCATCGAGTTTCCCCTTGCCGAGTAGCCCTATAGTTCTATTGCCGGTGTAAAACATCGATAGGGTTTGTGCCTTCCCTCTTCTGATTTCTTCCGCCGCATCCATGACTTCTATAGGTTGGAGTTGGTGAATTTGAATCCCAACTCGATTCTTCAAATCTCCATATTTGTTACTCTCTGTCAGTGCTTTTTGGGTGTGGAGCCCCATTTTAATTTCTTTAGACATCTGTTCCACATCAAACCCCAGCCCTCCAAGAATAACATCAGTGTAATTTGGGGGGGGCTGGTCTCCAGTTGAGGAGTGATAGGAAGAAGTCATATCTTGATCTCCCCTTGAAATCTTCCTTGAAAGGCTGGCACAAGGAGTGGTTCTATTGCGCAGATCTGGCTCCCTCCTTGCGTCCATTCACCAGCTTACCACCGGTGGTTTTACCAAATTGGTCAGCAGATCCAACCTTTGAGGAGATGGGCCAAGTGCATCAATTGCTGGAGAAATTGGATAAGCTTAAAGAAGCTGGCCTGACCGGTCCTTGGGTGGCGCGGCGTTTCTTGACTCGGCGCATCCAGCCGCTGAAGCTGAGGAGCGCGTTCGGCTAGGATTTCCAAGGCAAACTTGATCCTGACTGAGTAAGCCACGAGTCGGCCAGCAAGTTCACGGTAACCGAGACCTTGTTTGGTTACTTCTCCGAAGGGGTGATCGAGACCGAGGATGATAAACGCCGGATTGCTGCTTACAGCTTCCTTAGGCGCCACCCCAAGGTAATCTTCATCTCTCATCTGTGGCGAATGCCTTTGGGCTTGTATCTGGGATTGCCCAGCATTATGTGGTATATATTATTGGATCTTCTGCAGGAATGCAAGGAATTTGATGAGGACTCCCGCCCGTTGTCAGCCATTAAATCGAAGAAGAGGCCGAGGAGCCCTGCTGCTGCCCAACCCGACTCCAAGAGAGGGGAAAAAGTCCGTTCTATATCGGGGCGAGGGGGCCATGACGCCGTGTGTCGTGGTAGGAGGGCTAAAGATAAAGGACACCACCGCCGCGACACCTAGGCGATCGAGTCCCAGGTTGAGACTAGTAGGGCCGAGCTCAACATTGTCGAGCCCGGCAAAAGCACCACAGAGTAGCCGGCCCGAGCAGATGCCGCCAAGCAGTCGGACGCCCAAGTCGGACACGCCACCAACAGGGCCGCCTCCAGTTGCCACGCCGCCACCGATTGCTTTGCCTACCGGGCCGACAACCAAGGATAGCGCCCCGCCGGGACCTAGATTGCCCGGCGGGAAACTCAAGTTCTCCAAGAGGTAAGCTGCTCTGGGTCTCCTAAGATTCTTGCCTGTTGAAGTAGTATATTGATGTCTGTGATGCAGGAAGCGTGCCAACATCGATCTCAAGGAGAACGCACCGACCGCTCCTCTTGAAGAGCCCACCCCAGCCGAGCCGGCGCCCGCGAGCGCACCCGCTGAGCCGGAGGCCAGCCTAGTCACAGAGACTAAGGTGGCCCCGACTGTGGGGCCGCTGTTGCCGCCCGACCAAGAGGCAGTTACTGAGGTTGCTGCCCCAGCCCCTGAGTCACCGCCCGCTGCGGAGGCCGTTGCTGGAGCTCCCGAGTTGATCCCCGAGACCGCGGGGGACACCGGCGTGGGGGCCAGTACCCCGTCGCCATCGTGGTCATCGTCGTCGTTGTCGCCACCACCAGAAATCCCGAACCTTCCTCGGATTGAAGCCCCTCCGCGTAGGCTGCCCCGAACGTTCACCTGGACGGCACCTGATGGAACCGCGAAGAGGTTCAGGCTTAATGAGGCCACGGTGAGAAGGGAACGTGAAAGCTTTCTCTGCGCTGCCATTGCTGGGTCCGAGGGTGTTCGGGTATGATCCTTGTGATAGAGTCCTGATGGTCTTCCTATTCTGACATCTTGACTCTATTTTTGACTTGTTCTCTCCCTGAGCAGAAGCTTGTTGATCGCAATGAGGAGATGACTAAGATCCTGGTCGAAATGGCTCCCCATCTCACGAAATTAGAGCAACTCTGGGCGTTGAAGGCCGAGATGGAGGAGCGCCACATGGGAAGGGAAGCCTAGCTAAAGGACGCCACCACCCAGCTCAGGGAGGAAACTTGGGCCCAAGCAGGGAAGATTAGAGGTAAATCCCTCAGATGCCTCCTCCCGACTAAACCCTTGATGTATTTCTCCAGCTGCGTTATTCCTGACTTCCCAGTTGTGTCTTGGCCGCAAGGTTGATTCCATGACTAATCTGTTGCGCAGCCCTCAAAGCTGAGTTGAAGACCCGAACAGAGAGAGAAACCCAGCTGAAGGAGGCCGAAGAAGCCAAGGCCGAGCTTGAGAAGGTCAAGGCCGATCTGACAAGGGCCAACGCAGAGCTCGAACGAGAGAAGGCCGAGTTAAAAGAGGCCACCATCAAGCTCGGCGAAGAAAAAGCTGGACTGGAGAAGACCGTGGCCAAGTGGGAGGCCAACTACATGAGTAAGTCCTCGTCTCGACGATGATCTTAACTAATCCTTTAATCATTCCATCTGCAGCCGTACCTAAGAAGTTTTCTTATCGGCGGACCCAAGCAGACCTTAGAGCCAATGCCCAGGCCCAATATCGGTTTTACACAGAGGAGATAAGGGTCATCACGGAGTCACAGGAGGCCCTCGTCGGGTCTGTGAAAGGGCTCCTTGATCTGATGGATCCCAGCCCTATGGGAACCAGCTGCAGCCGAATCCCCCATGTGGAGGCGTGTCTTGAGGATGCACTGAGTGCCCTGAAGAGGTACTCGGAGAAGCATGTCATTGCCGGCATGGCCCAGACCCTAGCGATGACCAAATCAATCTACCCGAGCGCAGACATCGAAGCCATCGGGGAGGGGTTTGCCGCAGAGACGACGCCCGAGGAGGCGCTAGAGCTAATAGCCCGGGCGAGGTCGATTGCTGAGGTAATCACCTGAGACCTGGGTCTGTAAGGATGACATATCATGTAGTCGGTATGTATAAACTTTTGTGGAAAACTTGTGTAAATATATGTGCAATGCCGCCAAGCTTTGAATTATTACACAGTCGTCATTAGCTTTACTTGACTGTAGTCTACGCCGAGTTAGTCTGTCAGAACTTAATAAAATCGCTCAATGTAAAAACTGTACTCGGGCAAACGTGAGTCATAGTAAGGCTTCATAACTGGAGTAAGACAAGCTCGTATATTATTTGACAAAACGCATATATACCTGCAGCCCCCGACTCACTACTCGGTTGATACAAGCGGCGTAGTGAGTCAGAAACTGTACACACGAGAGATTATAAAGCTCAGGTATAGAAAGGACGTAGCTGTTCTATATTCCATGAGTTGTTGACAAGGGCACCGTCTTCGGCCTTCAGTCGGTAGGCGCCTGGCCGCGTGACCTCGGCTATAATGAACGGCCCTTCCCAGATTGGGGATAATTTGTGCCTGTCTTTGGTGGTTTGTATTTTTCTCAAGACGAGATCCCCGACCAAAAAGGCACAGCCACAGACATTACGATTGTGGTAGCGACATAGGCCTTGAAGATACCTTGCCGACTGGATTGTTGCGATGTCCCTTGCTTCTTCCAACTGATCTAGCTCAACCAATCAGGTATTGTTTGAGACATCTTCTGAGTAAGCCCGGACTCGCAGAGAGCCGAACCGTTACTCTGTTGGTAGCATAGCCTCGGCGCCATAGACCAGGAAGAAAGGGGATTGCCCTGTTGCCTGACTAACCGTGGTTCTGAGAGACCAGAGAACAGATGGGAGTTCTTGTACCCACTGGCCTGCGTATGGTTGTAGTCGGTCGAATATCCTGGCCTTGATGCCTTGTAAGACCATGTCGTTGGCTTGTTCGACCTGTCCATTGCTCCGCGGGTGTGCCACGGATGCATAGCAGATCTTGATGCCAAAATCTTCACATAATTCTTGGAATACGCCACTCGTGAACTGAGTACCGTTGTCGGTAAGGATGCGGTTAGGAACCCCAAATCTGTATAGTATACTCATGATGAAGTCCTTTGCTCGTGCCGCTGTTATAGTTGCAACGGGTTTTGCCTCAATCCACTTGGTGAATTTATCCACTATGACGAATAGATGTGTGAACCCTCCTACGGCTTTCTTGAAAGGCCCGACCATGTCAAGCCCCCATACTGCGAATGGCCAAGAAATAGGGATAGTTTGGAGTTCTTGGGCTGGGAGATTTGTTTGTCTTGCGTAGAACTGGCAACCCTCGCACTTGCGAACAATTTCTTTTGCGTCTGTTACTGCTGTGGGCCAGAAAAATCCCTGCTGGTAGGCCTTTCCGACTAATGTCCTAGATGCGGCATGATTGCCACATATGCCCGAGTGGATCGACTGCAGGATTTGCTTGCCCTCCTCGGTGGTGACGCGACGCATGAGGACACCGGATGCGCTCCTTCGGTACAGGTCTTCTCCGACTAGTAGGAAGATTTTGCTTCGACGCTTGATCTGCTCGGCTTAACTAAGATCTTCTGGGAGTTCGTCATCCAGGAGAAATTTGATAACAGGAGTCCGCCAGTCTTGACATATGTGCAGCACCTCATTTGTAGCCGGGGTAGGTTCGCCTCCCGACTGCTCCGGTGCCGGTTTCTTCTTGACTGATGGCTCCATAAGTTGCTCGACAAAGATCCCTGTCAAGACTACCTCTCGCTTGGATCCCATATTTGCCAATTCGTCTGCCGCATCGTTGTATTGGCACAGGACGTGTGTTATTTCCAGCCCGTCGAACTTGTTTTCCAGCTTGCGGACCTCCTGACAGTATGCCACCATGGTATCATCGAGACAAGTCCAGTCTTTCATGACTTGGTTTACCACGAGTTGAGAATCCCCGTGCACAACCAATTGATGTATGCCGAGTGATATAGCAATATGGAGCCCATGGATAAGTGCCTCGTACTCGGCGACGTTGTGGGAAGCCGGGAAGTGGATTTGTAGAATGTACTTGATTTTTCGCCAGTGGGGGACGTCAATATGACTCCAGCCCCAGCACCGCCGATCCGTAGAGAACCATCGAAGTACATTGTCCAGTACTCTAGCTTTGCTATTGATGTAGACAGTTGAACTTCCGTCCACTCGGCAATGAAGTCAGCTAGAGCTTGTGATTTAATTGCTGTCCATGGCTGAAAGGTGATGTCGAACGCCATCAACTAGAGTGCCCATTTGGCGATTCGGCTGGTGTCCTCGTGAATATGAAGGACATCCCCGAGTGGAAACGATGTAACCACCGTGACTTGATGTGCTTGGAAGTAGTGCACCAGCTTCCGGACTGTGAGGAGTAGGCCATATAACAACTTCTGGACCTGCAGAGATCTCGTCTTCGAGTCGGCAATTACCTCGCTGACAAAGTAAACTGGCCGTTGTATTTTCTGGATGTGACCCTGTTCAGATTGCTCGACCACCAGCACCGTGCTGACTACCTGAGTGGTTGCCACCAGATATAGCATAAGCGGTTCTTGGGGCATAGGTGATGCCAACACGGGAGGTGATGCGAGAAATTGTTTAAAGTCTTCGAAGGCTTGTTGGGCGTCCGGAGTCCATTGGAAATTGTCCGCCTTTTTGAGTAGCTTGAAGAAGGGCATACCCCATTCGCCCAGTCGGGAAATAAATCGGCTAAGTGCCGCCATGCAGCCTGTCAGCTTCTGGACGTCCTTCTGGTTAGTCGGGGGAGCCATGTTCATTATGGCGTTGACTTTCTCTGGGTTTGCCTCGATGCCACTATGCGAGACGATGAAGCCGAGTAACATGCCGGATGGCACTCCGAAGGCGCATTTTTCTGGGTTCAACTTCATCTTGAATCGTCAAAGATTTTGGAAGGTTTCTTCCAGGTCAGCGATGAGGTCTTCTTTGGACTTGGTCTTGACCACCATGTCGTCGATGTAGGCTTCCACGTTGCGCCCGATCTGAGTGTGCAGACACCGCTGAATTGCCCGTTGATAGGTTACTCTAGCATTTTTCAAACCGAACGGCATTGTGATGTAGTAGTACGCTCCAAACGACGTGATGAAAGATGTTTTTAAGCAGTCTTCCTCCCTTAGGTTGATTTGATGGTATCCTGAGTAGCAGTCGAGAAAGCTGAGTAGGTCACACCCGGCCGTGGAATCTACCACCTGATCTATCCTGGGAAGACCAAATGGGTCCTTGGGGCACGCTTTATTGAGATCGGTGTAGTCGACGCACATGCCCCATTTACCTTTTTCTTCCGGACTAGAACTGGGTTTGCCAGCCAATTCGGGTGGTAGACCTCCTTGATGAACCTGGCTGTGAGGAGTTTGGTGATCTCCTCCCGAATAGCATCCTTGTGGTCTTGAGCGAAGCACCACAGCCATTGTTTGACCGGCCTGGCGTCTATCTTCACATTTAGGGAGTGCTCGATCACCTCCCTTGGTATGCCCGGCATGTCGGACGGTTTCCATGTGAAGATATCCTTGTTCGTTTGTAGGAAGGAGACGAGCGTGTCTTCCTATTTGGGGTCGAGTCCGGTCCCGACTAGGGCAGTCTTGGAGGGGTTGGAAGGGTCCAGGGGGATCTTCTTTGTGTCAGAGTCTGCTGAAATTCCCAACTTCGCCGCCTTTTTTGCTGGAACTTGATCTTGCTCGACTTCGGTTATGGCGGCTTGCCGGATGCCGCTGCGCCCAACTGCCACCTCTTGTGATTGAGCCGGTTGGCAACTCTCCTTGTCGCAGGTGAAGGCTTGCTTGACATCGCTGCGTAGGGAGAGGACTCCTGCTGGCCCAGGCATCTTGAGCGCCATATATGTGTAGTGCGGTATCGCCATGAATTTGGCGAGTGCCGGTCGTCTAAGTATCACGTGGTACGTGGTCTCGAAGTCGGCGACCTCGAAGCAGACGTTTTTCATGCAGAAGTTATCCCGCGTGCCGAAGGTTACTAGCAATGTGATCTGCCCGAGTGGAGTTGATGACAGGCCGGCAGTTATCCAGTGGAAGGGTGCAGTGCTTGGTCGTAATTCTGAACGAGGAATCCTCATCTCGTCGAAAGTCTTGGCGAATAAGATATTGAGCGTGCTGCCTCCGTTGATGAGGGTTTTCTTCAGCCTGATATTTCTGATGACTGGGTCCAGGATGAGTGGGTAGCATCCCGGGTGTGAAACCCGATCTGGGTGATCTGCGCGGTTGAAGGTGATGGCCATCTCTGACCAGCGTAGGTACAGGGGGGTGTCCATCGTAGAGACCGTGTTGATATCGCGCGCTGATAGCTTCTGTTTGCGCTTGGACTCGTACGCGAGTGGCCCTCCAAAAATATGATTGAGCTCGGCTTGGGGATCTTGAAAATCATCAGCCGGACCCCGATCTGGCTTGCCTTTGTCATTGTCGGTGCCAGATGATGAAGCCTGCTCAGAGGCAAACTTCTTAAGCATGTAGCAGTCTTTGGCCGCATGCTTGCCCTTGGGATGGAAGGGGCATGGCCCGCTCACGACTTTCTGGTAGTCGTTGTTCCGTTGGGGCCGCAACTGAGTGCGCTCCATATTGGCCACCTCATTGTCCGACTTCTGCTTGTGGCTACCAGACTTGTTTTGAGACAACTCGTTGTCGGCTTTCACCTTCTGGTCTTTCTGTCAGGACTCCTTCTTCTCGTTCAGGGCCTCTGCGACCGCTTCAGCCGAGTCGGCATATTTGTTGGCCACGTTGAAAAGGGCCTGAACAGAGGGTGGTGGCTTCTGAGTGAACTTCACGATGAACGGGGCATCCTTTACCCCCTTGTGGAAGGCGGCGATGACGGCCTCGTCTCTGATCATTGGGATCTTGCTGCGCTTCTCGGAGAACCTCTTGTTAAAATCACGTAGAGACTCGTTCTTCTTCTGGTGTAGTTGATACAAATCGTGTTCGGAAGATGGCCTCTCGTAGGTTCCCTGAATGTTGGCGATGAACCGCTCCCTGAGTTCTCCCCAGGAACCGATCGACCGCCTCGGGAGCCCTGTTAGCCATGTCCTCGCCGAGTCGGCTAGCGCGACTGGGAGGTAGTTAGCCATGGCTTTATTGTTGCCCCCAGCAGCTCGAACTGCAAGGGTATACACGGTGAGCCATGACTCGGGATTTGTTTTGCCGTCGTATTTTTCAATTCCTGTTGGCTTAAAGCCAGTCGGCCAGTGGACGTCCTGTAGCTCCCGGGTGAAAGCTGGAATGCCTTCGTCTTCATGAGGGCTCACGCTTCGACCACGGCGGTTAAACCACTCGTGATGGAGACCGAAGCGCTCGTTTTCATCCTCTAGTTGGCGGCGCTCGTCTTCATGCCGTTCATGGCGTCGGGCAATGATGGTGTGGCAGAGGTCGTGTTGTAGGCGCTCTCGGAGGTCTTGGTTCGGCCGGTGGTCATACTGGTGACGCCGCCAGTTCTCATTGCCGAGTGACGTTTGCCTGGACTCCCCTCATGGCCAACTTGAGCCAGCCGCCCGACATCGTGCTGAAGTGGATGAGCCTGATGTTGGAGATCCCGACCGATTAGTTGGTACCACGGTGTCGCCCGACTGCTGTTGTTGTTGCTGGTAGGCAGCGGCCGTGATCATCGCCTTGATCTTGGTGATTGTTGGGGTGGCCTGTGATCAAGCCCGAGCTGGAGCGTGTCTGGCAAGGTTGCAGCGGCCACAACATTCTGTTGCGGCATGACGGAAATGTCGTGATCGCTGACTTTAGTCTGGAGAATCTGCTACTGAGCTGCTCGCCCAGCCTTGCACAGCCCGTCATTGCGGGCCTCACTATCAGCCTCCTCCTGTTGTCGCAGTCGGCACGCCTCCTCCTGTTGTCGCAGTCGGCACGCCTCCTCCTGTTGCTCCTCTTGTAGTCAGCACACCTCGGGGGGTGGTGTTGAAGCCATAAAGATCTCGCGGGGAAGGAGAAAGCTAGCCAGA
Organism: Oryza meyeriana var. granulata; assembly: GCA_003991445.1. Taxonomy (NCBI): domain Eukaryota; kingdom Viridiplantae; phylum Streptophyta; class Magnoliopsida; order Poales; family Poaceae; genus Oryza; species Oryza meyeriana. The sequence goes on along the minus strand of RYFJ01002655.1, from coordinate 288,151 downwards.
CTGGAGTCCGAACTAGTGTTCGAACCACTATCCGACTTAGAGTTGGACTCTGAGTAGTTTATCGGAGTTAAAGCTACCCCGACCTCTCTAGATCCAATCTAAAACGGCGCTTGGCCGTGTCCAAACTGAATTGCAGGAGATCGGGTCTGCTGCGTGGGATGTAGATCCGCAGCGTCACCGAATCCGTGTGGGAGATTGACGTTCTCCCTCCTTCTTGGCGTAACCCAAGCTGGCTCAAGGCCTAGCACAAGTTGAACACCGAAGGAAAGAGTTGTCCCGATACTCGGCGAAGTGAAGGACTGCCGCAGCAGATCGTTGGAGGAGATCGTGGCGTCTTGTGAGCCGACTGGCGCAACGTCGGCTGGTTCCTCGGCCGGTTGGATTGGATCTGCTTCGGCCAAGGTGAGGTTGCCGATCTGGTCGGCAACGAAATCGAGGCTTCTGAAGGAAATTGTGTCTCTAGGGGAGAACTTGTTGCCGTCGACTCCGCTAGTTGGATCCATCGAATTTGTTGATGAAGAAACTCGTCGGAGCCCCTACCTGGCGCGCGAACTGTCGATGTTTTACACCGGCAATAGAATTATAGGGCTACTCGGTGAGGGGAAACTCAATGGATTGCAGAGGAACACAAAAGAGATTTTATACTGGTTCAGGCCCTCGATGTGAGGTAATACCCTACGTCCAGTTGTGGTGTTATTCCTCTGAGGTATTTGTCGATTGATGATCTGGTGATCTTCGTGTGTCCCGTGAGGGGTGCCCTGCCTCCCCTTATATATTGGGGGACAGGGGTACATGATAAGGATCCCAGCCGGATACGGCCAAGGGATTTCCCTCTTAGAGATAGAAACTTATCCGACTAAGACTGTTTTCCTTATCATACAAGGTAAAGCCTGCCGGATGCTATCTTATCTCCAATTACATGATTCGGCCCATCCTCTATCCGAGTGGCCCATATGCTGGTGGTGAGGTACCCGGGGCCCATGGCCTCCACTTGCGTAGAACTGGCAACCCTCACACTTGCAAACAATTTCTTTTGCGTTTGTTACTGCTGTGGGCCAAAAAAACCCAACCGATTGGCCTTTCCGACTAACGTCCTGGATGCGGCATGGTTGCCACATATGCCCGAGTGGATCGACTGCAGGATCTGCTTGCCCTCCTCGGTGGTGACGCAACGCATGAGGACACCGGATGTGCTCCTTCGGTACAGGTCTTCTTTGACCAGTAGGAAGCTTTTGCTTCGATGCTTGATCTGCTCGGCTTGACTGTGATCTTTTGGGAGTTCGTCGTCTAGGAGAAATTTGATAACAGGAGTCCGCCAGTCTTGACATATGTGCAGCAGCTCATCTATAGCCAGGGTAGGTTCGCCTCCCGACTACTCCGGTGCCGGTTTCTTCTTGATTGATGGCTCCATAAGTTGCTTGACAAAGATCCCTGTCGGGACCGCCTCTCGCTTGGATCCCATATTTGCCAATTCGTCTGCCACGTCATTGTATTGGCGCAGGACATGTGTTATCTCCAGCCCGTCGAACTTGTTTTCCAACTTGCGGACCTCCTGATAGTATGCCGCCATGGTATGATCGAGACAAGTCCAGTCTATCATGACTTGGTTTACCACGAGTTGAGAATCCCCGCGCACAATTAGTCGACGTATGCCGAGTGATATAGCAATACGGAGCCTGTGGATAAGTGCCTCGTACTCGGCGACGTTGTGGGAAGCCGGGAAGTGGATTTGTAAAACGTACTTGAGTTTTTCGCCAGTGGGGGATGTCAATATGACTCCAGCCCCAGCGCCGCCGATCCATAGGGAACCGTCGAAGTACATTGTCCAGTACTCTAGCTTCGCTGTTGATGTAGGCAGTTGAACTTCTATCCACATGGCCACGAAGTCGGCTAGAGCTTGTGATTTAAATACTGTCTGTGGCTAAAAGGTGATGTCGAACGCCATCAACTCGAGTGCCCATTTAGCGATTCAGCCGGTGGCCTCACGGTTACGAAGGACATCCCCGAGTGGAAACGATATGACCACCATGACTTGATATGCTTGAAAATAGTGCAGCAGCTTCCAGACTATGATGAGTAGGCCATATAATAGCTTCTGGACCTGCGGATTTCTCGTCTTTGAGTCGGCAAGCACCTCGCTGACAAAGTAAACTGGCCATTGTATTTTCTGAATGTGACCCTGTTCAGATTGCTTGACCACCAGCACCGTGCTGACTACCTGAGTGGTTGCCGCCAGATATAGCATTAGCGGTTCTTGGGGCATAGGTGACGCCAACACGGGAGGTGATGTGAGAAATTGTTTGAAGTCTTCGAAGGCTTGTTGGGTGTCCGGAGTCCATTGGAAATTATCCACCTTTTTGAGTAGCTTCAAGAAGGGCATACCCCATTTGCCCAGTCGGGAAATAAATCGGCTGAGTGCCGCCAAGCAGCCAATCAGCATCTGGACATCCTTCTGGTTAGTTGGGGGAGCCATGTTCATTATGGCGTTTACTTTCTCCGGGTTTGCCTCGATGCTACGATGTGAGATGATGAAGCCGAGTAACTTGCCGGATGGCAATCCGAAGGCACACTTTTCTGGGTTTAACTTCATCTTGAATCGTCGAAGATTTTGGATGGTTTCTGCCAGGTCAGCGATGAGGTCTTCTTTGGACTTGGTCTTGATCACCACATCGTCGACGTAGGCTTCCACGTTGCATTCGATCTAAGTGTGCAGACACCGCTGAATTGCCCTTTGATAGGTTGCTCCAGCATTTTTGAAACCAAACAGCATTGTGATGTAGCAATACGCTCCAAACAGTGTGATGAAAGATGTCTTTAAGCAGTCTTCCTCCCTCAGGCTGATTTGATGGTATCCCGAGTAGCAGTCGAGAAAGCTGAGTAGGTCGCACCCGGCCGTGGAATCTACCACCTGATCTATCCTGGGAAGACCAAATGGGTCATTGGGGCACGCCTTGTTGAGATCGGTGTAGTCGACGCACATGCGCCATTTACCAGAACTGGGTTTGCCAGCCAATCCGAGTGATAGACCTCCTTGATGAACCCGGCTGCAAGGAGCTTGGTGATCTCCTCCCGAATAGCATCCTTGCGGTCTTGAGCGAAGCACCGCACCCGTTGCTTGACCGGCTTGGCGTTTGTCTTTACATTGAGGGCGTGCTCGATCACCTCCCTTGGTACGCCCGGCATGTTGGACGGTTTCCACGCAAATATGTCCTTGTTGGCTTGGAGGAAGGTGACGAGCACGTCTTCCTATTTGGGGTCGAGTCTGGTCCCAACTAGGGCAGTCTTAGAGGGGTCGGAAGGGTCCAGGGGGATCTTTTTCGTGTTAGAGTCCACTGAAATTCCCAACTTCGTCGCCTTTTTTGCCGGAAGTTGATCTTGCTTGACTTCGGTTGTGGCGGCTTGCCGGATGCTGTTGCACCCGACTGCCGCCTCTTGTGATTGAGCTAGTTCGCAACTCTCCTTGTCGCAGGTGAAAGCTTGCTTGATGTCACTGCGGAGGGAGAGGACTCCTGCTGGACTAGGCATCTTGAGCACCATATATGTGTAGTGCGGTATCACCATAAATTTGGCGAGTGCCGGTCGTCCGAGTATTGCGTGGTACGTGGTCTCGAAGTCGACGACCTTGAAGCAGACGTTTTCCATGCGGAATTTATCCCGCGTGCCAAAGGTTACTAGCAATGTGATTTGCCCGAGTGGAGTTGATGACAGGCCAGGAATTATCCCATGGAAGGGCGCAGTGCTCGGCTGTAATTCTAAACGAGGAATCATCATCTCATCCAAAGTCTTGGTGAATAAAATGTTGAGTGTGCTGCCTCCGTCGATAAGGGTTTCCTTTAGCCTGATATTTCTGACGACCGGGTCGAGGACGAGTGGATAGCATCCCGGGTGTGAAACCCGATCTGGGTGATCTATGTGGATGAAGGTAATGGCCATCTCTGACCAGCGCAGGTACTAGGGGTGTCTGTCATAGAGACCATGTTGATGTCACGCGCTGATAGCTTCTGTTTGCGCTTGGACTCGTACGTGAGCGGCCCTCCAAAAATGTGATTGAGCTCGGCTTGGGGATCTTGAAAATCATCAGCCGGACTCGAGTCTGGCTTGTCCTTGTCTTTGTCGGTGCCAGACGATGAAGCCTGCTCAGAGGCCAACTTCTTAAGCATGTAGCAGTCTTTGGCCACGTGCTTGCCCTTGGGATGGAAGGGGCGTGGCCCACTCATGACTTTCTGGTAGTTGTTGTTCCGTTGGGGCCACGACCCAATGCGCTCCATATTGGCCACCTCGTTGTCCGACTTCCGCTTGCGGTTGCCGGACTTGTTTTGAGACGGCTCATTGTTGGCTTTCGCCTTCTGGTCTTTCTGTCGGGACTCCTTCTTCTCGTCGAGGGCCTCTGCGACCGCTTCAGCCGAGTCGGCGTATTTGTTGGCCATGTCAAAAAGAGCCCGGACAGAGGGTGGTGGCTTCCGAGTGAATTTCACGATGAACGGGGCGTCCTTTACTCCCTTGTGGAAGGCGGCGATGACGGCCTCGTCTCGGATCATGGGGATCTTGTTGTGCTTCTCGAAGAATCTCTTGATAAAATCTCGTAGAGACTCGTTCTTCTTCTGGTGTAGTTGATACAAATCGTGCTCAGAAGATGGCCTCTCATAGGTTCCCTGAAAATTGGCGATGAACCGCTCCCTGAGTTCTCCCTAGGAACCGATCGACAGCCTCGGGAGCCCTATCAGCCATGTCCTCGTCGAGTCGGCTAGCACGACTGGGAGGTAGTTAACCATGGCTTTATTGTCGCCCCCAGCAGCTTGAACTGCTAGGGTATACACGGTAAGCCAAGACTCGGGATTTGTTTTGCCATCGTACTTTTCAATTCCTGTTGGCTTAAAGCCAGTCGGCCAGTTGATGTCCTGTAGCTCCCGAGTGAAAGCTGGAATGCCTTCGTCTTCGTGAGGGCTCGGGCTTTGACCACAGCGGTTAAACCACTCGTGATGGAGACCGAAGCGCTCATTTTCATCTTCCAGTCGGCGGCGCTCGTCCTCGTGTCGTTCGCGGCGCCGGGCGTTGATGGTGTGGCGAAGGTCGTGTTGTAGGCGCTCTCGGAGGTCTTAGTTGGACGAGCGGTCATACTGACGACGCCACCGGTTATCATTGTTGGTATTGCCGAGTGACATTTGCCTAGACTCCTCGCGTGGCTGACTTGAGCTAGCCGCCCGACGCCGTGCTGAAGTGGATGAGCCCGCTGCTGGAGATCCCAACCGATTAGTCGGTACCACGGTGTTGCCCGACTGCTGTTGTTGTTGCTGGCAGGCAGCGACCGTGATCATCGCCTTGATTTTGGCGATAGTTGGGGTGGCCTGGTGATCAGGCCCGAGCTAGAGCGTGTCCAGCAAGGTTGCGACGGCCACAACATTCTGTTGCGACATGACGAAAACGTTGTGATCGCCGACTTTGGTCTGGAGAATTTGCTGTTGAGCTGCTCGCCCAGCGTTGCGCAGCCTGTCATTGCGAGCCTCGTGATCAGCCTCCTCCTGTTGTTGCAGTCGGCGGGCCTCCTCCTGTTGCTCCTCTTGTAGTCGGCGCACCTCAGGGGGTGGTGTTGAAGCCATAGAGATCTCGCGGGGGAGGAGAAAGCTAGCTAGACTGGAGTCCGAACTAGCGTTCAAACCATTATCCGACTTAGAGTCAGACTCCGAGTAGTTTATCGGAGATAAAACTACCCTGACCTCTCTAGATCCAACCTAAAATGGCACTTGGCCGTGTCCAAACTGAATCGCAGGAGATCGGTGTGGAGGCCATGGGCCCCGGGTACCTCATTACCAGTACATGGGCCACTCGGATAGAGGATGGGCTGGACCATGTAATTAGAGATAAGATAGCACCCGGCAGGCTATACCTCGTATAATAAGGAAACATAGTCTTAGTCGGATAGGATTCTATCTCTAAGAAGGAAATCCCTTGGTCGTATCCGACTGGGATCCTTATCATGTACCCCTGTCCCCTAGTATATAAAGGGAGGCAGGGCGCCCCTCAGGGCAGGCACAACAAGAGCAACCAGATCATCGATCTACATACCCCTCAGAGGAATAACACCTCAACTGGACGTAGGGTATTACCTCACCTTGAGGGCTTGAACCAGTATAATTCTCCTGTGTTCCTCTGCAGTCCACCGAATTCACCCTCGCCGAGTAGCCCCATAGTTTTATTGCCAGTGCAAAGCATTGACAGTTGGCGCGCTAGGTAGGGGACTCTCACGAATTCCTCATCTGAAGATTCGATGGATTCAATCAACGGAGTCGACAGCAACAAGTTCTTCCCCAGAGATGCAATTACCTTCGGAAGCTTAGACTTCATCGCCGATCAATTCGGCAATCTCACCCTGGCTGAGGCAGATCCAACCTTGCCAGCCGGGGAACCAGCCGACGTTGCGCCAGTCGGCACACAGGACACCGCCGTCTCCTTCAGCGACTTCCTGCGGCAGTCCTTCACATCGCCGAACATCGGGACAACCCTCTCCTTCGGTGTCCGGCTCGTCTAGGCCTTGAGCCAGCCCGAGTTGGGCCGAGAAGGGGAGAGGTCATCAATTTCCCGTACAATTCCGGCGACGCTGCGCACCTTTATCCCACGCAGCAGACCCGATCTCTAGCGATTCAGTTTGGACACGGCCAAGAGCCGTTTCAGATTGGATCTAGAGAGGTCGGAGTCGTTCTCACTCTAATAAACTATTCGGAGTCCGACACCAAGTCGGACAGCGGTTCGAGCGCTAGCTCAGACATTAATTCAGCAAGCTTCCCCCTCTCCCGCGAGATCTTCATGGCTTTAACACCACCTTCCGAGGGACGCCGACTACAAGAGGAGCGACAAGAGGAGGTGCGCCGATTACAACAAGAGGAGGCCAACCGCGAAGCCCGCAACAACGAGCTGCGCCAGGCTGGGCGAGTCGCTCAGCAACAGATCCTCCAAACCAAGATTGGCGACCACGACGTCTTTGTCATGCCACAACAGAAGTATGTGGCCGCAGCAACTCTGCTGGACACACTCCAGCTCGGGGCCGATCACCAGGCCACCCCGACTATCGCCAAGATCAAGGCGATGATCACAGCTGCTGCCTGTTAGCAGCAACAGCAGTCGGGCAACACTGCTATACCGACCAACCGGTCGGGTTCTCCGGTGATAGGCTCATCTGCATCAGCACGACGCTGGGCGGCCGGCTCCAGTCGGCAACGCGAAGAGTCCCGGCAAACAATGCTCGGCAATACCAATAATGACAACCGGCGGTGTCGCCAGTACAATCGCCGACCAATCAGGACCTCCGAGTTCGACTGCACCGAGACCTTCGTCACACCATAAACGCCCGACGCGAAGAACGCGAAGAAGATGAACGCCGCCGACTGGAAGACGAAAACGAGCGCTTTGGCATCCACCACGAGCGACTACATCGCCAAGATCGGAGTCGGAGCCCTCACGAAGACGAAGGCATCCCAGCCTTCACTCGGGAGCTACAGGACGTCTTGTGGCCGACTGGCTTTAAGCCCACCGGGATCGAAAAGTACGACGGCAAGACAAACCCAAAGTCCTGGCTTACCGTTTACACCCTGGCTGTCCGAGCTGCTGGGGGCGGCAGCAGAGTCATGGCTAACTACCTCCCAGTCGTGCTAGCCGACTCGGCGAGGACATGGCTGACAGGTCTCCCAAGGCGGTCGATCGATTCCTGGGGACAACTCAGGGAGCGGTTCATCGCTAATTTCTAGGGGACCTACGACAGACCCGCTTCGGAGCATGATCTTTATCAACTACACCAGAAGAAAAATGAGTCTTTGCGCGAATTCATCAAAAGGTTTTTCGAGAAGCGCAACCAAATCCCAACTGTCAAAGACGAAGTCATCATCGCCGCCTTTCGCAAAGGGGTAAAAGACGCTCCGCTTATTGCAAAATTCACTCGGAAGCCACCATCCACAGTCCGGGCGCTCTTCGACATGGCCAATAAATACGCCGACTCGGCCGAAGCGGTCGCCGAGGCCCTCGACGAGAAGGAGCCCCGACAGAAAGAACAGAAGGCGAAAGCCGACAACGAGCCGTCTCAAAACAAGTCCGGCAGCCGTAAACGGAAGTCGGACAACGAGGTGGCCAACATGGAGCGCAGCCGGTCGCGGCCCCAGTGGAACAACGACTACCAGAAAGTCATGAGCAGGCCATGCCCCTTTCACCCCAAGGGAAAGCACGCGGCCAAAGACTGCTATATGCTCAAAAAGTTTGCCTCCGAGCAGACTTCATCGTCTGGCGCCGACAAGGACAAAGAAAAGCCAGACTCGGGCCCGGCTGACGACTTCCAAGATCCTCAAGCCGAGCTCAACCATATCTTCGAGGGACCACTCGCATACGAGTCCAAGCGCAAACAGTAGCTTTCAGCGCGCGACATCAACACGGTCTCCACGGCCAAGACCCCCCAATACCTGCGCTGGTCAGAGATGGCCATCACCTTCAATCACGCAGATCACCCAGATCGGGTTTCCCACCCGGGACGCTATCCACTCATCCTGGACCCGGTCGTCAGAAACATCAGGCTAAAGAAACCCTCATCGACGGAGGCAGCGCGCTCAACATCCTGTTCGCCAAGACTTTGGACGAGATGAAAATTCCTCGTTTAGAACTACGGCCGAGCACTGCGCCCTTCCACGGGATAATTCCTGGCCTGTCATCAACTCCACTCGGGCAGATAACTTTGCCGGTAACCTTCGGCACACGGGATAATTTCCACACAGAAACCGTCTGCTTCGAGGTCGCCGACTTCGAGACTGCGTACCACGCGATACTCGGACGACCGGCACTCGCCAAATTTATGGCGATACCGCACTATACATACATGGTGCTGAAGATGCCTGGACCAGTAGGAGTCCTCTCCCTCCACAGCGACGTCAAGCAAGCCTTCACCTGCGACAAGGAGAGCTGCGAACTGGCTCAATCACAAGAGGTGGCAGTCGGGCGCAACAACATTCGGCAAGCCGTCACAACAGAAGTCGAGCAAGATCAAGTTCCGTCGAAAAAAGCAGCGAAGTCGGGAATTTCAGCGGACTCTGACACGAAGAAGATCCCCCTGGACCCTTCCGACCCCTCCAAGACTGCTCTAGTCGGGACCGGACTCGACCCCAAATAGGAAGACGCGCTCGTCACGTTCCTCCAAGCCAACAAGGATATCTTTGTGTGGAAACCGTCCGACATGCCGGGCATACCAAGGGAGGTGATCGAGCACGCCCTAAACGTAAAGACAGACGCCAAGCCAGTCAAGCAACGGCTGCGGCGCTTCGCTCAAGACCGCAAAGATGCTATCCGGGAGGAAATTACCAAACTCCTCGCAGCCGGGTTCATCAAAGAGGTCTACCACCTGGACTGGCTGGCAAACCCAGTTCTGGTACGGAAGAAAAATGGTAAATGGCGCATGTGCATCGACTACACCGACCTCAACAAAGCGTGCCCCAAGGACCCATTTGGTCTTCCTCGGATAGATTAGGTGGTTGACTCCACAGCAGGGTGCGACCAACTCAGCTTTCTCGACTGCTACTCGGGATACCATCAAATCAGCCTGAGGGAAGAAGACTGCTTGAAGACATCTTTCATCACACCGTTTGGAGCGTATTGCTATATCACAATGCTGTTCGGTCTGAAGAATGCGGGCGCAACCTATCAAAGGGCTATTCAGCGGTGTCTGCATACTCAGATCGGGTGCAACGTGGAAGCCTACGTCGACGATGTGGTGATCAAGACCAAGTCCAAAGAAGACCTCATCGCTGACTTGGAAGAAACCTTCCAAAACCTTCGAAGATTCAAAATGAAGTTGAACCCGGAAAAATGCGCCTTCGGTGTGCCATCCGGAAAGTTACTCGGCTTCATCGTCTCGCACCGCGGCATCGAGGCCAACCCGGAGAAAGTCAACACCATCAGGCATATGGCACCCCCGACTAACCTCAAGGACGTCTAGAAGCTGACAGGCTGCATGGCGGCACTCAGCCGATTTATCTCCCGACTGGGCGAGCGGGGCATGCCCTTCTTCAAGCTACTCAAAAAGACCGACAATTTCCAATGGACTCCGGAAGCCCAGCGAGCCTTCGAAGACTTCAAACAATTCCTCACATCACCCCCCGTGTTGGCGTCACCTCTGCCCCAGGAACCACTAATGCTATATCTGGCGGAAACAACACAGGTAGTCAGCACGGTGCTAGTGGTTGAGCGATCCGAACAGGGTCATATTCAAAAAATACAACGGCCAGTCTACTTCGTCAGCGAGGTCCTTGCCGACTCCAAAACGAGATATCCGCAGGTCCAGAAGCTGCTATATGGCCTACTTATCACAGTCCGGAAGCTGGTGCATTATTTCCAAGCACACCAAGCCACGGTGGTCACAGCATTCCCACTCGGGGATGCCCTTCATAATCGCGAGGCCACTGGCCAAATCGCTAAATGGGCACTCGAGTTGATGGCGTTCGACATCACCTTTCAGCCACGGACAGCAATCAAGTCTCAAGCTCTAGCCGACTTCATGGCCGAGTGGACAGAAGTCCAACTGCCTACACCAACAGCAAAGCTAGAGTACTAGACAATGTACTTCGACGGTTCTCTACGGATCGGCGGCGCTGGGGCCGGAGTCATATTGACGTCCCCCACCGGCGAAAAACTAAAGTACGTTCTACAAATCCACTTCCCGGCTTCCCACAACGTCGCCGAGTACGAGGCACTTGTTCACGGGCTCCGCATCGCTATATCACTCGGCATACGTCGACTAGTTGTGCGCGGAGATTCTCAACTCGTGGTAAACCAAGTCATGAAAGACTGGACCTGTCTTGTCGATACCATGGCGGCATACTGTCAGGAGGTCCGCAAGCTGGAAAACAAGTTCGACGGGCTGGAAATCACGCATGTCCTGCGCCAATACAACGACGCAGCAGACGAGCTAGCAAACATGGGATCCAAGCGAGAAGCAGTTCCAGCTGGAATCTTTGTCGAGCAACTCATGGAGCCATCAGTCAAGAAGAAACCGGCACCAGATCAGTCGGGAGGCAAGCCTACCCCGACCACAGATGAGGTGTTGCACATATGTCAAGACTGGAGGACTCCCGTTGTCAAATTTCTCACGGACGACGAACTCCTAGAAGATCACAGTCAAGCCGAGCAGATAAAGCGTCGAAGCAAAAGCTTCCTACTAGTCGGAGAAGACCTGTACCGAAGGAGCGCATCCGGTGTCCTCATGCGCTATGTCACCACCGAGGAGGGCAAGCAGATCCTACACTCGATCCACTCGGGCATATGTGGCAACCACGCCGCATCCAGGACGTTAGTCGGAAAGGCTTACTGGCAGGGATTTTTCTGGCCCACAGTAGTAACAGACGCCAAAGACATCGTTCACAAGTGCGAGGGTTGCCAGTTCTACGCAAGACAAACAAACCTTCCAGCGCAGGAACTCCAAACTATCCCCATCTCCTGGCCATTTGCAGTATGGGGGCTCGACATGGTCGGGCCTTTAAAGAAAGCGCCAGGAGGGTTCACACATTTATTTGTCGCGGTGGATAAGTTCACCAAGTGGATTGAGGCTAAAACCCGTTGCAACAATTACAGCGGCACGAGCAAGGGACTTCATCATGAGTATATTATACCGGTTCGGAGTCCCTAACCGCATCATCACTGACAACGCACTCAGTTCACGGCGGGCGTATTCCAAGACTTCTGCGATGATTTCGGCATCAAGATCTACTATGCATCTGTGGCACACTCGCGGAGCAACGGGCAGGTTGAACGAGCCAATGGTATGGTCTTACAAGACATCAAGGCCAGGATATTCGACCGACTACAACCATATGCGGGCCGGTGGGTACAAGAACTCCCATCCGTTCTCTGGTCCCTCAGAACCATGGTTAGTCGGGCAATAGGGCAATCCCCTTTCTTTCTGGTCTACGGTGCCGAGGCTATGCTACCTACCAAGTTACAGTTCGGCTCTCCACGAGTCAGGGCCTACTCAGAAGATGACTCCAACAATACCCGACTAGTCGAACTAGATCAGCTGGAAGAAGCAAGAGACACCGCAACTATCCAGTCGGCAAGGTATCTTCAAGGCCTACGTCGCTACCACAATCGCAATGTCCGTGGCCGCGCCTTTTTGGTCGGGGATCTCATTCTGAGGAAAATATAAACCACCAAAGACAGGCATAAATTATCCCCAATCTGGGAAGGGCCGTTCATTATAGCCGAGGTCATGCGGCCAGGCGCCTACCGACTGAAGACCGAAGACGGTGTTCTCATCAGCAACTCATGGAACATAGAACAGCTACGTCCTTTCTATACCTGAGTTCTATAATTTTCATGTGTATAGTTCTTCTGACTCACTACGCCGCTTGTACCAACCGAGTAGTGAGTCGGGGGCTGCATGTATATATGTGCGTTGTCAATAACATACGAGCTTATTTCACTTCGGTTATGAAGCCTTACTATGACTGTCACGTTAGCCCGAGTATAGCCTCTTACTTCGAACGTTTTTATTAAGTTCTGACAGACAAACTCGGTGCATACTACACGGTCAAGTAAAGCTAATGACAACTGAATGATAAGCTTGGCAGCATTGCACACATATTTACACATGCTTGTTTATACAAGTTCATATGTCCCGACTACATGACATATTGCCCTCACAGACCTAGGTCTCGGGTAATTATTTCTGCAGTCGGCTTCGCCCAGGCGATCAGCTCTAGCGCCTCCTCTGGCGTCGTCTCTTTGGCAAACCCCTCCCCAATGGCTTCAATATCCGCCCTAGGGTATATGGATTTGGTCATCACCAGGGTCTGGGCCACGATGGTGACAACACTCTCATCCGAGTCCCTTTTCACGGCACTCGGTGCATCCTCGAGACGCCCCACTATCTGAGGGATTCTGCTGCAGCTGGTTCCCACTGGGCGGGGATATATAAGGTCAAGGAGCCCTTTCACGGACCTGACGAGGGCCTCCCGTGACTCCCTGATCAACCTTATCTCCTCCGTGTAGAACTGATACCGGGCCCGGACATTAGTTCTCATGTCTGCCCAGATCAGCCGGCAAGTAAGCTTGTCAAATTCGGCTACACACAGGATAACTAATGGATTGGCTAAGATCACAGTCGGGTTGAGGACTTACTTTCGTAGTCGGCCTCCCACCCAGCCACGGTCTTCTCCAGTTCGGCCTTATCCTTACCGAGCTTGATGACGACCTTCTCCAATTTGGACTTCTCCCGGTCAAGCTCGGTGTTGGCCTTTGTCAGGTCGGCCTGGACCTTCTCCATCTCGGCCTTGGCTTCTTCGGCCTCCTTCAGCCACGATTCCCTCTCTGTTCGGGTCTTTAACTCCGCTTCGAGGTCTGCACCACAGATTAGCCAAGAGCTCAACCGTGCAGTCATGACACAACTGGGTAGTCGGGAACAACGCAGCTGGATGAATACATGAATGGTTCAGTCGAGAAGATATACTCGAGGATTTTACCTCTGATCTTTCTGGCTAGGGCCCATGTCTCCGCCCTGAGCTGATCGGCGCCACTCTTCAGCCAGGCCTCCCTCCCCGCATGATGCTCCTCCATCTCGGCCTTTAAGGCCCGGAGCTGTTCTAACTCTGCGAGGTGGGGAGCTACCTCGACCAAGATTTCCGTCATCGCCTCATTGCGGTCGACAAGCTTCTGCTCAGGATAAAAGACGGATCAAGGACGGAGTCAAACATCAAAACAGGAAGATTGCTAGAGCTCTACTACAAGAATCATATCGTGACACCTTGGGACCCGCTGATGGCGGCGCGAAGCAGGCTTTCCCGCTCTCTCCTTGCAATGACTTCATCGAGCATGAAGCTTTTCACAGTACCGTCGCGAGCTGTCCATGTAAAGGTCTAGGGCATCACACGTGGAGGAGCTTCGATCCGAGGCAGATGTGGGATCTCTGGCGGCGGCGGCAACGGCGACGATGACGGCGACGACCACAACGGCGATGGGGTCCTAGCCTCAGCGCCATCATGCCCCGCGACCTCCGGGACTGGCTCAGAGGCTCCGCCCGTGGCTTCTGCGAAATACCGAACAGCTAAGTCGCTTCCTGATAAATATTTCTTCACTCGGCCTTGCCAATGCTGCAGCCGCTGACACCTAATAGGTGTACAAGCTGCACCTTTTTTCTATTTTTTCTCTTAAATGATTGCAAAAGTATTCGAGTAGCATAAATCCTGATCCGTGAAACTTTGCCCCATGAAAGATGAACTCAAGTCACCCAAAACGCGTGTCTGGGAAAGAGCCATGAGCCAACTCCCTACGCTAGGGGGCTATGACTAGTTAGGCAGAGTGCTTAAACGTAAGGGGTCAACTGCTCGGGGAAATTAATATCAATAAGAGGAAGAACATGTATTTACATATATTGTAAAATACATTTTATTCGGATGATTGTTTTCATCATCAGATGCTACTCATCCGATATCTTTATATTGCAGGCCCAGCTCTGGATACGCGTGACAGGAACTCAGGGCTGCGAGCCTATCTCCTACGCTCGGGGGCTGGACAAGTCTGCCAAAATATACTCGGGATGCTCCATGAGGGCTACTTACCGAGTACTTGCGCCAGTCGGGACGTCATCTTCCCCGGCTATGCTCCATGTGAGCTGACAACCGACTTCCGGCACTAGTCGGGTCGTATATCACTCGGCTGGGTGAGGTACGCCCTATGAGGGTCGCTAGCCGAATCCTATGCTAATGCAAGGTTCGGGTACCTTGCTTCGCGATAACTCTGTTGGGTAGGGTATGCCCCATGAGGGTCGCTAGCCGAATCCTATGCTAATGCAAGGTTCGGGTACCCTGCTCGGCTCTCCTGAAGTCAGAGAAGACTTACATCGTCAAAGCGCATCCGGAGTTCTCATGCACTGCGTCACACCTAAGGAGGGCAAGCAGATCCTACAACACACCTGCTCGGGCACCTGTGACAATCAGGCTGCATCCAGAACATAAGTCGGAAAGGCTTGCGAATAAGGATTTCTCTGGCTGATTGCGGTTATCGACACCAAAAAACTCATCCTGACATGCGATGGATGATACTTCTATAGAGCTATGCTGGATAGGTCGGCTCAGGCTGGCTTATTTGGTAGCAGCCACCAAGATATGAGTTCCTACAGTAGCATGCTCCATGTGGGCCGCCCGCAGGCTGAGTTGAAATTATAGCGCTGGTGCTACCAACAGGAGCCGATGAGGTAAACAGATATGCTTCATGAGAGCCTTATTGCTAAACATATATGTTTGGGTATCTGTTTTATCCACCAGGTCTCGAGGATATATCCTTACAAGGATCACAAGCTGGTCTTCATTAAAATTGGGGATGCAGGTATCTTTCTCGGGTACACCTGACCACGCCGTGGATTTATTTTCATAAAGTGGTACTCGGCCTACATGCGTGGCCATCAGTTGCCATGAGCAACATTATTCCCGCTGACATGACGCGGATGAGTCTAACTTTCGAGTAGTACACTACTCGGGAGAGACTATAAAATTCTCATTCCCGCTGACATGACGCGGATGAGTCTAACTTTCGAGTAGTACACTACTCGGGAGAGACTATAAATTTCTTATTCCCGCTGACATGACGCAGATGAGTCTAACTTTCGAGTAGTAGACTACTCGGGAGAGACTATAAATTTCTTATTCTCGCTGACATGACGCGGATGAGTCTAACTTTCGAGTAGTACACTACTCGGGAGAGACTATAAATTTCTTATTCCCGCTGACATGACGCGGATGAGTCTAACTTTCGAGTAGTACACTACTCGGGAGAGACTATGAAATTCTCATTCCCGCTGACATGATGCGGATGAGTCTAACTTTCGAGTAGTACACTACTCGGGAGAGACTATAAAATTCTCATTCCCGCTGACATGACGCGGATGAGTCTAACCTTCGAGTAGTGCACTACTCGGGAGAGACTATAAAATTCTCATTCCAGCTGATATGACGCTGAAGAGTCTAACTTTCGAGTAGTGAACTACTCGGGAGAGACTATAAATTTCTCATTCCCGCTGACATGATGCGGAGGAGTCTAACTTTCTAGTAGTATACTACTCGGGAAAGACTATAAACATTCTTCCAGCTGACGAGCTGAAGAGTCTAACTTCCGAATGGGACGCCACTCGGGAAAGACTATAAACACCTTTTCCAGCTGACATGAAGCTGACGAGTCTAATTTTCGAGTAGTATACTACTTGGGAAAGACTATAAATAATCATCCCGGCTGACATGATGCCGACGAGTCTAATTTTCGAGTAGTATACTACTCGGGAAAGACTATAAACACCCCCTTTCCAGCTGACATGACGCTGTAGAGTCCCATATACGAGTAGCTTCCTACTCGGCAAGACTATAAACACACATTCCGACTGACATGAAGTCAAAGAGTCCTATATACGAGTAGTTCCCTACTCGGCAAGACCATAAATCGTATTCCGGTTGACATGATACCGAAGAGTCTCATATACCAGTAGTAATCTACTCGGGAAAGACTTCAAGGTTAAAGATCTTTGATTTTATGTTTAGTTGTCTTCACAATTAAGCACAAAGTCGGGGGCTACACCTAATAGGTGCGCCTATTCGGCGCACATTATTCCTACATCTACATGGAGCCCTTCATAGCCTCGCTGCCAGCTAACATGAAGCAGGACTTGGGAGAAGCAGCACTCAGACAAAGGGTACTCGGGAGCAATGCACTCGGGAAGACTTCACCGTGGAGGATGAGCACTCGGCATCAGCTGTGACTCAACTATGAAGGTCTTGGGGGCTACTGTGGGTGCCATGGGCCCCGGGTACCTCATGACAAGCATTTGGGCCACTCGGATAGAGGATGGGCCTAGCCTTGTAATTAGAGATATAGCTAGATTCGGCAGACTTCGCCTTGTATAGAATGGAATATACAGTCCTAGTCGGGTGCGTTATATCTCTAAGGGGAGATCTCCTAGTCGTAATCCGATGGGGACTCCTACCTTGTAACCCTATCCCCCAGTATATAAGGGGAGGCAGGGCACCCCTTGAGGGCAGAAGGACACTCATAAGCTCAAACGGCCATACGGTTCATCAGAATCGCCACCATACTTCCTCAAAGGAATACATACAAACTGGACGTAGGGCATTACCTCACATCGAGGGCCTGAACCAGTATAAAAATCCCGTTGTGTTCCTTTGCAATCCATCAAGTTTCCATCCGCCGAGTAGCCCCACATATTTATTGCCGGTGTAAAACATCGACAATTGGCGCGCCAGGTAGGGGCTTCAGCGTGATCTACATGTACTAGCTCGATGGATCCAGCAACCGAAGTCGACGGCGGCAAACTCTCCCCCGGAGATGCAATCGTATTTAGAAGCCTCGACTTCGTCGCCGACCAGGTCGGCAATCTCACCTTGGCCAACTCGGACTCGATCCGATCTGCCAGGGAACCCGCCGACTCCGCGCCAGTCGGCCTACACGATGCTGCAACAATCTTTCACGACATGCTGCGGCAACCTCCAATACGCCTGATTCCAGGGACAACTCTTTGTTTCGGTGGTCGACTCGGACTCGGTTTTGAGCCGGCCGAGATCGGGCCAAAAAAGGAAGAGATCGTCAATTTCCCGTTCGGACTCGGCGACGCCGCGGATATCTATAATCTACATCCGACACGGCAAACCCGATCCTCTGGAGTTCGACTCGGATACGGCCCCGAGCCGCTCGAGATCGGATCTAGGGAGGTCGGAGTTGTAATAACCCCCGTCGACTATTCCGACTACGACTCTCAGTCGGACTACGACTCCCAGTCAGATTCCGACTCCAAGTTGAACAGCAGTTCGGCAAGCTCCTCCCTGCCATGAGAAATCTTCATGGCATCCAAAGGCTCTACTCCTACTCAGGAATCACGCCGACTACACGAACAACAAGAGGAGGAAGCCTGCCGACTGCGAGAACAACAGGAGGAAGAAGCAAGACGCCTGCACGCCCGCAACGACGGCCTACGCAGGGCTGGGTGAACCGCTCAGCAACAAACCCTCCAAACAAAAGTCGGCGACCACGACGTCCTCATCACACCACAACAGAACATCGTGGCCGCCGCAACCCTACTGGACACGGTCCAACTTGGGCCTGATCACCAGGCCACCCCGACGATCGCAAGGATAAAAGTCATGCTTGCCGCTGTTGCATGCCAGCAGCACCAACAGTCGGGCAGCACACTCATACCGACCAGTCGGTCGGCTTCCCTAGCGGCAGTCTCGTCCACCTCAAAGCGACGCCGAGCGGCCGGCTCTAGTCGGCTGCACACGGGGTCGCGCCAAACGTTACTCAGGACCCCCAACAACAATTGGCGGCTCCGAGGCCAACCACGGCATAACCTTCAGCAAGACACCAACGCTCGGCACCGCGAACAAGAAGATGACGAGCAACGCCGACTGGAAGACAGGAACGAGTGCTTCGGCTTCCACCACGAGCGGTTTCGCCGCCGTAGTCGGGGTCGGAGTCCTCATGAAGATGGAGTACTGGCCTTCACCCAGGAGCTACAACAGGTCGACTGGCCGTCGGGTTTCAAGCCTACAGGCATCGACAAATACGACGGCAAGACCAATCCCGAGTCCTGGCTCATAGTCTACACTCTGGCGATCCGAACAGCTGGAGGAAATCACAAAGTCATGGCTAACTACCTCCCAGTCGCTTTAGCCGACTCAGTGAGGACATGGCTAACAGGACTTCCCAAGCAATCAATCAGCTCCTGGGGAGAACTCTGAGAACGCTTCATCGCCAACTTCCAGGGGACATACGAGAGGCCATCTTCCGAGTACGACTTATATCAGTTGCATCAAAGGAAGAACGAGTCGCTTCGTGACTTCATTAAGAGGTTTTCTGAGAAGAAGAACTCAATCCCTAACGTCAAGGATGAGGTCGTCATCGCCGCCTTTCGAAAAGGAGTCAAAGACACCTCGTTCATTGACAAATTCACACGGAAGCCTCCCAACTCTGTCAGAACTTTATTCGACATGGCGAACAAATACGCCGACTCAGTCCACGCTGTTGCTGAGGCCCTTGAAGATAAAAAGGCATCCTGACAGAAGAAGCGGGAGGGCACCAATGACGCGGTCCCGACTAAAGCCGGGAATCGCAAATGCAAGTCAGACGGCTCCATTGTGGCAGTCAGTCACAATCGTCTTCGACTTTCAACAACTGAAGATTATCAGAACAACAAGTGACATGCTTGGGGGGCTCACAAGCTCAAACGCAAGGATGGCATCCCCACTCCAAAATACCGAACAACTAAGTCGCTTCCTGATAAATATTTCTTCACTCGGCCTTGCCAATGCTGCAGCCGCTGACACCTAATAGGTGTACAAGCTGCACCTTTTTTCTGTTTTTTCTCTTAAATGATTGCAAAAGTATTCGAGTAGCATAAATCCTGATCCGTGAAACTTTGCCCCATGAAAGATGAACTCAAGTCACCCAAAACGTGTGTCTGGGAAAAAGCCATGAGCCAACTCCCGACGCTAGGGGGCTATGACTAGTTGGGCAGAGTGCTTAAACGTAAGGGGTCAACTGCTCGGGGAAATTAATATCAATAAGAGGAAGAACCTGTATTTACATATATTGTAAAATACATTTTATTCGGATGATTGTTTTCATCATCAGATGCTACTCATCCGATATCTTTATATTGCAGGCCCAGCTCCGGATACGCGTGACAGGAACTCAGGGCTGCGAGCCTATCTCCTACGCTCGGGGGCTGGACAAGTCTGCCAAAATACACTCGGGATGCTCCATGAGGGCTACTTACCGAGTACTTGCGCCAGTTGGGACGTCATGTTCCCCGGCTATGCTCCATGTGAGCTGACAACCGACTTCCAGCACTAGTCGGGGGTCGTATATCACTCGGCTAGGTGAGGTACGCCCTATGAGGGTCGCTAGCCGAATCCTATGCTAATGCAAGGTTCAGGTACCTCGCTTCGCGATAACTCTGTTGGGTAGGGTATGCCCCATGAGGGTTGCTAGCCGAATCCTATGCTAATGCAAGGTTCGGGTACCCTGCTCGGCTCTCCTGAAGTCAGAGAAGACTTACATCGTCAAAGCGCATCCGGAGTTCTCATGCACTGCGTCACACCTAAGGAGGGCAAGCAGATCCTACAACACACCTGCTCGGGCACCTGTGACAATCAGGTTGCATCCAGAACATTAGTCGGAAAGGCTTGCGAATAAGGATTTCTCTGGCTGATTGCGGTTATCGACACCAAAAAACTCATCCTGACATGCGATGGATGATACTTCTATAGAGCTATGCTGGATAGGTCGGCTCAGGCTAGCTTATTTGGTAGCAGCCACCAAGATATGAGTTCCTACAGTAGCATGCTCCATGTGGGCCGCCCGCAGGCTGAGTTGAAATTATAGCGCTGGTGCTACCAACAGGAGCCGATGAGGTAAACAGATATGCTTCATGAGAGCCTTATTGCTAAACATATATGTTTGGGTATCTGTTTTATCCACCAGGTCTCGAGGATATATCCTTACAAGGATCACAAGCTGGTCTTCATTAAAATTGGGGATGCAGGTATCTTTCTCGGGTACACCTGACCACGCCGTGGATTTATTTTCATAAAGTGGTACTCGGCCTACATGCGTGGCCATCAGTTGCCATGAGCAACATTATTCCCGCTGACATGACGCGGATGAGTCTAACTTTCAAGTAGTACACTCCTCGGGAGAGACTATAAATTTCTTATTCCCGCTGACATGACACGGATGAGTCTAACTTTCGAGTAGTACACTACTCGGGAGAGACTATAAATTTCTTATTCTCGCTGACATGACGCGGATGAGTCTAACTTTCGAGTAGTACACTACTCGGGAGAGACTATAAATTTCTTATTCCCGCTGACATGACGCGGATGAGTCTAACTTTCGAGTAGTACAATACTCGGGAGAGACTATAAAATTCTCATTCCCGCTGACATGACGCGGATGAGTCTAACCTTCGAGTAGTGCACTACTCGGGAGAGACTATAAAATTCTCATTCCAGCTGATATGACGCTGAAGAGTCTAACTTTCGAGTAGTGCACTACTCAGGAGAGACTATAAATTTCTCATTCCCGCTGACATGATGCGGAGGAGTCTAACTTTCTAGTAGTATACTACTCGGGAAAGACTATAAACATTCTTCCAGCTGACGAGCTGAAGAGTCTAACTTCCGAATGGGACGCCACTCGAGAAAGACTATAAACACCTTTTCCAGCTGACATGAAGCTGACGAGTCTAATTTTCGAGTAGTATACTACTTGGGAAAGACTATAAATAATCATCCCGGCTGACATGATGCCGACGAGTCTAATTTTCGAGTAGTATACTACTCGGGAAAGACTATAAACACCCCCTTTCCAGCTGACATGACGCTGTAGAGTCCCATATACGAGTAGCTTCCTACTCGGCAAGACTATAAACACACATTCCGACTGACATGAAGTCAAAGAGTCCTATATACGAGTAGTTCCCTACTCGGCAAGACCATAAATCATATTCCGGTTGACATGATACCGAAGAGTCTCATATACTAGTAGTAATCTACTCGGGAAAGACTTCAAGGTTAAAGATCTTTGACTTTATGTTTAGTTGTCTTCACAATTAAGCACAAAGTCGGGGGCTACACCTAATAGGTGCGCCTATTCGGCGCACATTATTCCTACATCTACATGGAGCCCTTCATAGCCTCGCTGCCAGCTGACATGAAGCAGGACTTGGGAGAAGCAGCACTCAGACAAAGGGTACTCGGGAGCAATGCACTCGGGAAGACTTCACCGTGGAGGATGAGCACTCGGCATCAGCTGTGACTCAACTATGAAGGTCTTCGGGGCTACTGTGGGTGCCATGGGCCCCGGGTACCTCATGACAAGCATTTGGGCCACTCGGATAGAGGATGGGCCTAGCCTTGTAATTAGAGATATAGCTAGATTCGGCAGACTTCGCCTTGTATAGAATGGAATATACAGTCCTAGTCGGGTGCGTTATATCTCTAAGGGGAGATCTCCTAGTCGTAATCCGATGGGGACTCCTACCTTGTAACCCTGTCCCCCAGTATATAAGGGGAGGCAGGGCGCCCCATGAGGGCAGAAGGGCACTCATAAGCTCAAACGGCCATACGGTTCATCAGAATCGCCACCATAATTCCTCAAAGGAATACATACAAACTGGACGTAGGGCATTACCTCACATCGAGGGCCTGAACCAGTATAAAAATCCCCTTGTGTTCCTTTGCAATCCATCAAGTTTCCATCCGCCGAGTAGCCCCACATATTTATTGCCGGTGTAAAACATCGACAGTCAGGGTCATCTTTTCCATGGTAGTCCCAGCCGAACGCGCTCCTCAGCTTCAGGGGATGGAAGCGCCAGGTCAGGAACCACCTGGCTACCCAGGGACCAGTCAAGCCGGCCTTCTTGAAGTTATCCAGCTTTGCCAACAGCAGGTGCACTTGACCCATCTCCTCATAGGTCGGGTCCGCCGACCAATTTGGCGAAAACACCGGCGGCAAGCCGGTAAATGGCCGCAAAGAGGGTGCCAGATTTGTGCAATAGAACCACTCCTTGTGCCAGCCTTTCAAGGAGGATTTCAAGGGAAGATCGAGATACGACTTTTTCCTATCACCCCTCAATTGAAGACCAGCCCCCCCGATTACACTGATGTTAGATTTGGAGGGCTGAGGCTTAATGTGGAACAGATGCCTGAAGAAGAAGAAATGGGGTTCCACACCCAAATAGTACTCACACAGAGTGACAAAAATAGAGATATGAAGAATGGAGTTGGGGTTCAGATGCACCAACTCCAGCCCATAAAAGTCGAGAATGTGGCGGAAGAAATCAGAAGACGGGAGACACAAGCCTCGATCGAAAAAAGAGGCAAAGACTACCGTTTCTCCGGGTCGGGGATTCGGGCTCGACTCATCCCTAGCCGGCCGCCAGTGAATCACCTCTTGGCTGGGCAACTTCAGTTCACTCTCCAGCCGCTTCAGCTTCACTGAGCCACAATCCGACACCGGCCAAGAACTTCCCGGCGCCCCCGCAAGATTCGAAGCCTTCGGCATGACTGGAGGCGATGAGATTTGGGGAAAAGCACATCAAGGGCTTGGAGCAAACGGGGAGGATTGAAATCGCCCGAGTTCGGGTGGGGAACAGCAGCAGCTAACCCTAACCGGGCGGGAGGCGAAAAGTTGGGCGCGAAGGTGGAAGATGAAGAGATTGGCTGATTTGGGGAAGACGACGGAATCTTTTTCTCTCTCCCCGTCTTTTTATAGAGCCGATGCCGACTAAATGGGCTTGGGCCTACACAGTCCGCACTGGGCCAACAAGATATGAGTTCCTACAGTAGCATGCTCCATGTGGGCCGCCTGCAGGCTGAGTTGAAATTATAGTGCTGGTGCTGCTAACAGGAGCCGATGAGGTAAACAGATATGCTTCGGGAGATCCTTATTGCTAAACATATATGTTTGGATATCTATTTTATTCACCAGGTCTCGAGGATACATCCTTATTAGGGTCGCAAGCTGGTTTTCATTAAAATTGGAGATGCAGGTATCTTTCTTGAGAACACCTAACCACACCATGGATTTGTTTTCATAAAGTGGTACTCGGCCTACATGCGTGGCCATCGGTTGCCACAAGCAACGTTTTACCCGCTGACATGATGCGGAAGAGTCTAACTATCGAGTAGTGCACTACTTGAGAGAGACTATAAATATCTTTTCCCGCTGACATGATGCGGAGGTGTCTAACTTTTGAGTGGGACGCCACTCGGAAAAGACTATAAACCCCTTTTTCTAGCTGACATGACGCTTAAGAGTCCCATATACGAGTAGCATTCTACTCGGCAAGACTATAAACTCATATTCCGACTGACATGAAGTCGAAGAGTCCTACATATGAGTAGTCTTCTACTCGACAAGACTATAAAGATTATTCCGGTTGACATGATGCTGAAGAGTCACAAATACCCGTAGTAATCTACTCGGGAAAGACTTCCGGGTTAAAGATCTTTGACTTTATGTTTAATTGTCTTCACAATTAAGTACAAAGTCGGGGGCTACACCTAATAGGTGCGCCTATTCGGCACACACTATTCATATATCTACATGAAGCCCTTCATAGCCTCGCTGCCAGCTGACATGAAGCAGGACTCGGGAGAAGGCTTACTCGGACAAAGAGTACTCAGGCGCATCGCACTCGGGCAACCTTCACCGTGGAGGACGAGCACTCGGCATCAGCTGTGACTCAACTATGAAGGTCTCAGGGGCTACTGTGGAGGCCATGGGCCCCGGGTACCTCATTACCAGTACATGGGCTACTCGGATAGAGGATGGGCCGGACCATGTAATTAGAGATAAGATAGCACCCGGTAGGCTGTACCTTGTATAATAAGGAAGCATAGTCTTAGTCGGATAGGATTCTATCTCTAAGAAGGAAATCCCTTGGTCGTATCCGACTGGGATCCTTATCATGTACCCCTGTCCCCTAGTATATAAAGGGAGGCAGGGCGCCCCTCAGGGCAGGCACAACAAGAGCAACCAGATCATCGATCTACATACCCCTCAAAGGAATAACACCTCAACTGGACGTAGGGTATTACCTCACCTTGAGGGCCTGAACCAGTATAATTCTCCTGTGTTCCTCTGCAGTCCACCGAATTCACCCTCGCCGAGTAGCCCCATAGTTTTATTGCCGGTGCAAAGCATCGACAATCGGGTCTGCTCTGCGTGGGATGTAGATCCGCAGTGTCGTCGAATCCATATGGGAGATTGATGATCTCTCTCCTTCTTGGCCCAACCCGAGCTGGCTCAAGGCCTAGCGCGAGTCGGACGCTAAAGGAAAGAGCTGTCCCGATGCTAGGCAATGTGAAGGATTGCTGCAGTAGGTTGTTGAAGGAAATTGCAGCGTCCTGTGGGCCGACTGGTGCAATGTTAGCTAGTTCCTCGGCTGGCTGGATTAGATCTGCTTCGGCCAAGGTGAGGTTACCGATCTGGTCGGCAATGAAATCGAGGCTCCCGAAGGAAATTGTGTCTCCAGGGGAGAACTTGTTGCTGTTGACTCCGCTTGTTTGATCCATCGAATTTGTTGATCAAGAAACTCGCCGGAACCCCTACCTGGCGCGCCAACTGTCGATGTTTTACACCGGCAATAGAACTATAGGGCTACTCGGCAATGGGAAACTTAATGGATTGTAGAGGAACTCAAAGAGATTTATACTGGTTTAGGCCCTCGATGTGAGGTAATACCCTACGTCCAGTTGTGGTGTTATTCCTTTGAGGTATTTGTCGATTGATGATCTAGTGATCTCATGCCCCTTGAGGGGCACCCCGCCTCCCCTTATATACTAGGGGGCAGGGGTACAAGATAAGGATCCCAGCTGGATACGGCCAAGGGATTTCCTTCTTAGAGATAGAAACTTATCCGACTAAGACTGTTTTCCTTATCATACAAGGTAAAACCTGCCGGGTGCTATCTTATCTCTAATTACATGATTCGGCCCATCCTCTATCCGAGTGGCCCATATGCTGGTGGTGAGGTACCCGAGGCCCATGGCCTCCACATATTCACTATATATACAAACTGTAGGTGTCTTCCATACACAACATACTTAACAGTTCTTTGATGCAGATACAATCACAGTGGCAATTCTTCCGCAATGGTTTTGGTAGTTGGATTTGCTTCATTAATCAGCTCGAGTGCTTGCTCCGGCGTAGTTCCTTCAGCAAACCCCTCACTTATTGCCTTGATATCCCCTTGGGGTTAAAGAGACTTCGTCATGGCAAGGGCCTGAGTGATTCCTAGGGATGTGTGCTAAGTGACAAAAGTCTTCAACACCACCGGAGCTGACTGGAGGCTTTCAAGCACAATAGCCGGCTTGGTGGAACTAGAGCTTGCCTTAGGCTGCAGAACATTCAATAAAGCTTGGGCCAAATCCAGAATGGCACTCTAAGAGTCCTCCACTACCTTTATCTACTCGCCAAATGGATTGAATTATGATTGCACCTTAACCTTGTAGTTTGTCACACAAAGACATGCTATGAGAAGATCAGGCAACTCAGCCAAGTGGAACTCCGAAACACAGAAGCAACTTACCTGCAAACTCAGCGTCAACCATGGATGTTGCCTTCCCAGGATCTATTAACTCTTTCCTCGAATGCTCGAGCTCCAGGGACTGGTTGTCTATGGTGGTCTCATAAACTATAGGCAATCATGTACAAGAGATCAGCAATGCGAAGAAACTATAGGGAGCTACTCGGCGAGCAGAAGGACTTACCCTAGATAGTCCCAATCTTACCAAACTTTTCGTCGTGCAACTCATTTTCCATAGTCTTCAGCATGTTTTCCCTCTCCTTGCTGGTGTGTTGGAGTTCATCATTCTCCGCCTGGAGCCGAGTAAGTTGTGCAATCTAAGGAGTGAGCCTGGTAAACACTCGGCTCATCTTCTCAGATCGAGCAGTGATTTTCTACAACAAAATAATTCATTGTCAACATAGCAATGCAATTGGCAACAACAGCTGAGTCAAACCAAGTCAGGTTACCCACCTGGACCTACTACGAAGCCTTGATGGTGGCTTTGTACAGCTCGATCCACTCCTTGTTGGCGGCCTCTTCATCCAAGGTTAGAGAGTCTACGCTCCTATTAGGATTTGTCCAGTGGAATACTCTTGGGGGATAGCGTGGTGGAGCTCCGAGCAAGGAGACACCACCTTCTATAGAAGAAGATGATGATGGCGGCAATGGAGTTGGTGGCCCTAGGTCAGCAGGAGGGGCTGGCTCTATGGTGGACTCGGTGACTGGCTCAGCAGCTGGCTCGGTAGCTAGCTCCGTGGGCTCCTTGCTGGGTGGGGCTGGCTAATCATCCGAGTTCATCGCTTCACCCTCAGGGGCTGGGGCAATACTCGGCTCAGGTTGTGGTGTTTCAGCCTCAGCCTCAGTTGGAGTTGAGTCAGTGATGGGAGCCGGGTCAGCGATGGGGGTTGGTGCCGTGTTCCTCTTGGGGTCTGTGTCACTTGACTTCCTGCAAATTCACACAACAATCAAGACATTGCAACTTACTTCAAACTATTTGAAGACAGAAGACTACATACCTTTTGGTCTTGAACCTCCACCCCTATGTATCACGGGGGAAGGTAGCCGGGGAGGAGCTCGACGGCTTATTGCTTGAAGCTGCATCAGCTGGCGCAGGGCCTAAAGGTGCGACACCGGGTGGTGAGCAACTTGGTGCAACTGGCACTGCACTCGAGGCAGTTGGCTGTGTTAGCTGTGTGGCTGGAGCTGCGGCAGGAGCTGAGGTCACGCAGTTGGCGTCCTTGATCTTCAGACCGACAGACGCATCAGTCGACGTATATTTTGGCTTGGCCTGGTCCTTCGTGGGTTGCTTTCTAGCTCTCTTGGAGCTAGGTCGGTCGACCGATGGGCTAGCTGGCCATTTCCTTGATCCCCCAGTCAGCTGGCTAGGGGGTTTGACTCAAAGTCGGCATTCTCCTACAAATAATGCATATGAAGACAATTCAAGCAAACCAGTTGCACAATAGTCATTATGGGCTTTGCAATCAGTCATCAAGACAATAAGGAGTCAAGATCTTACCATCGGTCTTGGCCTGCCCAAGCAAAAATTCTTGGTGCAATTGTCTGTGTCAAGAGTATCTGGTACGCTATTGCTGAAGTAGCCGCACAGATTTTTTGTGGTGACATCCTTGTCTAAGAAGTTGGTGTACTCTCGGGTAGGATTGCCCTTGACTTGGTACTCGTACCCTGGGTGGATCTAGGCCTTCGGCGGTGGGAGTTAGGGGTGGGGATGGTCTCACCTTTGGTAGGACTCCAGTTGATGAGCTCCTTCGGTTGGAGGCATTTGTTTCACACTAGATGTGCTAGTTTGGAGGAACATGAAGTTGATGTTGGCCTGGTCCCAGCCAGAATGTGGGGACCGTCAAATGGAGATTTTTGCATGGCTGAGATCTGGAGAAAGGGGGGAAAGCTTCTAAATGGAGGAAATTGAAGCTAGATCGAAGAGCTTTGCGGATTTGTGGAGTTCTGCTTGAGCAGCATGGAAACCCTAGTTTTGGGGAGGCGAAGAGCTCGAAGGTTTGGGTGCGAAGAAGTACTCAGACAAAGAGTACTCGGCAGTGATGCAGTCGGGAATTCTTCTTTGTTGAGGATGAGCATCGGCGTCAGCTATGACTCAACTATGAAGGTCTGAGGGGCTATTGTGGAGGCCATGGGCCCTGGGTACCTCAAGGAAGGTAAATACAGCCGCTTGGATAGAGGGTGGGCCGGCCCATGTAATTACGGATATAGTAGCACTCGGCTTCATGTAACCTTGCACGACAAGGAAAGATATATAGTCCTAGCCGGTTACTCTATGTTTTGAGAAGGAAGTCACTTGGTCGTGTCCGACTGGGATTCCTACCCTGTAACCTTGCTTCCTCAATATATAAGGAGAGGAACGGATCTCCCTGGGGCATCGACACACAGCATAGCCAATCTCACCAGAGAATACAGTGAAAGCAATACACCACAAATGGAAGTAGGGTATTACCTCATCCCGAGGACCTGAATCGGTATAAATCATTTTGTTGTTTGAAGTCTGTCGAGTTTCGGTCCGACGAGTAGCCCTACCATCAATACAACCAATATAAAACATCGACAAGGAGCGAACCTAGCAAATGCCCTGCTCAACTTTTCAGATCTGTCAGTGATTTTCTGCACAAGATGAAAAGGGATTATTGCATATAACAAGCAAGAGTGGTAGCATGACTATCATTACCAAGTTTGAGTACTCACCTGGACTTGCTGCGAAGCCTTGATTGTGGTTTTATACAGATCAATCCGCTCTTTGTTGGCAGCTGCCTCGTCAACTGTCAACATCTCCATGGTCCCGTCTGGATTTCATTAGTTAAATGTCTTCAGGGGATTGTGTGGCGGCACCGGTAGCCTCGGGATATCATCGTCAGAGTCGGCGGCTGCTGGACTGCCCCCGGAAGACAGAGACGAAGACGGTGAGGGGTTTAGGCCTTGGATCGGACAGAAGGGCTGGCTCTATGGCTTTGTCCTCTTTCTCCCAACTGGGGGAGGCAGGTTGGGCATCCAAGTGCCTCGCTTCAGCCTCAGCAGTTGGATGGGCACTCGACTCAGCTTATTGGGCTCCGGCCTCAACCCCATTCAGGTCAGTGTCTGGCACCAGGACCCATTGTGGTGACCCCTTGGGGTCCATGTCACTCAGCTTCTAGCAAACAGACATCATGTTCAACCTATTGTAGCGTTTCAAGAGTCGTGAAGACAATCGAAGGACGGAGTACCTTATGGAAGTCTTATATCTTACTCCGTGCCCGGCATAGGGTGAGGAGAGCGGTGGCGGTCTCGGGGGATATTCCCCAGTAGCCACATCAGTCGGCACTGGGCCAGTTGGTATGGCGTCAGGTGGTGGGCATCCAGGTGCAGCGGTGGTGGAGTGGCAGCCGGCTGTGGCGTCGGTGTTTTCACCGCGGTGGTCGGTGTCGGATGAGGCGTGTTCGCACAGCGGTAGGTGTCAACGATGGGGCGCTTGCTTCTTTTTCACCAGTTCCTTGGCCAATTGTTTCCAAGCTCTCTTGGAGCTAGGCTTATCAGCTAAGGGGCTGGCTAGACATTTCTTAGAGCCCCCAGTAGGCTGGTTGGGGGGTTTGAGCTGTACTTGGCACGGTGCTGCAAGGCACACAGACAACGTCGATCCACTTCATATGATTGAGTATATCAATTAGCAACCAAAGGCAGACAAGATCAATCGTGCAGGGAAGTTCTGCAGGTGGAGTGTCACGGGGACACCGCTGATGAATACCCGACACAGAGTGTCGGTAGTTTGGTCCTTGTTCATACTTTCAGAGCTCTCCCGAGTGGGGTACTCCTTCCCGTGGTACTCGTAGCTAGGATGTACTCGGGTCTTCAAGTGCTGAATCCTCCGTCCGACAAACTCCAGGGCAACCCAGACTCCGGTCAGCCCGTTCTTCTTTAGGTTCGCTAGCATATGTAGAAGGACACGCACCTACTTCATCTCCTCTTCATTGGGGAGTGCACTCGAGCTGTCGAGCACCTTGGGTGCATTGCCAGCAAAGGGAGGCAGAGAGGGCTCAGGATTGAAGCAATAGAACCACTCTTGATGACATCCCTTGCGAGAAGTCTTGAGGGGCAGGTTGGTGTAGATCTTCTTCAGTTCGTGGCGAAGCTGAAGGCTAGCTCCCCCAATCACTTGGGGCTGGTGCTTGTTGGGCTATGGCTTGAGGTGATAAAAGTAATGGAAGAGGTTGAAGTGGGGGTGGATGCTGAGGAAAGTTTCTGTGGAGGCCATGGGCCCCGGGTACCTCATGACAAGCATATGGGCCACTCGGATAGAGGATGGGCCTAGCCATGTAATTAGAGATATGATAACCCTTAGCAGACTTTGCCTTTTACGATAAAATATAGTCCTACCCAGGTACGTTATATCTCTAAGAGGAGATCTCTTGGTCGTGATCCAGCTAGGACTCCTACTTTGTAACCTTGTCCCCCAATACATAAGGGGAGGTAGGGCACCCCATGAGGGCAAGACCACAAGGGTACGGCAGAAGCTCATAGAAGTTCACCAGAACCACCATAATACATCCTCAAAGGAATACACCACAACTGGACGTAGGGTATTACCCCACATCGAGTGCCTAAACTAGTATAAACTTCCTATGTTCCTTAGTAGTCCACTGAGTTTCGATCTGACGAGTAGCCCTATATTCATATTGCCAGTGTAAAACATCGACAGTTAGCACGCTAGATAGGGGCTTCGGCAAGATCTACATCAACAAGCTCGATGGATCCAACAACAGGAATCGACGGCAGCAAATTCTCCCCTGGAGACACGATTACATTCGGAAGCCTCGACTTCATCGCCGACCAGTTCGGCGACCTCAGCCTGGCCAACTCGGACTCAATCTGATTTGCCGAGAAACCAGCCGACTCCGCGCTAGTCAGCCCATTCGGCGCTGCAGCGACCCTCGTTGACTTGCTCCGGCGGATGTCGGCAGCGAAGGGCTATTCACTGTCGGGCTGGATGGCACCGCAGTCGACGGTGGCGTTTTTGTCCTAGCCGGCCCCGTCACCGGCGCGGCCGATTGGGGCGCTAGGATACTCGGCGGTGCCGCCTTATGGCTCGTTGACGACCTTGTAATCGGCGGTGCCATCCTTGGGCTCGATGTTGCTGAGCTTGGTGGCGCTGGTCTCGGTCTTGGACTCGACGGCCCAAGAACTATGCTGAAGGTGTCTTTAATCTTCAGGCTCTCGGGTGCAGCACTCGGCCTGCTGATTTTCTTCTTTCCCTAGTCATCGACAGTGTCGATGTTCTACACCGGCAATAGAACTATAGGGCTACTCGGCAAGGGGAAACTCGGTGGATTGCAGAGGAACGCAAAGAAGATTTATACTGGTTTAGGCCCTCAAGGTGAGGTAATACCCTACTGTCGATGCTTTGCACCGGCAATAAGACTATGGGGCTACTTGGCGAGAGTGAATTTGGTGGACTGCAGAGGAACACAACAGAATTATACTGGTTCAGGCCCACAAGGTGAGGTAATACCCTACGTCTAGTTGAGGTGTTATTCCTCTGAGGTGTATGTAGACCGATGATCTGGTTGTTCTTGCTCTGAAAGGCGCCCTGCCTCCCTTTATATACTAGGGGACAGGGGTACATGATAAGGATCCAAGTCGGATACGACCAAGGGATTTCCTTCTTAGAGATAGAATCCTATCAGACTAAGACTATGTTTCCTTATTATACAAGGTACAGCCTGCCGGGTGCTATCTTATCTCTAATTACATGGTCCGGCCCATCCTCTATCCGAGTGGCCCATGTACTGGTAATGAGGTACCCGGGGCCCATGGCCTGCACAGTAGCCCCTGAGACCTTCATAGTTGAGCCACAGCTGATGCCGAGTGCTCGTCCTCCACGGTGAAGGTTGCCCGAGTGCAGCGCGCCCAAGTACTCTCTATCCGAGGAAGTCTTCTCCTGAGTCCTGCTTTATGTCAGTCGGCAGCAAGGCTATGAAGGGCTTCATGTAAATATATGAATAATGTGCACCGAATAGGCGCACCTATTAGGTGTAGCCCCCGACTTTGTGCTTAATTGTGAAGACAATTAAACATAAAGTCAAAGATCTTTAACCTGGAAGTCTTTCCCGAGTAGATTACTACGGGTATTTGTGACTCTTCGGTATCATGTCAACCGGAATAAACTTTATAGTCTTGCCGAGTAGAAGACTACTCGTATGTAGGACTCTTCGACTTCATGTCAGTCGGAATATGAGTTTATAGTCTTGCTGAGTAGGATGCTACTCGTATATGGGACTCTTCAGCGTCATGTCAGCTGGAAAAAGGGATTTATAGTCTTTTCCGAGTGGCATCCCACTCAAAAGTTACACTCCTCCGCATCATGTCAGTGGGAAAAGATATTTATAGTCTCTCCCGAGTAGTGCACTACTCGAAAGTTAGACTCTTCCGCATCATGTCAGGGGGTAAAACGTTGCTCGTGGCAACCGATGGCCAGGCATGTAGGCCGAGTACCACTTTATGAAATCAAATCCATGGCGTGGTTAGGTGTTCTCGAGAAAGATACCTGCATCTCCAATTTTAATGAAGACCAGCTTGCGACCCTTATAAAGATGTATCCTCGAGACCTGATGAACAAAACAGATATCCAAACATATATGTTTAGCAATAAGGCTCTCATGAAGCATATCTGTTTACCTCATCGGCTCCTGTTAGCAGCACCAGCACTATAATTTCAATGCAGCCTGTAAGCGGCCCACATGGAGCATGCTATTGTAGGAACTCATATCTTGCTGGCCCAGTGTGGACTATGTAGGCCCAAGCCCATTTAGTTGGCATCGGTTATAAAAAGACGGGGAGAGAGAAAAAGATTCCGTCGTCTTCCCCAAATCAGCCAATCTCTTCATCTTCCACCTTCGCGCCCAACTTTTCGCCTCTCGCCCGGCTAGGGTTAGCTGCTGCTATTCCCCACCCGAACTCGGGCAATTTCAATCCCCCTCGTTTGCTCCAAGCCCCCCATTTGTTTTTCCCCAAATCTCATCGCCTCCAGTCATGCCGAAGGCGTCAGATCTTGCGGGTGCGCCGGGGGGTTCTTGGCCGATTTCGGATTGCGTCTCGGTGAAGCTGAAGCGGCTGGAAAGTGAGCTGAAGTTGCCCAGCCAAGAAGTGATTTGCTGGCGGCCGGCCAGGGATGAGTCGAGCCCAAATCCCCGACCTGGAGAAACGGTAGTTTTCACCTCTTTTTTCGATCGAGGCTTGTGCCTTCCATCTTCTGATTTCTTCCGCCGCATCCTTGATTTCTATGGGCTGGAGTTAGTGCACCTGAACCCCAACTCCATTCTTCAGATCTCTATTTTTGTCACTCTGTGTGAGTGCTATTTGGGTGTGGAACCCATTTCTTCTTCTTCAGGCATCTGTTCCACATTAAGCCTCAGCCCTCCAAATCTAACATCAGTGTAATCGGAGGGGCTGGTCTTCAATTGAGGGGTGACAGGAAAAAGTCATATCTCGATCTTCCCTTGAAATCCTCTTTAAAAGGCTGGCACAAGGAGTAGTTCTATTGCACAAATCTGGCACCCTCCTTGCGGCCATTTACTGGCTTACCGCCGGTGTTTTCGCCTAATTGGTCGGCGGACCCGACCTATGAGGAGATGGGTCAAGTGCACCTCCTGTTGGCGAAGCTGGATAACTTCAAGAAAGCCGGCCTGACTGGTCCTTGGGTAGCCAGGCGGTTCCTGACCCGGCGCTTCTAGCCCCTGAAGCTAAGGAGCGCGTTCGGCTGGGACTACCAGGGAAAAAATGACCCTGACCGAGTTAGTCGGGAGTCGGCCGACGAGCGGAAGGTGACGGAGACCTTGTTCGGATACTTCTCCAGCGGGGTAATTGAAACCGAGGACAAGAAGAGACGCATTGCGTCTTTTAGGCACAACCGGCCCCGGACCGAGGTAACATCCGTCTTCCCTTCATAATGTATGCCTGCGGGCTCAAATATCTAAGTTTCCAGCAGCATACGATGTACCTTGTGGATCTTCTTGTAGTGGTGCGTGGAGTTTGATGAAGACTCCCGTCCATTGTCGGCCGTCGCGTCGAAGAAGAGGCCGAGATGTCCCTCCGCCGCCCAACCCGACTCCAAGAGAGCGGGGAAGAAACCGATTTTATATCGGGGCGAGGGGGCCATGACGGCGCGCGTCGTGAGCGGAAGCTTGAAAATAAAGGACACCGCTGCTGCGACGCCCATTCGATCGAGCCCCAGGTTGAGACCTGTGAATTTGAGCCCGACGCTGTCGAGTCCGGTCGTAGCGCCGGCGAGGGGCCGGCAGGAGCAAACGCCGCCAGGGGCGGAGGCGCCCGAGCCGACCGGGCCAACTGCCGGAGCTAGCGCTACGCCGGGGAGCAGGTCGCCCGGCAAGAAGCTGAAGTTCTCCAAGAGGTGCGCTGCTCCGGGTCTTTTGGAGTCTTTGTGTATTGAATTAATGTCTTGATGTCTTGTTTCATCGTGCAGGAGGCGGGCCGATATCGATCTCAAGGAAATCGACCCGACCGCTCCACTTGATGAGCCTGCCCCAGCCGAGCCAGCGGCCGTGAACACGCCTGTTGAGCCGGCGGCCAACCCGGTCGCTGAGACCAAGGTGGCCCCGACTATAGGGCCACTGTCGCCGCCCGACCGAGAGGTGGCTGCTGAGACTGAGGCCCCAACTCCCGAGGTGCCGCTCGTCGCGGAAGCTGCGGGTGGAGCCCCTGAGCCAGTCCCGGAGGTCATAGGGGATGATGGCTCTGAGGCTAGGACCCCATCGCCGTTGTGGTCGTCGCCGTCGTCGTCGCCGTTGCCGCTGCCGCCAGAGATCCCACATCTGCCTCAGATCGAAGCTCCTCCACGTGTGATGCCCCGGACCTTCACATGGACAACATGCGATGGTACTGTAAAAAGCTTCAGGCTCGATGAAGTCGTTGCAAGGAGAGAGTGCGAGAGCCTGCTTCGTGCTGCCATCAGCGGGTCGCAGGGGGTCGCGGTATGAGTCTTGTAGTAAAGCTCTAGTAATCTTCATGTTTTGATGTCTGACTCCATCCTTGATTCGTCTTTTATCCTGAGCAGAAACTTGTTGACCGCAATGAGGCGATGACGGAGATCTTGGTCGAGGTAGCTCCCCACCTCGCAGAATTGGAGCAGCTTCGGGCGTTGAAAGCCGAGATGGAGGTGCGTCATGCGGGGAGGGAGGCCTGGCTAAAGAGTGGCGCCGATCAGCTCAGGGCGGAGACATGGGCCCTAGCCTGAAAGATCAGAGGTAAGATCCTCGAGTATATCTTCCCGACTGAACCGTTGATGTATTCATCCAGCTGCGTTGTTCCCGATTGCCCAGTTGTGTCACAATTGCATGGTTGAGCTCTTGGCTAATCTGTGGTGCAGACCTCGAAGCGGAGTTAAAGACCCGAACAGAGAGGGAATCGTAGCTAAAGGAGGCCGAAGAAGCCAAGGCCGAGCTTGAGAAGGTCAAGGCCGACCTGACAAAGGCCAACACCGAGCTTGACAGGGAGAAGTCCGAGTTGGAGAAGGCCGTCGTCAAGCTCGGTAAGGAGAAGCTGAACTGGAGAAGACCGTGGCCGGGTAGGAGGCCGACTACGAAAGTAAGTCCTCAACCTGACTGTGATCTTAGCCAATCCATTAGTTATCCTGTGTGTAGCCCAATTTGAGAAGCTTACTTGCCGGCTGACCTGGGCAGCCATGAGAACCAACGTCTGGGCCCAGTATCAGTTCTACACGGAGGAGATAAGGTTGATCAGGGAGTCACGGGAGGCCCTCATCGGGTCCGTGAAAGGGCTCCTTGACCTCATAGATCCCCGCCCAGTGGGAACCAGCTGCAGCAGAATCCCTTAGATAGTGGGGCGTCTCGAGGATGCACCGAGTGCCTTGAAAAGGTACTCGGATGAGCGTGTTGTCACCGGCGTGGCCCAGACCCTGGCGATGACCAAATCCATATACCCTAGGGTGGATATTGAAGCCATCGGGGAGGGGTTTGCCGAAGAGACGACACCAGAGGAGGCGCTGGAGCTGATCGCCCGAGCGAAGCCGCCTGCAGAAATAATTACCCAAGACCTGGGTCTGTGAGGGCCATATGTCGTGTAGTCGGGATATATGAATTTGTGTAAGCAAGCATGTGTAAATATGTGTGCAATGCTGCCAAGCTTATTATTCAGTTGTCATTAGCTTTACTTGACCGTGTAGTATGCACCGAGTTAGTCTGTTAGAATTTAATAAAAACATTCGAAGTAAGAGGCTGTACTCGGGCAAATGTGACAGTCATAGTAAGGCTTCATAACCGAAGTGAAATAAGCTCGTATGTTATTAACAACACACATATATACATGCAGCCCCCGACTCACTACTCGGTTGATACAAGCGGCGTAGTGAGTCAGAAGAACTGTACACATGAAAATTATAGAACTCAGGTATAGAAAGGACGTAGCTATTCTATGTTCCATGAGTTGTTGATGAGAACGCCGTCTTCGGTCTTCAGTCGATAGGCGCCTGGCCACGTGACCTTGGCTATAATGAATGGCCCTTCCCAGATTGGGGATAATTTATGCCTGTCTTTGGTGGTTTGTATATTCCTCAGAACGAGATCCCCGACCGAAAAGGCGCGGCCACGGACATTGTGATTGTGGTAGCGACGTAGGCCTTGAAGATACCTTGCTGACTGGATAGTTGCGGTGTCTCTTGCTTCTTCCAGCTGATCTAGTTCGACCAGTCGGGTATTGTTGGAGTCATCTTCTAAGTAGGCCAGGACTCGAGGGGAGCCGAACTGTAACTCGGTAGGTAGCATAGCCTCAGCACCGCAGACCAGAAAGAAAGGGGATTGCCCTGTCGCCCGACTAACCGTGGTTCTGAGAGACCGGAGAACGGATGGGAGTTCTTGTACCCACCGGCCCGCGTATGGTTGTAGTCGGTCGAATATCCTGGCCTTGATGCCTTCTAAGAACCATGCCGTTGGCTCGTTCAACCTGCCCGTTGCTCCGCGGGTGTGCCACAGATGCATAGCAGATCTTGATGCCGAAGTCGTCGCAGAAATCTTGGAATTCGCCCGCCGCGAACTGAGTACCGTTGTCAGTGATGATGCGGTTAGGAACTCCGAACCGGTATAGTATACTCATGATGAAGTCCTTTGCTCGTGCCACTGTAATTGTTGCAACGGGTTTAGCCTCAATCCACTTGGTGAACTTGTCCACCGCGACGAATAAATGTGTGAACCCTCCTGGCGCTTTCTTAAAAGGCCCGACCATGTCGAGCCCCCATACTGCAAATGGCCACGAAATGGGGATGGTTTGGAGTTCCTGGGCTGGAAGATTTGTTTGTCTTGCGTAGAACTGGCAACCCTCGCACTTGCGAACGATATCTTTGGCGTCTGTTACTGCTGTGGGCCAGAAAAATCCCTGCCGGTAAGCCTTTCCGACTAATGTCCTAGATGCGGCGTGGTTGCCACATATGCCCGAGTGGATCGAATGCAGGATCTGCTTGCCTTCCTCGGTGGTGACGCAGCGCATGAGGACACCGGATGCACTCCTTCGGTACAGGTCTTCCCCGACTAGCAGGAAGCTTTTGCTTCGATGCTTTATCTGCTCGGCTTGACTGCGATCTTCTGGGAGTTCGTCGTTCGTGAGAAATTTGACAACAGGAGTCCTCCAGTCTTGACATATGTGCAGCACCTTATTTGTGGTCGGGGTAGGCTCGCCTCCCGACTGCTCCGGTGCCGGTTTCTTCTTGACTGATGGTTCCATAAGTTGCTCGACAAAGATTCCAGTTGGAACTACTTCTCGCTTGGATCCCATGTTTGCCAGCTCGTCTGCTGCGTCGTTGTATTGGCGCAGGACGTGTGATTTCCAGCCCGTCGAACTTGTTTTCCAGCTTGCGGACCTACTGACAGTATGCCGCCATGGTATCGTCGAGACAGGTCCAGTCCTTCATGACTTGGTTTACCACTAGTTGAGAATCTCCGCGCACAACCAGTCGACGTATGCCGAGTGATATAGTGATGCGGATCCCATGAACAAGTGCCTCGTACTCGGCGACGTTGTGGGAAGCCGGGAAGTGGATTTGTAGAACGTACTTCAGTTTTTTGCCAGCGGGGGACGTCAATATGACTCCGGCCCTGGCGCCGCTGATCCGTAGAGAACCGTCGAAGTACATTGTCCAGTACTCTAGCTTTGCTATTGGTGTAGGCAGTTGGACTTCTGTCCACTCGGCCATGAAGTCGGCTAGAGCTTGAGACTTGATAGCTGTCCGTGGCTAAAAGGTGATGTCGAACGCCATCATCTCGAGTGCCCATTTAGCGATTCGGCCGGTGGCCTCGCGATTATGAAGGACATCCCCGAGTGGAAATGCTGTGACCACCGTGACTTGGTGTGCTTGGAAATAATGCACCAGCTTCCGGACTGTGATAAGTAGGCCATATAGCAGCTTCTGGATCTGCGGATATCTCGTCTTGGAGTCAGCAAGGACCTCGCTGACGAAGTAGACTGGCCATTGTATTTTTTGAATATGACCCTGTTCGGGTCGCTCAACCACCAGCACCGTGCTGACTACCTGTGTTGTCGCCGCCAGATATAGCATTAGCTGTTCCTGGGGCAGAGGTGACGCCAACACGGGGGGTGATGTGAGGAATTGTTTGAAATCTTCGAAGGTTCGCTGGGCTTCCGGAGTCCATTGGAAATTGTCGGTCTTTTTGAGTAGCTTGAAGAAGGGCATGCCCCGTTCGCCCACTCGGGAGATAAATCGGCTGAGTGCCGCCATGCAGCCTGTCAGCTTCTGGACGTCTTTGAGGTTAGTCGGGGGTGCCATGTGCCTGATGGCGTTGACTTTCTCCGGGTTGGCCTTGATGCCGCGGTGCGAGACAATGAAGCCGAGTAACTTTCCGGATGGCACACCGAAGGCGCATTTTTCTGGGTTCAACTTCATCTTGAATCTTCGAAGGTTTTGGAAGGTTTCTTCCAAGTCAGCGATGAGGTCTTCTTTGGACTTGGTCTTGATCACCACATCGTCGACGTAGGCTTCCACATTGCGCCCGATCTGAGTATGCAGACACCGCTGAATAGCCCTTTGATAGGTTGCGCCCGTGTTCTTTAGACCGAACGGCATTGTGATATAGCAGTACGCTCCAAACGGTGTGATGAAAGTTGTCTTCAAGCAGTCTTCCTCCCTCAGGCTGATTTGATGGTATCCCGAGTAGCAGTCGAGAAAGCTGAGTAGGTTGCACCCTGCCGTGGAATCAACCACCTGATCTATCCAGGGAAGACCAAATGGGTCCTTGGGGCATGCTTTGTTAAGGTCGGTGTAGTCGACGCACATGCGCCATTTACCATTTTTCTTCTGGACCAGAACTGGGTTTGCCAGCCAGTCCGGGTGGTAGACCTCTTTGATGAACCTGGCTGCGAGGAGTTTAGTAATTTCCTCCCGAATAGCATCTTTGTGGTCTTGGGCGAAGTGCCGCAGCCGTTGCTTGACTGGCTTGGCGTCTGTCTTCACGTTTAGGGTGTGCTTGATCACCTCCCTTGGTACGCCCGGCATGTCGGACGGTTTCCACGCGAAGATATGCTTGTTGGCTTGGAGGAAGGTGAC
Source organism: Oryza meyeriana var. granulata (assembly GCA_003991445.1). NCBI lineage: Eukaryota > Viridiplantae > Streptophyta > Magnoliopsida > Poales > Poaceae > Oryza > Oryza meyeriana. The sequence continues at coordinate 248,477 of RYFJ01002655.1, read as the reverse complement.
GAGCGCGTCTTCCTATTTGGAGTCGAGTCCGGTCCCGACTAGAGCAGTCTTGGAGGGGTCGGAAGGGTCCAAGGGGATCTTCTTCATGTCAGAGTCCGCTGAAATTCCCGACTTTGCTGCTTTTGTCGCCGGAACATGATCTTGCTCGACTTCTGTTGTGACGGCTTGCCGGATGCTATCGCGCCCGATTGCCGCCTCTTGTGATTGAGCCAGTTCGCAGCTCTCCTTGTCGCAGGTGAAGGCTTGCTTGACGTCGCTGTGGAGGGAGAGGACTCCTGCTGGTCCAGGCATCTTCAGCACCATGTATGTATAGTGTGGTATCGCCATAAATTTGGCGAGTGCCGGGTCGTCCGAGTATCGCGTGGTACGCAGTCTCGAAGTCGGCGACCTCGAAGGAGACATTTTCTGTGCGAAAATTATCCCGCGTGCCGAAGGTTACCGGCAAAGTTATCTGCCCGAGTGGAGTTGATGACAGGCCAGGAATTATCCTGTGGAAGGGCGCAGTGCTCGGCCGTAGTTCTGAACGAGGAATTTTCATCTCGTCCAAAGTCTTGGCGAACAGGATATTAAGCGCGCTGCCTCCGTCGATGAGCGTTTTCTTCAGCCTGATGTTTTTGACGACCAGGTCCAAGACGAGTGGATAGCGTCCCGGGTGGGAAACCCGATCTTGATGATCTACGTGATTGAAGGTGATGGCCATCTCTGACCAGCGCAGGTATTGGGGGGTGTCCGTCATGGAGACCGTGTTGATGTCGCGTGCTGAAAGCTTCTGTTTGCGCTTGGACTTGTACGCGAGTGGCCCCCCGAAGATATGGTTGAGCTCGGCTTGAGGATCTTGGAAATCATCAGCTGGACCCGAGTCTGGCTTGTCTTTGTCCTTGTCGGCGCCAGACGATGAAGTTTGCTCAGAGGCAAACTTCTTGAGCATATAGCAGTCTTTGGCCACGTGCTTTCCCTTGGGGTGAAAGGGGCATGGCCCGCTCATGACTTTCTGGTAGTCGTTGTTCCGCTGGGGCCGCGACCGACAGAGCTCCATGTTGGCCACCTCGTTGTCCGACTTCTGCTTACAGCTGCCAGACTTGTTTTGAGACGGCTCGTTGTCGGCTTTCACCTTCTGTTATTTCTGTCGGGGCTCCTTCTTCTCGTCAAGGGCCTCCACGACTGCTTCGGCCGAGTCGGCGTATTTGTTGGCCATGTCGAAGAGCGCCCGGACCGTGGATGGTGGCTTCCGAGTGAATTTTGCAATAAGCGGAGCGTCTTTTACCCCTTTGCGAAAGGCGGCGATGACGGCTTCGTCTTTGACAGTTGGAATTTGGTTGCGCTTCTCAGAAAACCTTTTGATGAATTCGCGCAAAGACTCGTTTTTCTTCTGGTGCAGTTGATAAAGATCATTCTCCGAAGCGGGTTTGTCGTAGGTCCCCTGGAAGTTAGCGATGAACGGCTCCCTGAGTTGTCCCTAGGAACCGATCGACCGCCTCGGGAGGCCTGTCAGCCATGTCCTCGCCGAGTCGGCTAGCGCGACTGGGAGGTTGTTAGCCATGACTCTGTTGTCGCCTCTAGCAGCTCAAACTGCTAGGGTGTAAACAGTAAGCCAGGACTCTGGGTTCGTCTTGCCGTCGTACTTTTCGATCCCGGTGGGCTTAAGGCCAGTCGGCCACAAGACGTCCTATACCTCCCGAGTGAAGGCTGGGATGCCTTCGTCTTCGTGAGGGCTCCGACTCCGATCTTGGCGATGTAGTCGCTCGTGGTGGATACCGAAGCGCTCGTTTTCGTCTTCCAGTCGGCGGCGTTCATCTTCTTCGCGTTCTTCGCGTCGAGCGTTTAAGGTGTGGCGAAGGTCTTGGTGCAGTCGCACTCGGAGGTCTTGATTGGGTCGGCGATCATACTGGCGACGCCGCCGGTTGTCATTATTGGTATTGCCGAGCGTTGTTTGCCGGGACTCTTTGCGTTGCCGACTGGAGCCGGCCGCCCAGCGTCGTGTTAATGCAGATGAGCCTGCCACCGGAGAACCCGACCGGTTGGTCGGTATAGCAGTGTCGCCCGACTGCTGTTGCTGCTGACAGGCAGCAGCTGTGATCATCGCCTGATCTTGGCGATAGTCAGGGTGGCCTGGTGATCCAGCCCGAGCTGGAGGGTGTCCAGCAGAGTTGCTGCGGCCACAACGTTCTGTTGTGGTGTGACGAAGACGTTGTGTCGCCAATTTTGGTTTGGAGGATCTGTTGCTGAGCGACTCGCCCATCCTGGCGCAGCTCATTATTGCGGGCTTCGCGGTTGGCCTCCTCTTGTTGTAATCGGCGCGCCTCCTCTTGTCGCTCCTCTTGTAGTCGGCGTACCTCGGAAGGTGGTGTTGAAGCCATGAAGATCTCGCGGGAGAGGGGGAAGCTTGCCGAATTAAAGTCCGAGCTGGTGCTCGAACCACTATCCGACTTAGTGTCGGACTCCAAGTAGTTTATCGGAGTGAGAACGACTCCGACCTCTCTAGATCCAATCTGAAACGGCGCTTGGCCGTGTCCAAACTGAATTGCTAGGGATCGGGTCTGCTGCGCAGGATAAAGATGCGCAGCGTCGCCAGAGTTGTGCGGGAAATTGATGACCTCTCCCCTTCTCGGCCCAACTCGGGCTGGCTCAAGGCCTAACCCAAGTCGGACGCCGAAGGAGAGGGTTGTCCCGATGCTCGGCGATGTGAAGGACTACCGCAGAAAATCGTCGAAAGGGATGGCGGTGTCCTGGGTGCCGACTGGCGCAACATCAGCTGGTTCCTCGGTCGGCAAGATGGGATCTGCCTTAACCAAGGTGAGATCGCTGAGTTGATTGGCGATGAAGTCTAAGCTCCCGAAGGTAATTGCATCTCCAGGGGAGAACTTGTTGATTGAATCCATCGAATCTTCTGATAGGGAATTCGCCGGGCCCCTACTTGGCGTGCCAACTGTCGATGCTCTGCACCGGCAATAAAACTACGGGGCTACTCGGCGAGGGTGAATTCGGTGGACTGCAGAGGAACACAAGAGAATTATACTGGTTCAGGCCCTCAAGGTGAGGTAATACCCTACATCCAGTTGAGGTGTTATTCCTCTGAGGTATGTGGAGATCGATGATCTTGTTGTTCTGGTTGTGCTCGCCCTGAGGGGCGCCCTGCCTCCCTTTATATACTAGGGGACAGGGGTACATGATAAGGATCCCAGTCGGATACGACCAAGGGATTTCCTTCTTAGAGATAGAGTCCTATCCGACTAAGACTATGTTTCCTTATTATACAAGGTACAGCCTGCCGGGTGCTATCTTATCCCTAATTACATGGTTCGGCCCATCCTCTATCCGAGTGGCCCATGTACTAGTAATGAGGTACCCGGGGCCCATGGCCTCCACACACGGTGTCGCCCAACTGCTATTGTTGTTGCTGGCAGGCAGCAGCCGTGATCATCGCCTTGATCTTGGCGATAGTTGGGGTGGCCTGGTGATCAAGCCCGAGCTGGAGTGTGTCCAGCAAGGTTGCGGCGGCCACAACGTTCTGTGATCGCCGACTTTAGTCTAGAGAATTTGCTGCTGAGCTACTCGCCCAGCCTTGCGTAGCCCGTCATTGTGAGCCTCGCGGTCAGCCTCCTCCTGTTGTCGCAGTCGGCGCGCCTCCTCCTGTTGCTCCTCTTGTAGTCGGCGCACCTCGGGTGGTGGTGTTGAAGCCATAAAGATCTCGCGGGGGAGGAGGAAACTCGCAAGACTGGAGTCCAAACTTGCATTCGAACCGTTATCTGACTTGGAGTCAGACTCCGAGTAGTTTATCGGAGTAAGAACGACCCCGACCTCTCTAGATCCAATCTGAAACAGTGCTTGGCCGTGTCCAAACTGAATCGCAGGAGATCGGGTCTGCTACATAGGATGTAGACCCACAGCGTCGCCGAATCCGTGCGGGAGATTAACGATCTCTCCCCTTCTTGGCCCAACTCGAGCTGGTTGAAGGCCTAGTGCAAGTCATACGCCAAAGGAGAGAGTTGTCCTAATGCTCGGCGAAGTGAAGGACTGCCGCAGTAGATCGTTGAAGGAGATTGTGGCGTCATGTGGGCCGACTGGCGCAACGTCAGCTGGTTCCTTGGCCGGCTAGATTGGATCTGCTTCGGCCAAGGTAAGGTTGCCGATCTAGTTGGTGACGAAATCGAGGCTTCCGAAAGAAATTATGTGTCCAGGGAAGAACTTGTTGCCGTCGATTCTGGTTGTTGGATCCATCGAGCTTGTAGATGTGAAACTCGCCGGAGCCCCTACCTGGCATGCCAACTGTCGATGTTTTACATCGGGAATAGAACTATAGGGCTACTCGGCAAGGGGAAACTCAGTGGATTGCAGAGGAACACAAAGAAGATTTATATTGGTTCAGGCCCTCGAGTGAGGTAATACCCTACGTCTAGTCGTGATGTAATTTCTTTGAGGTGTTTGTCGATCAATGATCTCTTGCCCCTTGAGGGGCGCCCTGTCTCCCCTTATATACTGGGAGACAGGGGTACATGATAAGGATCCCAGCTGGATATAGCCAAGGGATTTCCCTCTTAGAGATAGAAACTTATCTGACTAAGACTATGTTTTCCTTATCGTACAAGGCAAAATCTGCTGTGTGCTATCTTATCTCCAACTACATGATTCGGCCCATCCTCTATCTGAGTGGCCCATATGCTGGTGGTGAGGTACCCAGGGCCCATGGCCTCCACAGACAGGCTTTTTCCCCACTCTCTTGGAGCTAAGCTGGGAAGCAGAAGGACTCAATGGCCTTTTCTTCAATTTCATAGTTGACAAAGTTTGGGAGTCTTCATCAAACTCCTTACATGCCTGCAAGCGGTTTAACAACATACATCACACATTGCAGTGCAATCTTGGATACACATCTACAAGCATTCATTATAAATGGACAGCAAATCAACATCAGCAAGAATTACCTCTGGATGAGGCCTTTTTTGGCTGTAAGCCGGCATGGCACGCTCGGCGTCTTCTGTCTTGATCACCCCGCTGGCAAAATAATCAAGCAGGATGTCGGTTACCTTGTGCTTGTCTATCAGGTTAGGGTATTCACGGCTGGGATCGCTTTTGCCCGTGTAATCCCAGCCGAAGTGGCTCCTCAGCTTCAGTAGTCTGATGCGACGAGTCAAGAAACGCCTGGCTACCCATGGGCCAGTTAGCCCAGAGCTCTTCAGCTTATCAATCTTGTCAATCAACATGTAAACTTGGCCCATCTCCTCAAAATTGGGCACCGATGACCAGTTGGGCACGACCTCTGGAGGAAGACTAGTAAAAGCGGGGAGGTGTGGTTCAAGATCAGAACAATAAAACCACTCCTTATATGCCAGCCTTTGAGGGAGGATTTCAAGGGAAGATGGATATAAATCTTCTTCATCTTGCTCCTGAGCTGGATACCGGCCCCTCCAATCACTTGGACTTTGCTCTTGGAGGTTGAGGTTTGGTGTGGAACAAACATCTAAACAGATTCAAATGGGCTCCACACCCAGAAAACACTCACATAGAGTTACAAATATGGAGATCTACAAGATGGAGTTGGGATTCAAATTCACCAACTCCAGCTCATAGAAGGCAAGAAGCTGACGAAGAAAATCCGAAGATGGAAGAGAGAGACCCCGGTCAAAGAAAGAGGCAAAGACTATAGTCTCACCATCCTGGGGTATTGGAATAGATTCCCCTTCCATCGAACACCAATTGATGACTTCACGGCTCTACAGTCTCAGTAGTCTCTCCAGATAGTTCAGCTTAGTTGGCCCACAATCCAAAGTTGGCCAAGAACCATCAATCGTCTCTGGGATTTCTGACGCTCTCAGCATGGCTCAAGGCAAGGAAATTTGGGGGAAATGCGATTGGGGACTTGGAATGGACGCGGAGGAGCGGGATGGCCTGAGTTTCGAGTGGGAAACGCTAGCAATGGCGAACCCTAGCGAGGCGAGGTACGAAATTTTGGCGCGGAAGCTGGACGACGAAATGATTGGTGGATTGGAGAAGATGAGGGAATCTTTTCTCTCTCGTCCCTCCTTTATAGAGCTTGTACTGATAAGTGGGCTTGGTGATGGGGGACGGGGTCCCGATCTTCTGTCAGGTAGAGATAACTATCGTTTTGGGTGGAACGCGACACACCAATCCAGCTTTAGATCAACAGACCCGATCCCTACAACCTTAGCACCATGACTCCTCTGGTTATCAACCGTGTCACAAATCCGGTTGACCTTGCCAAGAAGGCTAATCCCTGCCTGCGAAATGAAGAACACAAGCAAGAACTCAAAAGAATGCAACTCAATTAAAGTGACAATTGCAGATGAATGATTAAGCACTCGAAGTTGGGGTTTCACAACCGATGACGGCGACTGTTCGACGACAGATTGACCTAAAGCAAAACCCAAACCTAATGTGGGCGGAGGCTACTGAATATATAGTCTAAGGGTCATCACATCCCGTGGACGCGCCCTCTAACGGGCTCTAAGACGATACACGGCCCAACGGACCAAAAGACGGTGACGCAGCACCCTGGCAGATTCTGGATGCTGAGTTGTTTCCACGATTCCCGTTGACTCCGGTGGAATTTGGATGTCAAACCAAAGCCATTGGTTAGCTTTTGAAATTATCTTTCCATGCATATGTGGATCATCGAAAACGGAGTCCGTATGCATCCTGGGCATCCGTTTTACAGCAGGCTGGTCCTGAAGGCCGAGGCAGACTCGAACTCGAGTTGGACTGGGCCTCTGGCTTGTCTTGGGTGTCCTTGCTGTTCTTCTGCGCCTCCACACCTCTCTCCAAGTACTTCATGATCCTCTTCAATGTTCCTAAGCAAAATAACATCATTAGGTAGCAATCTATTCTCAAAACTATGAAAAGGATCACTTAAGAACGAGCTCACCTCTAGATTTAATTGTCGCATTCGAGCTCGGGTCATTGGACCTTGCATAATGGTTGGAGGATCAGCGGGTGTATCCGAAGGAGTGATGTCCTCATCACTTGGGCCTACAAAACTGGTACTGGGCCACTAGGATATGAGTTTCTATAGTAGCACGCTCAATATGGGCCACTCGCTAGCTATGTTAAAATCACAGTGCTGGTGCTACTAACAGGAACCTATTGGGTAATCAGATATGCTTGATGAAAGTTTCATTGCTGAAAACACATGTTCAGATATCTGTATTATTCATTAGATATTGAGAATATATCCTTATAAGGATCACAAGTTGGTCTCCATTAAAATTGGGGATGCAGGTATCTCTCAAGTACACCTGACCGCATATTGGATTAAAATCCATAAAGTGGTACTCGGCAAACATTTTTCCAGCCGACATGACGCTGAAGAGTCTAACTTCCGAGTGGTATACTACTTGAGAAAGACTATAAACACTTTTTCCGGCTGACTTGAAGCCGAAGAGTCTAATTTGCGAGTGACATACTACTCGAGAAAGACTACAAATTATTTCTAGCTAACATGATGCTGAAGAGTCTAATTTCCGAGTGACATACTACTCGGAAAAGACTATAAAATATTCTGGTTGACATGATACCGAAGAGTCTCATATGCCAGTAGTGCACTACTCGGAAATGACTAAAAGGTTAAAGATCTTTGACTTTATGTTTAATTGTTTCACAATTAAGCACAAAGTCGGGGGCTACACCTAATAGGTGCGCCTACTCAGCGCACACTATTTATACTTCTACATGAAGCCCTTCATAGCCTCGTTGCCAGCTGATATGAAGCAGGACTCGGGAGAAGAAGCACTCGGACAAAGAGTACTAGGGAGCAATGCACTCGGGAATTTTTCACTGTGGAGGATGAGTACTCGGCATCAGCTATGACTCAACTATGAAGGCTTTAGGGGCTGCTGTGGAGGCCATGGGCCCTAGGTACCTCATGACAAGCATATGGGCCACTCGGATAGAGGATGGGCCTTGTCACAGCCCTAGATTTAATTCTAGGTAATTAGTGTTATGCCCTACTGTCATTAGAGTTCACAATTTAAATTTTTGCATTGTCACTTCATGCAAGTTACAGTTTGCAATAATTAAACCCTAAATCGGCAAAAACAAAACACTACTAAAAAGTGCATTTTCATAACAGGATGCATATGCATTTGTATAGCCTAAGGAATTTCTAAAAATGAATGGTCAAACATAAAACCATGGAAAAATTCCTATAAACACTATCCCACATAATTAATCCGCTGTAAATTTTACATGATTTTATCACTTCAGCAAGTACTTTAATAAAATCCCTCAAACCAGCTAGACTAGGGAGCTAGCTAAAAATGAATAGGTACACTTCTAAAATTCACCAAATAAAAATGATGACTAATTAGATAGAGCCCTTTAGCCAAAGTGTGTGACAACATGAACTCTACGACCAGTAATTTTGGCTCAATTTAATTCCCAAAGAAATCACATAAAATAATAAGAGCAAAACCCTAGGGACATAAATTACACTGCAGAAAAACTGGATCATTATGCCTAATTTGCAATTTCACCAAAGATTAACCAGACCACTTCTAACCCTGAAATTTGGTCAGCAGGTTAAACACATCTTTCTCTACCTCCAATAATTTTTTCCATAAATTATACCCCTTGGTAACCTGCTGAGATCACAGATGCAAGGCAGATATCTAGAACACTTTTCCAGACTTAGTCTGTAGAGAATTCTCCTCTCTATTTCACTTCCTAGTGGGACCCACAAAGACCCTGGCCCACTTGTAAACCTCAGCACTGCTTTGGACAGAGTGTTTCACCCAAAATCCTACCATCCTCCTCACTGTCACCTAGAACATCACTACAAGGGCCTACAAGTCATAGACTAAACCTAGCCAAAAGTGTGTGAACAATGTTGCCTTATATGTGGGACTCACCCTGGACACTGTGGAATGGAAGCACCTCAGCATTTGCATGGCAGACGTGTCTTCCTCTCCTTCTTCTTCCCTCTCACTCTCTCTGCCTACTGATCTAGCCAGCCAAGCTCCATTCCTGGAGAGCATCGACCATTTCGTTGCAAACCACGCCAACAAGCTCTACTCCTCTCCCTCCTCACATTCTGGCAAGAAACTGGTTCTGTTAGCCGAAGGATCACTGGCAGCAACCCCATCTTCTCCTCTGCCGAAGGTGTTCGGTTGAGCCCGAGCTAGCTCTGGTGAACTCCATCCTCTTCCCTTTGCCAGAACATGCTGTACACCTTCTAATCGTTCCATTTTTGTACTCGGCATCCTTGGGATCACTGGCCGAAGTTGCCGCGTCGCCGCTGTGCTCTGTCTCTGCTCTACAGCGCCGCTGCCGTGACACTGTCGCTGTTCCGGCCGATCCAGGATGCCGCAGGCCGAGCCCTTGCGCCAACATCGTCGCCTCACCTCTAGAAGCTAGCTGGCCGAAGAAATCGAGGTATGATGCCATGAAGCTAGAGATTGGCATTGTCGTCCCCAAGTCCGGCCGCCTGCCGCCATAGTCGATTACTTCTCCCGTGGTGAGCCCCGCTCCGATTCCTTGCTTGCATGCCATCTCTAGGGAGCCTCTAACATGATAGACACTCCGCCTTAGCTGCAGCTCAGCCGGAGCTGCCCATCGCCGTGAAACCGTGAGGATCCGCCGCCGCCGAGCCATTCCCTCCGTCGCCGCCACTGTCCAGCCCTCCTCTGCCTTGGGATATTCCACGGTGAGTTTCCTGGAGTCCTGAGGATGCCCGCGCATGCTATAAACCTCAAGGAAATAGGTCGTATCTTCTTTTCACCGAACTACCCGAACGCAGCCGCCGGCAAGCTACGGTCCATCACCGGCGATTTCGCGAGCACCGTTAGGTTCACAGGGACCTCGGCTACACTTTCCCTTTTGGCTATAACGTCAGCCGAGCCGCCGTTCGCCGCCGGCGCCGGCGAACAAAGCCAGCGGCCTAGCCATCCTGCGCCTCCCCTGCTCTGTGCCGCCGACAGGTGGGCCCGAGCTGGGGATAAATAAGAAAAGAAAAGAAAACGATGAACTGAATTATTTTCCAACAGAAAAATGGTTAAACTTTGTAAATCCATAACTTTTTCATTTTAACTCCTTTTTGAGTGAAACAAATTTTGTTAGTTCTGTAAATTTGTGAAATTTAATGCTGTAAAATAAAATAGAACAACTTCTGTACAGAAAATGTCTATAAAATAATGTGAAGCAAAAATACCTTATTTTGTGCCTAGGAACTTGGAATATTTCTAGGAAATCCTTTATAACTCCTTTTGAGGTGAACCAAATTTCTATGGATTCATAAAAAGTTCTCTTTAATGTTATAAAATAAAAAGTGAGAACTTCTGTGTAGGATTTCTTCTCTAAAAATGGAAATATCTTTTATATACCTCTTTATAACCTAGATGTTTATAAATTTCTAGAAAATTCACCCTAACTGCTAAAAATATGAAACCACTTTTGCTTAACTCAGAAAATTGTAACCTTTGCTGTGGATAAATTGTTTTTGACAAAACTACCCCCTAAAATAGGTCTAAGTGATTTCTAACTTTCCTTTTTGATAAACTTGTAAAATTCACAACTAAATAATTTTAAATCAAAATCCAGTGAACCAAACTTTGTTGGAACCAGTAGGTTATGCTCTTTTATATAAAAATGCATGCCTTCTTGATATCTTAATAGAAAATGTTAGTCAAATATAACAACTTAAGTTTACAATATAAATAATTACAAAACTGCCATTTTCAGCCTTTTCATCTTGTTATTTTTGTAACTCATAAACCGTAAAAGATTTTGAAATGATTCTTTCACTAAAATTCACTTTAGAATGTGGCCTACCTACTGTATTTATCTCAGCATTTATTGATCATTTTGCATAGACATATTTAATTGATTCTTATTTGCATATTTGCTTTTTATTGGTAGATTCAGACAATTCAGAGTACGTGGAGCAAGAACCTGAGGTTGAGTGTGACTTCATACTGCAGCAAGGCAAGCATCGAAGCAAGCATCTAAGCATATTGAACCTATGTCTTCAATAAATTGATTTGTTTGCGAAAACAATATCTATATGCATGTTTCGGTCCATTTAAAATGGGAAAACGGGTAGAGTCAATATTGCCCAATTGTATGCATTTCCATTCCTTGGTTGTTGATTCCATGTTGTTACCTTGTCACCCCTGGTTAAGGACTTTGGGATACTTTTATTTTATCGAATGCTTAGCCATGCTTAAGTCTAGTCTTAGAAAAATCCGATAGATGGAGCTATCGGTTCAAAACTAGTTTAATACGAATGGATGGGTTAAAATCTGAAAAGAATAACTTCTGATTTATAATTAAGAATATGTTTGACTTGAACGGATGATAGGGCGATGACGGGATGGTGTTTCCCCGATGCATGTAGCTCCGTCTGGGTCATTAGGGACCGAACATGTTGACATCTATTCAAGCACCTTACGTACTTCCCCACGCCGGGAATGGGACGGCTTGACTCAGTAGCACGGGAGGCTGTGGCCATCTACGCCCGTCCATCAGTCGTGAGGATGGTTTTTCCTTTGGAGGGCCTCGAGCACGCCTAGTTTTGGCCGGAGGTGCCTCCCGCGACGGTGAGCCCGCCTTAGTCACCACGCACGCACGTGACTAAGTCATCGGGGGCCCAGACGTGGTTTAGGTGATTGGAGCTAAGCGTGGGAAAGGTTTTGTTGTGACCTCTAGTCCGCACTCAATGTGTACAGTGTGGGTACCGACAGGTATGGATCAAACTAGAGTGTAGCCGTTTGGCTTCTATCACATCGTGTGGGTAAAGATGCATACCTCTGATCAGAGTAAGAACTATTCGAATAGCCGTGTCCACGGTTACAGGACGACCGCTTGATGTGTTAGTCAGTCTATGTTAGCATCCAACTTGGGATATGTGATTATGGGATTATGTGGTTATATCATGACTTAGGATAGTCATGGATGGATGGGTTTATATGAGAGGATTTGGTGTTAAATATGGCTTGGTTTTAGCCATGGAGGATGGTATGCTTGTGTAGCATATTTATTTGGGCAATGGTGGCCCATCGTTGATGTTAGAGCATGGGATTGTGCTCATTTCCACCTCTTTTTCAGAATATATTACTTGCTGTCTTGAAATTTTCAGAATGCTGTATTTCACAAAAGGTTATAGTTTCAAGATATTATTTATTCAATAAACTTAGCTTTATGCAAAACCAGATCAACATAGCCATTTTCCTTGATGTAGAGACCAGCATTTCTCCTTTGTACTATTAATGTTGTGTAAGTCTAGCTGAGTACCATTCGTACTCACGCTGCATATTTTCAGGTGAGGAAAACGACGACATTGATGTGCCCTACTATTATCCTGCCGAGGGTGGCGAGGATAATGTGTAGTTGGAAGTTAAGCTCTGCCCCAGTCGATTGCCTTGTGGGGTTTGGTATGGCACCACTGGTGTTATCCTTTATGTTTACATTTCCGCTGCTATCTTTTGTGCTACTCTGAGATGATTTAGGGTGTGAACCCTCTATGTAATATATATATAACCCTGCTGCACTTTTATCCATATTTAGAGTATTTGTGATGTTTATCAATTGCTAAGATAAACGTGTGGGACTAGAGCTTTCCTGCGGTAGTCACACATTAGTAAGAATTTAGAAATGATGAGATGCATGGATATTGATTCAACCATAGACCATGTCCCCGGAAGTGTGTATCGTGTTTGGTCGCCACCTTCGTGTGGTTTGACGGGCACACTTCGCCGTTTTGGACTGGTAAATCAACTCTCCAAATATCTCCTTATTTCTGAATTCAGCGCTTTGGATTTGTATTATGAATGGGTAAATATTATGGCAAGGCTGTGATAAGGATGGATGGTTACTGCATTTATTTGATTTTGATTCGAGATCCCATCCATCTAGATATTTCGTGTTGTCATAGTAAATACTCTCCATAATGCACTTCCGGGGTGTCCACAGGCCTAGCCTTGTATTTAGAGATATGATAACCCTCAGCAAACTTTGCCTTGTATGATAAGGAAAATATAGTCCTAGCCGGGTACGTTATATCTCTAAGAGGAGATCTCTTGGTCGTGATCCGGCTAGGACTCCTACTTTGTAACCATGTCCTCCAATATATAAGGGGAGGCAGGGCGCCCCATGAGGGCAGGACCACAAAGGTTCGACAAAAGCTCATAGAAGTTCATCAGAACCACCATAATACATCCTCAAAGGAATACACCACAACTGGACGTAGGGTATTATCTCACATCGAGGGCCTAAACCAGTATAAACTTCCTGTGTTCCTTTGCAGTCCACCGAGTTTCGATCCAACGAGTAGCCCTATATTCATATTACCGGTGTAAAACGTCGACAGTTTCAGACAGAATGACAAAGATGGAAAGTTGGAGGATGGGGTTAGGGTTGAGGTCGACTAGCTCTCATTGGTAATAAGCCTGCAAGCCGCGCATGAAATCCCAAGGGCGAAGATCCAGACCTCTGTAGAAGAAGGATTAGAAAATCACCACCTCGTGGGTCTCCAGAGTGGGGATGGTCTCGCCCTCGGCTGCGCGCCAGCCGATCAACTCCTTCGCCAACAGCACTCCTTGCACCATATGCGCTACCCTGGAGGCGCAGGACACCAATGTTGGCTACTTCTTAGTTGGCAGTGGAGTGGAGTCAGATCCATACTTCAGCATTTTCTCAGATCTAGAACCTGACACGAAGTTTTGGTGGACTTTGAGAACGGGGACATGGAAGTAGAGGCGGAAGAGCTTGTGGATCTGTAGTGGCTTGCTGGGAGCTTGAAAACCCTAGGCATGCTCCGAAGGCGGAGAACTCAAAGTTTGGAAGGCAATTTAGCGTGGTCGCTGGGAGCCAAAAGAGTTTGCAATGTGGGGGAAAAAAGAGGGATCTTTTCTCTCCTCGCTATTTAAATGGTTGCGCTAGGTTAGTTGGCTTGGGCCGGCCTATTCAGTAGTGGGCCAAAAAATATGAGTTCTAAAATGGCATGTCTTATTGGAACATGTGATCGAGGTTAGCTAGGTCCCTTCCTGGATTGGGGGGACATTAGATGGGGATTTCGGCATCGTGGATGGCTGGAAGAAGAAGGTGTTTTGGGGTGGGGGAAATTGTGGGGGAAGCGAAGAAGCTTGCAGATCTAGGGTGGATTGCTCAATTGTGTAGAAACCCTAGGTTTTAGGAGGTGGAGAGCATGAAGTTTCGGCGTGAATTTGGAAGCTGAAGCAATTTGGCGGAATGGGGAAGAAAGGGGAATATTTTCTCTCTCCCTGATACTTAAAGGGCTGCACTCGGTGGTTGGCTTGGGCTAAGAGAGGAGGAGATCGTCAATCTTCCATTCGGACTTAGCAACATCGCGGGCAATTTCAATCTCACTCTGACGCGGCAGATTCAATCCCCCAAGGTTTGACTTAGATACAGCCCAGAGCCACTCGAGATTGGATCTAGGGAGGTTGGAGTTGTAATTACCCCCCCTAAACTACTCTGACTCCGACTACCAGTTGGATAGCAGCTCGGCAAGTTTCTCCCCACCACACGAAGTATTCATGATGTCCAAGGGCTTAACTCCCACTAAAGATGCACGCTGACTATGCGACCAGCAAGAGGAGGAGGCTCATTGACTTCGTGAACAACAGGAGGAAGATGCATGACGTTTGCAAGCCGAGCACGACACTCGTAATGACAAGCTGCGCAAGGTTGGGAAGACTACACCATAGGAGATCCTCCAAACCCGAGTCAGCGACTATGACATCTTTGTGACCCCACAGCAGAACTCCGCATCCGCTACCACATTGCTCGACACCTTGCAGTTTGGGCCCAACCACCAGGCTACCCCAACCATCGCAAGGATCAAAGCAATGATTACCGCTGCGGCCTGTCAGCAGCAACAACAACCCAGAGACACTCTAATACCATCGAACAAGATGGCTTTAGATGTAGAGATCTCGTCTGCCTCAGCACGGCGCCACGCAGCTGGCTTTAGTCGGTACTTGTGCTACCTTTCTTAAAACAGTCATAATTTTTGCATGCTGTTAACGCCAAAATTTGGCACGGCTCATATCAGATTCGGTAAAGATAGAAGCTATATGAACCGGAGGAAATTAATCCAGAAGAAACCAGATTTGAGAAGGAATCGTGAAGACCACGTTATGGCAGTTATTTATCTTATCTATTAGATAGTTTTATCTTTTAGGAAACCTGATCTCTTGTCCGATCAGGTCTGTTAGTTTTCCTTTTCTAATTAGGAAAGTCCTGTTCCGTGTCCTATAAGGACTCATGTAACTCGGGGTATAAATACGTACGCCCGGGCACCTTGTAAATTATCCACACAAATCAATCAAATTCGGCGCATCGCCACCTTTTCGACGGGTTCTTGCTTCTCGAGCGGGGCTGCATCGGTTAGGTCCGAACTCCTGCGAGAGGGTAAGACTCGTCACCCCTTACCCAGGTGTATCTGCCCTGTCTACGGCTGCATCGGTTCGGTCTGACCTCTTAGGCCGATCAGGTATACCACATCACGCGTGCATAGATCTTATCAGCTTACTGGGGGCGATTTATCATCAGCTCGTGCTGCATCGGTTGGGTCCGACCTACTGAGCTGCCAGCGATAAATCGTGCCTACTAGGTTGATGGTTTTTGCGCAAGTGTCTTATCGGAATGTGTAGCCGATAAGTTATCTTATTACATCACAGTTGCATTAGGTCTATCGGCTTGTTGAGGTTCCTTTATTATTATTAATCTGTGCTGCATCAGTTAGGTCTGAACTACTAGATTGATAATAATAGATTTATCCTTGACGAGCCGATCGGTGTATATGCGACGTTCTATCGGAGTGCTTAGCCGATAGGTTATCTTTTTATAAAGCCGACTGTATTATCTTTACTATTTTGGTCATCTATATTATCATCGGTTTTCTAGCCGATGCATATGTGTTTCCTTGGCAGTCGGCTAGTTTACTATTCTGCCTATCTATTTTATCATCGGCTTCTAGCCGATGCACATGTTATACTGACAGCTTATCTATTTGCTTATAGCGTTATCGGTTTCCTAGCCGATACACAGGTGCCATCGGCCATCGGCCACAAGGGGCCTACATCAGTCCATATCGGCTGATAGCCGATGTGCAATTGCTGCTGACCCGGGCACGAGCACGCCGAGGACAAGGGCCCGGGTACAGGCGTAGCCGATGTGCTAGCACTGTTGGCGCCATCGGCTGAAGGAAGACTTTATCGGCTTATCGGCCGATCGCTGCTGGTAGCCGAACGCGGGCACGAGGTCCTGGGCTCGGGCAACAGACGAGAACCCAAGCGTGGGCAACAGGCGAAGACCCGGGTGCGGACACAGGCGAGGGCCTGGGCAAGTCGGGCAGTCGGTTCAGGGGAATTCGGTACAGGAGCTATCGGCAATCGGTTGAATGGAGTCTACATCAGTATGTCGGCCGATTGATTCACTGAATTAATATTTTCTCCTTGTCAATTATTGGGTCAAATTGACTGGCACGCCTGCGAACCTCAAGATTTTAGGACCTGCACTGGAGCTAAGCAGATCTCCTAGGCCTTCGTATGTTCAATCGCATCAAACCAGATCATCAACAAGCTTCTTGGCACACCCGGTGGTTTTTGGTGCGAACGCATACGGACTTGAGATCGGGCAAACATATATCAGTGGATATCTACAGAAAATTTTCCATCCGCTTCTCCCCAACGTCATCGGGTTCGGCCGCTTGACCTATTGGCACTTCTACTCTAGCTGGAGCAACAGGATTGAGCCGTGAAACCCTAGCTCGCGCTACCTTTCTTAAAACAGCCATAACTTTCACATATGGACTCGAAATCGGGCAAATTTTATATCTACGGACATCTACCAAAAATTTTACATCTGCTTCTCCCCAATGTCGTCGGGTTCGGCCTCTTAACCTATTGGCACTTATACTCCAGCCGGAGCAGGATGATTGAGCCGCAAAACCCTAGTTCGCGCTACCTTTCATAAAACAGCCATAACTTTCCTATATGGACTCAAAATCGGGCAAACCATATATCTGTGGAAATCTACAAAAAATTTTACATCCGCTTCTCCCCAAATTCGTTGGGTTTGGCCGCTTGACCTATTGGCACTTATACTCTAGCCGGAGCAATAGGATTGAGCCATGAAACCCTAGCTCGGGCTACCTTTCTTAAAACAGCCATTACTTTCACATACGGACTTGAAATCGGGCAAACATTACATCTGCAGACGTATACATAAAATTTTTCATCCGCTTCTCCCTGACTTCGTCGGGTTCGGCCGCTTGACCTATTAGCACTTATACTCAAGCCGAAGCAACAGGATTGAGCCATGAAACCCTAGTTCACGCTACCTTTC
This sequence comes from Oryza meyeriana var. granulata, assembly GCA_003991445.1. NCBI lineage: Eukaryota > Viridiplantae > Streptophyta > Magnoliopsida > Poales > Poaceae > Oryza > Oryza meyeriana. Next base: position 231,161 of record RYFJ01002655.1, on the reverse strand, counting down.
TTAAAACAACCAATACTTTCGCATCCGAACTCAAAATCGGGCAAACTTTATATCTGCAGACATCTATAGAAAATTTTACATCAGCTTCCCCCCAACTTCGTTGGGTTTGGTCGCTTGACCTATTGGCACTTATACTCCAGCTGGAGCAATGGGATTGAGCCGCGAAACCCTAGTCATGCTACCTTTCTTAAAACAGCCAAAACTTTTGCATACATACTCAAAATCAGGCAAACTTTATATCTGCGGACATCTACAGAAAATTTTACATCCGCTTCTCCCCAACTTCGTCGGGTTTGGCCGCTTGACCAATTGGCACTTATACTCTAGCTGGAGCAACAGGATTGAGCCATGAAACCCTTGTCCGCGCTACCTTTCTTAAAACAGCCATAACTTTTGTATACAGACTCGATATCGAGCAGACTTTATAATTGCGGACATCTACAGAAAATTTTACATCCGCTTATCTCCAACTTCATCGGGTTTAGCCGCTTGACCTATTGGTACATATACTCCAGCCAGCCGGAGCAAAAGAATTGAGCTGTGAAACCCTAGTTCGTGCTACCTTTCTTAAAACAGCCATAACTTTCGCATACGGACTCGAAATCGGGCAAACTTTATATCTACGGATATCTACAGAAAAGTTTACATCCGCTTCTTTCCCACTTCGTCGGGTTTTGCCGCTTGACCTATTGGCACTTATACTCTAGCTGCAGCAACTGGATTGAGTCGTGAAACCCTAGTTTGTCTTACCTTTCGTAAAATAGCCATAACTTTCGCATACGGACTCGAAATCGGGCAAACTTTATATATGTAGATAGCTAAAGAAAATTTTACATCCGCTTCTCCCCAACTTCGTCAGGTTCGGCCGCTTGACCTATTGGCATTTATACTCCAGCCGGAGCAATGGGATTGAGCCGCGAACCTAGTTTGCGCTACCTTTCGTAAAACAGCCATAACTTTCGATACAGACTCAAAATCGGGCAAACTATATATCTTCGAACATCTATAGAAAATTTTACATCTCTTGCTCCCCAATTTGGTCAGGTTGGGCCACTTGACCTATTGGCACTTATACTCTAGCCAGCCGGAGCAAAAGGATTGAGCTGTGAAACCGTAGTTCATGCTACCTTTTGTCGATGTTTTACACCGGCAATAAAACTATAGGGCTACTCGGCAAGGGGAAACTCGGTGGATTGCAGAGGAACGAAAAGAGATTTTATACTGGTTCAGGCCCTCGATGTGAGGTAATACCCTACGTCTAGTTGTGGTGTTATTCCTCTGAGAGGTTATGTCGAACAATGATCTTCCCGTGCCCTCATGGGGCGCCCTGCCTCCCTTTATATACTAGGGGACAGGGGTACATGATAAGGATCCCAGCCAGATACGGCCAAGGGATTTCCTTCTTAGAGATAGAAACTTATCCGACTAAGACTCTGTTTTCCCTATCGTACAAGGCAAAGTCAGTCGAGTGCTATCTTATCTCTAACTACACAATTCGGCCCATCCTCTATCCGAGTGGCCCATATGTAGGTGGTGAGGTACCCGGGGCCCATGGCCTCCATAGTAGCCCCTGAGACCTTCATAGTTGAGTCACAGCTGATGCCGAGTGCTCATCCTCCACGCGAAGATTGCCCCAGTGCGATGCTCCCGAGTACTTTTTGTCCAAGTGAGTCTTCTTCCTTAGTCATGCTTCATGTCAGCTGGCAGCGAGGCTGTGAAGGGCTTCATGTAGATATATGAATAGTGTGCGCCGAATAGGAGCACCTATTAGGTGTAGCCCCCAACTTTGTGCTTAATTGTGAAGACAATTAAACATAAGGTCAAAGATCTTTAACCTGGAAGTCTTTCCCGAGTAGATTACTACTAGTATATGAGACTCTTCGGTATCATGTCAACCGGAATATGATTTATAGTCTTGCCGAGTAGGGAACTACTCGTATGTAGAACTCTTCGACTTCATGTCAGTCAGAATGTGTGTTTACAGTCTTGCCGAGTAGGATGCTACTCGTATATGGGACTCCTCAGTGTCATGTCAGCTGGAAAGGGGGGTTTATAGTCTTTCCCGAGTGGTGTCCCACCCAGAGGTTAGACTCCTCCACGTCATGTCAGCGGGAATATGTTTATAGTCTCTCCCGAGTAGTGCACTACTCGAAAGTTAGACTCTTCAACGTCATGTCGGCTGGAATAATATTGCTCATGGCAACTGTTGGCCAAGAGTGTAGGCCGAGTATCACTTTCATGAAAATAAATCCACGGCGTGGTCAGGAGTACTCAAGAAAGATACCTACATCCCCAATCTTAATGAAGACCAGCTTATGATCCTTGTAAGGATATATCCTCGAGACCTGTGGATAAAACAGATACCTAAACATATATGTTTAGCAATAAGGCTCTTATAAAACATATCTGTTTACCTCATCGGCTCCCGTTAGTAGCACCAGCGCAATAATTTCAACTCAGCCTGCGGGCAGCCCACATGGAGCATGCTACTGTAGGAACTCATATCTTGGTGGCCCAGCGCCGACTGTGTAGGCCCAAGCCCATTTAGTCGGCACAGGCTCTATAAGTAACGGGGGGAGAGAAAAAGATTCCTTCATCTTCCCCAAATCAACCAATCGTTTCGACTTCCGTCTCCGCGCCCAAATTTTGCCTTTTGCTCGGTTAGGGTTAGCTGCTGCTGCTGTTCCCTGCTTGAACTTGGGTGATTCCAGTCCGGTTCGTCAGTTCCAAGCTCCCAATTCACTTTTCCCCCAGATCTTTCCGCTCCCAACCATGCCGAAAGCTTCGGATCTTGTAGGTGCGCCTGAGAATGCTTGGCCGACTTCGGATTGCGGCTCGGTGAAACTGAGGCTGCTAGAGAGTCAATTGAAGTTGCCCAGCCAGGAGGTGATCCGGTGGCGGCCCGCTAAGGGTGAGTCGGTCCCAAATCCCCAATCTGGCGAAACAGTAGTTTTTGCCTCTTTTTTCGATCGGGGTTTGTGCCTTCCCTCTTTTGATTTCTTCTGCCACATCCTTGACTTCTATGGGTTGGAGTTGGTGAATTTGAGTCCCAACTCGATTCTTCAAATCTCCATATTTGTCACTCTCTGCGAGTGCTTTTTTGGTGTGGAACCCCATTTTAATTTCTTCAGGCATCTGTTCCACATCAAACCCTAGCCCTCCAAGAATAATATCAATGTGATTGGGGGGGCTGGTCTCCAGTTGAGGAGTGATAGGAAGAAAACATATCTTGATCTCCCCTTGAAATCTTCCTTGAAAGGCTGGCACAAGGAGTGGCTCTATTGCGCAGATCTGGCTCCCTCCTTGCGTCCATTCACCGGCTTGCCACTGGTAGTTTTACCAAATTGGTCAATAGATCCAACCTTTGAGGAGATGGGCCAAGTGCATCAATTGCTAGAGAAATTGGATAAGCTTAAAGAAGCTGGCCTGACTAGGCCCTGGGTGGCGCGGCATTTCCTGACTCGGCGCATCCAGCCACTGAAGCTGAGGAGCGCGTTCGGCTGGGATTTCCAAGGCAAACATAATCCTAACCGAGTAAGCCATGAGTCGGCCAATAAGTTCAAGGTAACCGAGACCCTGTTTGGTTACTTCTCCGAGGGGGTGATCGAGACCAAGGACGATAAACGCCGGATTGCTGCTTATAGCTTCCTTAGGCGCCACCCTAAGGTAATCTTTGTACTTCATCTGTGGCGAATGCTAGTGGGTCTGAATATGTGATTGCCCAGCATTATGTGATAGATGTTATTGAATCTTCTGTAGGAATGCGTGGAGTTCGATGAGGACTCCCGCCCGTTGTTAGCCGTTAAAACGAAGAAAAGGCTGAGGAGCCCTGCTGCTGCCCAACCTGACTCCAAGAGAGCCGGGAAAAAACCCGTTCTATATCGGGGCGAAGGGGCCATGACGCCGCGTGTCGTGGTAGGAGGTCTGAAGATAAAGGATTCTTCTCTGAGCTCCTATACCCAGGCGATCAAGTCCTAGGTTGAGACTAGTACAGCTGAGCTCAGCATTGCCGAGCCCGACAAGAGCACCGCCGAGTACAAGGTCCGAGCAGGCACCGCCGAGCATACGGGTGCCTGAGTCGGCCACGCCACCAATGGGGCCGCCTCCAGTCGCCACGCTGCCACCGACTGCTTTGCCGACCCGGCCGACATCCGGGTGTAGCGTTCTGCCGGGACCTGGATCGCCCGGCGGGAAACTCATGTTCTCCAAGAGGTAAGCTGCTCTGGATCTTCTGAGATTCTTGTCTGTTGTAGTAGTATTTTGATGTCTGTCTTGCGATGCAGGAAGCGTACCGACATTGATCTCAAGGAGACCGCTCCGACCGCTTCCCTTGAAGAGCCCGCCCCAGCCGAGCCGGCGCCCGTGACCACACCCGTTGAGCCGGTGGCCATCCTAGTCCTGGAGACTAAGGTGGACCCGACTGCGGGGCCGCTATCACCGCCTGACCAAGAGGCAGTTAGTGAGGTTGCTGCCCCAGTCCCTGAGTCGCCGCTCGCTGCAGAGGCCGTTGCTGGAGCCCCCGAGTTGATCTCCGAAGCCATGGGGGACGCCGGCGTGGGGGCCAGGACCCCGTCGCCGTCGTGGTGGTGGTCGTCGTCGTCGTCGCCGCCGCTGGAGGTCCTGAACCTTCCTCCGATTGAAGCCCCTCCGCGTAAGTTCCCCTGGACATTCACCTGGACGGTGCCTGATGGAATCGCGAGGAGGTTCAGACTCAACGAGGCCGCGGAGAGAAGGGAACGCGAAAGCTTGCTCCGCGCCGCCATTGCCGGGTCCGAGGGGGTTCGGGTATGATTCTTGCGGTGGAGTCCTGGTGGTCTTCCCGTTCCGATGTCTGACTACGATCTTGACTTGCTCTCTCCTTGAGTAGAAGCTTGTTGATCATAACGAGGAGATGACCAGGATCCTGGTCGAAATGGCCCCCCATCTCGCGGAATTAGAGCAGCTCTAGGCGTTGAAGGCCGAGATGGAAGAGCACCACGCAGGGAGGGAAGCCTGGCTGAAGGATGCCACCACCCAGCTCAAGGACGAAACTTGGGCCCAAGCCGGGAAGATTAGAGGTGAGTCTCCCAAATGTATCCTCCCAACTGAACCCTTGATGTATTTCTCCAGTTGCGTTGTTCCCGACTGCCCGGTTGTGTCTTGGCCGCAAGGTTGAGTTCTTGACTAATCTATCGTGCAGCCCTCAAAGCAGAGTTGAAGACCCGAACAGAGAGGGAATCCCAGCTGAAGGAGGCCGAAGAAGCCAAGGCCGAGCTTGAGAAGGTCAAGGCCAACCTGACACAGTCCAACACCGAGCTTGAATGGGAGAAGGCCGAGCTAGAAGAGGCCAACATCAAGCTCGGCGAAGAAAAAGCTAGACTAGAGAAGACCGTGGCCGAGTGGGAGGCTGATTACACGAGTAAGTCTCTGTCCCGACAGTGATCTTAACCAATCCTTTAATCGTTCCATCTGCAGTCCTGCCTAACAAGTTTACTTGTCAACGGACCTGGGCAGACTAGCCGGAGCAACAGGATTGAGCCACGAAACCCTCGTTCATGCTACCTTTCATAAAACAGCCATAACTTTCACATCCAGACTCGAAATCGGGCAAACTATATCTCTGTGGACATCTACAGAAAATTTTACATTTGCTTCTCCCCAACTTCGTCGGGTTCGGCCGCTTGACCAATTGGCACTTATACTCTAGTCGGAGCAACAAGATTGAGCCGTGAAACCTTAGTTCGCGCTACCTTTCCTAAAACAGCCATAACTTTCTATACGAACTCGAAATCGGGCAAACTTTATAACTACGGACATCTACAGAAAATTTTATATCCGCTTATCACCAACTTCGTCAGGTTCGGCCGCTTGACCTATTGGCACTTATACTCTAGCCAGCCGGAGCAAAAGAATTGAGCCGTGAAACCCTAGTTCGTACTACCTTTCTTAAAACAGCCATTACTTTCCCATACGGACTCGAAATCGGGCAAACATTATATCTAGAGACATCTACAGAAAATTTTACATCCGCTTCTTCTAAACATAGTCGGGTTTGGCCGCTTGACCTATTGGCACTTATACGCTAGCCGGAGCAACAGGACTGTGCCGCGAAACCCTAGTTCGTGCTACCTTTCATGAAACAACCATAACTTTCGCATACAGACTCAAAATCGGGCAAACTTTATATCTGCGGACATCTACAGAAAATTTTACAGCCGCTTATCCATAACTTCGTCGGTTTCGGAAGCTTGACCTATTGGCACTTATACTCCAGCCAGCCGGAGCAATAGGATTGAGCTGTGAAACCCTAGTTGGCACTACCTTTCTGAAAACAACAAAAACTTTCGCATCCGGATTCGAAATCGGGCAAACTTTATATCTGCGGACATCTATAGAAAATTTTACATCCTGTTCTCCCCAACGTCGTTGGGTTCGGCCACTTGAGCTATTGGCACTTGAACTCTAGCCAGCCAGAGCAAAAGGATTGAGCCGTGAAACCCTAGTTTGTGCTACCTTTCTTAAAACAGCCATAACTTTCGCATACGGACTCGAAATCGGGCAAACCTTATATCTGCCGAGATCTATAGAAAATTTTACATCCGCTTCTCCCCAGCTTCGTTGGGTTCAGCCGCTTGACCTATTGGCACTTATACTCTAGCCGGAGCAACAGGATTGAGCCGCGAAACCCTAGTTCGCACTACCTTTCTTAAAATAGCCATAACTTTCACATACAGACTCGAAATCGGGCAAACTTTATCTCTGCGGACATCTACAGAGAATTTTACATCTGCTTCTCCCCAACTTCATCGGGTTCAGCCGCTTGACCAATTGGCACTTATACTCTAGCCGGAGCAACAGGATTGTGCCGTGAAACCTTAGTTCATGCTACCTTTCTTAAAACAGCCATAACCTTCGTATAAGAACTCGAAATCGGACAAACTTTATAACTGCGGACATCTACAAAAAATTTTACATCCGCTTATCACCAACTTCGTCGGGTTCAGCCGCTTGACCTATTGGCACTTATACTCTAGCGGGCCAGAGCAAGAGAATTGAGCCATGAAACCCTAGTTCGTACTACCTTTCTTAAAACAGCCATTACTTCCCCTTACGGACCCGAAATCGGGCAAACTTTATATCTGGAGACATCTACAGAAAATTTTACATCCACTTCTCGCAAACATCATCGGGTTTGGCTGCTTGACCTATTTGCACTTATAGCTAGCCAGAGCAATAGGACTGTGCCACGAAACCCTAGTTCGTGCTACCTTTCTTAAAACAACCATAACTTTCGCATACGGACTCGAAATCGGGCAAACCTTATATCTGCTGACATCTATAGAAAATTTTACATCCGCTTCTCCCCAACTTCGTTGGGTTCGGCCGCTTGACCTATTGGCACTTATACTTTTGCCGGAGCAACAGGATTGAGCCGCGAAACCCTAGTTCGCACTACCTTCCTTAAAACGGCCATAACTTTCACATACAGACTCGAAAATGGGCAAACCTTATCTCTGTGGACATCTACAGAAAATTTTACATCTGCTTCTCCGCAACTTCGTCGGGTTCGGCCGCTTGACCAATTGGCACTTATACTCTAGCCGGAGCAACAGGATTGAGCCGTCAAACCTTAGTTCGCGCTACCTTTCTTAAAACAGCCATAACCTTCGTATAAGAACTCGAAATTGGACAAACTTTATAACTGCTGACATCTACAGAAAATTTTACATCCGCTTATCACCAACTTCGTCGGGTTCGGCCGCTTGACCTATTGGCACTTATACTCTAGCCAGCCAGGGCAAAAGAATTGAGCCGTGAAACCCTAGTTCGTACTACCGTTCTTAAAACAGCCATTACTTTCCCTTACGGACTCAAAATCGGGCAAACTTTATATCTGGAGACATCTACAGAAAATTTTACATCCACTTCTCCCAAACTTCGTCGGGTTTGGCTACTTGACTTATTGGCACTTCTATGCTAGCTGGAGCAACAGGATTGTGCCATGAAACCCTAGATAGTGCTACCTTTCTTAAAACAGCCATAACTTTCACATACAGACTCGAAATCGGGCAAACTTTATATCTACGGACATCTACAGAAAATTTTATATCTGCTTCTCCCCAAATTCATCGGGTTTGGCTGCTTGACCAATTGGCACTTATACTCTAGCCGGAGCAACAGGATTGAGCCGTGAAACCCTTGTTCGTCCTACGTTTCTTAAAACAACCATAACTTTTGCATACTAACTCGAAATCGGGTAAACTTTATATCTACAAACATCTATACAAAATTTTACATCCACTTCTCCCCAACTTCGTCAGGTTTGGCCGCTTGAGCTATTGGCACTTGTACTCTAGCCAGCCGGAGGAAGACGATTGAGCCGCGAAACCCTAGATCGCGCTGTCTTTCTTAAAACAGCCATAACTTTCGCATACGGATTCGAAATTGAGCAAACTTTATATCTGCGGACATCTATAGAAAAATTTTCATCCGCTTATCCATAACTTTGTCGGGTTCGGCCGCTTGACCTATTGGCACTTATACTCTAGCCAGCTGGAGCAAACGAATTGAGCCGTGAAACCCTAGTTCGTGCTACCTTTCTTAAAACAGCCATAACTTTTGCTTACGAACTCGAAATCGGGCAAACTTTATATCTGCGGATATCTACAGAAAACCTTACAACCGCTTCTTCCCAACTTCGTCGGGTTCGGCCGCTTGACCTATTGGCACTTATACTCTAACCACTTCGACCGACTACAACCATACTCGGGCCGGTGGGTACAAGAACTCCCATCTATTCTCTGGTCTCTCAGAACCACGGTTAGTCGGGCAACAGGGCAATCCTCTTTCTTCCTGGTCTACTGTGCTGGGGCTATGCTACTAACAGAGTTATAGTTCGGCTCTCCGCGAGTCCGGGCCTACTCAGAAGACGTCTCAAACAATACCCGATTGGTCGAGCTAGATCAGTTGGAAGAAGTAAGGGACATCGCAACAATCCAGTCGACAAGGTATCTTCAAGGCCTGCGTCGCTACCATAATCGCAATGTCCGTGGCCGCGCCTTTTTGGTCGGGGATCTCGTCTTGAGGAAAATACAAACCACCAAAGACAGGCACAAATTATTCCTAATCTAGGAAGGACCGTTTATTATAGCTGAGGTCACGCGGCCGGCCCCTACCGACTGAAGACCGAAGATGGTGCCCTTATGAGCAACTCATGGAACATAGAACAGCTACGTCCTTTCTATACCTGAGCTTTATAATTTCTCATGTGTACAGTTTCTCTGACTCACTAGGCCACTTGTATCAACCGAGTAGTGAGTCGGGGGCTGTAGGTATATATGTGCTTTGTCAATAATATACGAGCTTGTCCTACTCCAGTTATGAAGCCTTACTACGACTCACGTTTGCCCGAGTACAATTTCTTACATTGAGCGATTTTATTAAGTTCTGACAGACTAACTCGGCGTAGACTACAGTCAAGTAAAGCTAATGACAACTGAGTAATAATTCAAAGCTTGGCGACATTGCACATATATTTACACATGTTTTCCACAAAAGTTTATACATACCGACTACATGATATGTTGCTCTTACAGACCCAGGTCTCGGGTGATTATCTCAACAGTCGGTCTCGCCCGGGCTATTAGCTCCAGTGCCTCCTTGGGCGTCATCTCCTCAACAAACCCCTCCCCGATGGCTTCAATGTCTGCCCTCGGGTAGATTGATTTGGTCATCGCCAGGGTCTGGGCCACGCCGGCAATGACATGCTCATCTGAGTACCTCTTCAGGGCACTCGGTGCATCCTCAAGACGCGCCTCCACTTGGGGGATTTGGCTGTAGCTAGTTCCCACAGGGCGGGGATCCATTAGATCAAGGAACCCTTTCACGGACCCGATGAGGGCCTCCCGTGGTTCCCTGATAACCCTTATCTCCTCTTCATAAAACCGATATTGGGCCTAGGCTGTCACAGCCCTAGATTTAATTCCAGGTAATTAGTGTTATACCCTACTGTCATTAGAGTGCACAACTTAAATGTTTGCATTGTCACTTCTTGCAGGATAAAGTTTGCAATATTTAAACCCTCAATAATTAAACCTTATCGGCAAAAATGGACCAACTCCTAAAAGTGCATCAAGTTGAACAGAAACATATGGGGGAAATAATTTATTCAAATACTAGCTTATTTATCATGAATCAATATAATTTTTCCAGAATTTATTTCATTAGTTTAGACCCCTTAGAAATTCAAACAAGTTTCAGCCTGTGTCCTTTTTCCTTGACCTATGCATTTGTATAGTCTAAGGATTTTCTAAAGATGTTTGGTTGCACATAAAATCATGGAAAAAAAATTCCTGTGAACACTATCCCACATAGTTAACCCACTGTAAATTTTACATGATTTTATCACTTCAATAAATGCTTCAATGAAATCCCTCAAATCAGCAAAACTAGGAAGCTAGCTGAAATGAATAAGTATAACTCTAAAATTCACCGAATGAAAATGAAGATTAATTAGACAGAGCCCTTTTGCTAAAGTGTGTGCCAACATGAACCCTACCACCAGTAATTTTGGCACAATTTAATTCCCAAAGAAATCACATAAAATAATAAGAGCAAAGCCCTTGGGATATAAATTGCACTGCAGAAGAACTGGACCAGCATGCCTACTTTGCAATTTCACCACAGATTAACCAGACCTCTTCTAACCACGAAATTTAGCCAGCAGGTTAAACACATCTTTCTCTATCTCCAATAATTTTCCCATAATTTATATCCCTTATTAACCTACTGAAATCACAGATGCAAGACAGCTGTCCATACAGCTCACAACACTTAGTGTCTAGAGATTTCTCCTCTCTATTTCACATCCAAGTGGGACCCACAAAACCCTAGCCGACTTGTAAGCCATAGCACAGCATGGTACAGTGTGTTTCACCAACATTCCTACCCATACTCCTCTCTTCTTCCTAGGTTTCTACTACAAGGGCCCACAAGTCATAGACTAAACCTAACCAAGAGTGTGTGAACAATGTTTGCCTTACATGTGGGACCCACCAAAGGCACTGTAGAATGGAGCAACTCAGCACCTGCATGAGCCAACGTGTCAGCACCCTGTTTTTCCTCTCCCTCACAGCACAGAAGCATAGAGAGGAGCTCCACCATTGGAAACCTCAACCGTTTCGCCTCAAAACACGCCAGCCATCTCTTCCTCTCATCCTCTTCACGTTCCTACCGGAGAAACCCACAGAGACCCCAAGGATCACCGGCGGCAACTCCCTTTTCTCCTCTGCCGAGGGTGTTCAACCGAGCTCGAACTAGCTCCGGTGAGCTCCATCCTCCCTCGACCCCAAGAACGTGATCTACAAGTATTAACCATTCCATTTTCGCACTTCTTGGCCCTAGGATCGCTGGCCGAGATTGCTGCCGTGCACCGTCTCCATCCTACAGAGCCCCGCCGCTCGGGTTGTCGCTGTTCCGGCGAGCTCCGACGATCCCAGCCCGAAGCACCTCGCCGCCAGCATCGCAGTGGTTCAAGAGGCTCTGGCCTCTACCAATCGAACCGTAATCGTGTACCAGGGATCGGCGTCATCTTCCCCAAGTTCAGCCGCCTGCTGCCGCCGTCAATTTCGTCTCCTATGGTGAGCCCAGTGTTGATTCATTGTACAGGAGCCGTCCTTAGGGAGTCTATAACATGGTAGACACCGTGTCCTAGCCGCAGGCCGACTGAAGAGAGCTGCCGCCGTCGTCCAGAAGATTTCCGCCCACCGCGAGCCTTTCTCACCATCGCTGTTGCAGTCCAGTGTTCCTCCACCTCGGTAAGCGCATGGTAAAACTTCCTGGGAACCCATAGGAACTTCTGCATACTTCGCTCTCTTAAAATAATAGCCGCAAGGCCGCATGCACCACGCACCCGAGAGCATCCGCCGCTTATCCTCGCCGCCGGCGAGATTCCGGCCACCGTCGGCCACAAGACCACCACAGATGTGTTCGCCTCGTCTCCCTCTTTCTTTTCTCTGTTGGCCACCACCCGAGTTGACGCCGCCATCGCCGTCGCCGCTGCCGAGAAGCTCGCCGCCTCCGCTCTGGCTGCACCTGCCCTGTTCTGGGCTGCTAGCATGCGGGCCCGGGCTGGAAGGGAAATAAGAAAAGAAGAAGAATTAGAAAAGTAATTAAGGGAATTATTTTCCAACAGAAAAACAGTTAAACTTTGTAAATCCATAACTTTGCCATTTTAACTCCTTTTTGAGTGAAACCAATTCTGTAAATTTGTGAACTTTAATACTGTAAAATAAAATATGACAACTTCTGTACAGAAACTACCCCTAGAAATTAAAGAAGCAATAATAACTTATTTTGTGCCTAGAAACTTGGAATATTTCTATAAAATCCATTATAACTCCTTTTGAGGTGAACCAAATTTCCTTGGATTCATAAAAATGTTCTCTTTAATGTTGTAAAATAAAAGGTGAGAACTTCTATGTAGGATTTTTCTCTAAAAATGGAAATATCTTTTTATATACCTCTTTATAACCTAGAAGTTTATAAATTTCTAGAAAATTCATCCTAACTGCTAAAAATGTGAAACCACTTTTGTTTAACTCAGAAAATTTTAACCTTTACTGTGGATAATTTGTATTTGAGAAAACTACCTCTCAAAATAGGCCTAAGTATTTTCTAACCTTTCTTTTTGATAACCTTGTAAAATTCACAACTAAATCATCTTAAATCAAATTTCAGTGAACCAAATTTTGTCGGACCAGGAAGATATGTATTTTTCACATAAAAATGCTCACACTCATAAAATCCTACCAGAGAATGCAAGTATATATTTTCCACTTAGGGTTTTTCCTATAGTTTCGGCTTTTGCCGTTTTCAGCCTTAGGGTCTTGTTATTTTTGTATCTCCAATCCAGAGATACAAATGACTTTGGGTTATTTTCTCCTAAAATCTTGTTAGGACATGCCCTACCTACTGTATTTATCTCAGATTTTATTGATAATTTTTGCATGAGCATATTTAATTGATTCTTATTTGCATACTCGCTTTTATCGGTAGATTCAGACAATTCGGAGTATGTGGAGCACGAACCTGAAGTTGAGTGTGAACCATCACTGCAGCAAGGCAAGCATCTAAATCAAGTATCTAAGCATATTGAACATATATCTTCAATAAATTGATTTGTTTGCGAAAACAATATCTATATGCATGTTTAGTCCTTTTTAAATGGGAAAAACGGGTAGAGTCAAGATTACCCAATTGTATGCAATTTTCCATCCTTGGTTGTTGATTCTTGTTATACCTTGTCACCCCTGGTTAAGGACTTTGGTATGCTTTTATTTGATCGAATGCTTAGCCATGCTTATTTCTAGACCTAGAACTACTTTAATCCGAATGGATGGGTTAAAATCTGAAAAGAATAACTTCTGATTTCTAATTAAGAACATGCTTGGCTTGGACGGATGATAGGGCGATGACGGGATGGTGTTTCCCTGATGCATGTAGGTCCGTCTGGGTCGTTAAGGACTGAACATGCTGACATCTAGTCAAGCACCCTATGTACTTCCACACGCCGGGAATGGGACGGCTTAACTCAGTAGCACGGGAGGCTGTGGCCATCTACGCCCGTCCATCAGTCGTGAGGAGGGATTTCTTTTGGAGGGCCTCAAGCGCGCCTGGTTTTGGCCGGAGGTGCCTCCCGCGACGGTGAGCCCGCCTTAGTCACCACACACGCACGACTAAGTCGTCGGGGGCCTAGACGTGGTTTAGGTGGTTGGGGCTAAGCGTGCAAAAGGTTGTGTTGTGACCTCTAGTCCGCACTCAATGTGTAGAGTGTGGGTACCGGCAGGTACGGATCAAACTAGAGTGTAGCCGTTTGGCTTCTATCACATCGTGTGAGTAAAGATGTACACCTCTGATCAGAGTAAGAACTATTCGAATAGCCGTGTCCACGGTTACAGGACGACTGCTTGATGTGTTAGTCAGTCTATGTTAGCATCCAACTTGGGATTATTGTGGTGATACCATGACTTAGGATAGTCATGGATGGATGGGTTTATAAAAAAGGGCTTTGATGTTAAATATGACTTGGTTTAGTCATGAAAAGTGGTATGTTTGTGTAGCATATATAATTGGGCAATGGTGACCCATGGAGGATGATTAGAGCATGGTTTGTGCTCATGTTTACTTACATTTCAGAACTACAAGCTTGCTGTCCTAAATTTTCAGTTTGAGTTATTTCGCAAATGCTTATGTTTTAAATGTATTACTTGCTCAATAAAATCAGCTTTATGCAAAATCAGATCAACGTAGCCATACTCCTTGATGTAGAGACTAGCATTACTCCTTTGTTCTATTATTATTGTATAAGTCTAGCTGAGTACTTGTGTACTCACGCTGCATCTTTTAGGTGAGGACAACGACGACATTGATGTGGTCTACTGTTATCCCACCGAGGGTGGCGAGGATAATGTGTAGTTGGAGTTAAGCTCTATCCCCAGTTGGTTGCCCTGTGGTTTGGGATATGGCACCACTGGTTTTATTTTGATGTTTATATTTTCCGCTGCTATCTTTTGTGTCACTTTGTGATGAATTAGGGTGTGAACCCTCTATGTAATATATGTAATCCTGCTGCCCTTTTATCCATATTTAGAGTACTTGTGATGTTTATCAATTGCTTGCGATGAAAGTGTGAGGCTAGTCGCTTTCTTGGGGACTAGCTGAACATGAGTATGAGTTGTGTAGAACTGAGATGGTTGGGGGATAGCTATTGTGGTTCGAGTCCTCTGGGGTACGTATCGTGTTTGGTCGCCACCATCGAGTGGTTTGACGGGCGTATGACGGGGAGGACTGGCAAGCTATCCTTATGATTATCTCTTTTGTACACTTCTCAGCATTTTGGATTTGTATTATGAACAGGTAAATATTATGGCAAGGCTACGATGAGGATGGATGGTTATTGCACTTAATTGGTTTTTATTCGAGATCCCATCCATCTAGATATTTCGCGTTGTCATAGTAATTACTCTTCACAATGCACTTCCAGGGTGCCCACATAGGCATTGGCTCTGAGGTCTGCCCGGGTCCACCAACAAGTAAAGTTGTTAGGCACGGCTGCAGATGGAATGATTAAAGGATTGGTTAAGATCGTTGTCGAGGCGGAGACTTACTCACGTAATCGGCCTCCCACTTGGCCACGGTCTTCTCCAATCTAGCTTTTTCTTCATCGAGCTTAATGGTGGCCTCTTTTAACTCGGCCTTTTCCCGTTCGAGCTCGGCGTTGGCCTTTGTCAGGTCAGCCTTGTCCTTCTCAAGCTCGGCCTTGGCTTCGTCGGCCTCCTTCAGCTGGGCTTCCCTCTTTGTTCGGGTCTTTAACTCGGCTTCGAGGGCTGCACAACAGATTAGTCAAGAACTCAACCTTGCAGCCATGATGCAACTGGGCAGTCGAGAACAACGCAGCTAGAGAAATACATCAATGGTTCAGTCGGGAAGATGCATTTGGGGGATTTACCTCTAATCTTCCCGGCTTGGGCCCAAGTTTCATCCCTAAGCTAGGTGGCGGCATCCTTCAGCCAGGCTTCCCTCCCCGCGTGGCGCTCCTCCATCTCGACCTTCAACGCCCATAGCTGCTCTAATTCCGCGAGATGGGGGACCATTTCGACCAGGATCCCGGTCATCTCCTTGTTACGATCAACAAGCTTTTGCTCAGGGAGAAAACAAGTCAAGAACGGAGTCAGACATCAGAACAGGAAGACCACCAAGACTCCATCGCAAGAATCATACCCGAACCCCCCTCGGACCCAGCAATGGTGGTGCGGAGCAAGCTTTTGCGTTCCCTTCTCGCTGCGGCCTCGTTGAGCTTGAACCTCCTCGCGGTCCCATCAAGTGCCGTCCAGGTGAACGTCCGGGGGAACTTACGTGGAGGAGCTTCAATCCGAGGGAGGTTCAGGATCTCCGGCGGCAATGACAATGACGACGACGACGACCATGACGGCGACGGGGTCCTAGCCCCCACGCCGGCATCCCCTGCGGCCTCGAGGGTCGACTCGGGGGCTCCAGCAATGGCCTCGGTAGTGGGCGTCGACTCAGGGGCTGGGGTAGCAACCTCAGTAACCGCCCCTTGGTCGGGCGGCACCAGCGGCCCCACAGTTGGGACCACCTTAGTCTCCACGACTAGGTTGGCCACCGGCTAAGTGGGTGTGCTCGTGGGCGCCAGCTCGGCTAGGGCGGGCTCTTCAAGGGGAGCAGTCGGAGCGGTCTCCTTGAGATCAATATCGGCACGTTTCCTGCATGGCAAAACAGACATCAAAATACTACTGCAACAGACAAGAGTCTCAAAAGATCCGGAGCAGCTTACCTCTTGGAGAACTTGAGTTTCCCGCCGGGCGATCCGGGTCCCGGCGGAGCGCTACGCCCGATTGTCGGCCTGGTCGGCGACGTAGTCGGTGGCGGCGCGGCAACTGGAGGCGGCCCTGTTGGTGGCGTGGCCGACTCGGGCACCTCTGTGCTTGGCGGCGCCTGCTCAAATCGTCTACTCGGCGGTGCTTTTGCCGGGCTCAGCAATGTCGAGCTTGGCCGTACTGGTCCCAACCTGGGACTTGATCACCTGGGCGCCACGCCGGCGATGTCCTTTATCTTTAGGCCTCCTACCACGACATGCGGCGTCATGGCCCCCTCGCCCTGATATAGAACAGGCTTTTTCCCCGCTCTCTTGGAGTCGGGTTGGGCAGCAGGGGGGCTCCTCGGCCTTTTCTTCGATTTAACGGCTGACAACGGGCGGGAGTATTCATCGAACTCCTCACATTCCTATAGAAGATTCAATAACATATATCACATAATGCTGGGCAATCGTAGATACAGGCCCACAGGCATTTGTCAAAGAAGAAGGACAAAGATTACCTTGGGACAGGGCTGAAGGAAGCTGAAAGCTGCAATCTGGTGTTTATCGTCCTCGGTCTCGATCACCCCCTTGGAGAAGTAACCAAACAGGGTCTCGGTCACCTTGTACTTATCGGCCGACTTGTGGCTTACTCGGTCAGGATCATATTTGCCCTTAAAATCCCAGCCGAACACGCCCCTCAGCTTCAGCGGCTGGATGTGCCGAGTCAGGAGACGCCGAGCCACCCAAGGCTCGGTCAAGCTAGCTTCCTTAAGCTTTTCTAACTCCTCCAACAATTGATGCACCTGGCCCATCTCCTCAAAGGTTGGATCTACTGACCAATTTGGTAAAACTACCGGTGGCAAGCCGGTGAATGGACGCAAGGAGGGAGCCAAATCTGCGCAATAGAACCACTCCTTGTGCCAGCCTTTCAAGGAAGATTTCAAGGGGAGATCAAGATATGTTTTCTTCCCATCACTCCTCAATTGGAGACCAGCCCCCCCCCCCCCAATCACATTGATATTATTCTTGGAGGGCTAGGGTTTGATGTGGAACAGGTGCCTAAAGAAATTAAAATGGGGCTCCACACCCAAAAAGCACTCGCAGAGAGTAATAAATATAGAGATTTGAAGAATCGAGTTGGGATTCAAATTCACCAACTCCAACTCATAGAAGTCAAGGATGCGGCGGAAGAACGCAGAAGAGGGAAGGCACAAACCCCAGTCGAAAAAAGAGGCAAAAATTACTGTTTCACCAGATTGGGGATTTGGGACCGACTCACCCTTAGCCGGCTGCCAACGGATCACCTCCTGGCTTGGTAACTTCAATTGACTTTCCAGCAGCTTCAGTTTCACCGTGCCGCAATCCAAAGTCGGCCAGACATTCCCTGGCGCACCCGCAGGATCTGAAGCTTTCAACATGGTTGGGGGCGGAGAGGTTTGGGGGAAAAGCGATTGAGGGCTTGGAATAGACAAAGAGGATTGGAATCACCCGAGTTTGGGCGGGTACAGCAGCAGTAGCTAACCCTAGCCGAGCAGAAGGCGAAAAGTTGGCCACGAAGGCGGAAGACAAAGCGATTGGCTGATTTGGGGAAGATGAAGAAATCTTTTTCTCTCTCCCCGCTTTTTATAGAGCCGATACCGACTAACGGGCTTGGGCCTACATAGTTGGTGCTGGGCCACCAAGACATGAGTTCCTATAGTAGCATGCTCCAGCGGGCCGCCCGTAGGCTGAGTTGAAATTATAACGCTGGTGCTACCAACAGGAGCCGATGAGGTAAACAGATATGCTTCATGAGAGCCTTATTGCTAAACATATATGTTTGGGTATCTGTTTTATCCACCAGGTCTCGAGGGTATATCCTTACATGGATCACAAGCTGGTCTTCATTAAAATTAGGGATGCAGGTATCTTTCTCGAGTATACCTGACCACGCTGTGAATTTATTTTCATAAAGTGGTACTCGGCCTACATGCATGGCCATCAGTTGCCATGAGCAACATTATTCCAGCCGACAAGACGCTGAAGAGTCTAACTTTCGAGTAGTGCACTACTCGAGAGAGACTATAAATTTCTCATTCCCACTGAAATGATGCAGAGGAGTCTAACTTCTGGGTGGGACGCCACTCGGGAAAGACTATAAACCCCATTTCCAGCTGACATGAACCTGAAGAGTCCCATATACGAGTAGCATCCTACTCGGCAAGACCATAAACACACATTCCGACTGACATGAAGTCGAAGAGTCCTACATATGAGTAGTTCCCAATTCGGCAAGACTATAAATTAAATTCCGGTTGACATGATACCGAAGAGTCTCATATACCAGTAATATACTACTCGGGAAAGACTATCAGGTTAAAGATCTTTGACTTTATGTTTCATTGTCTTCACAATTAAGCACAAAGTCAGGGGCTACACCTAATAGGTGCGCCTATTCGGCGCACACTATTCATATATCTACATGAAGCCCTTCATAGCCTTGCTGCCAGCTGACATGAAGCAGGACTCAGGAAGAAGACTCACTCGGACAAAGAGTACTCGAGAGCATCACACTCGGGCAATCTTCACCATGGAGGATGAGCACTTGGCATCAGCTGTGACTCAACTATGAAGGTCTCAGGGGCTACTGTGGAGGCCATGGGCCCCGGGTACCTCACCACAAGCATATGGGCCACTCGAATAGAGGATGAGCCGAGTCTTGTAATTAGAGATAAGATAGCACCGGCAGATTTGGCCTTGTACAATAAGGAAAACACAGTCTTAGTCGGATAAGTTTCTATCTCTAAGAAGGAAATCCCTTGGGCGTGCCCGGCTGGGATCCTTATCCTGTACCCCTGCCCCCTAGTATATAAGGGGAGGCAGGGCGCCCCTCAAGGGACATGAGATCACGAGATCAAGAAATCATTGATCGACACAACTCCTCAGTGGGATAACACCACAACTGGACATAGGGTATTACCTCACACCGAGGGCCTGAACCAGTATAAAATCTCTTTGTGTTCCTCTGCAATCCACCGAGTTTCCCCTTGCTGAGTAGCCCTATAGTTGTATTACCGGTGTAAAACATCGACAAATAAAGACCAGCTTGTGATCCTTATAAGGATATATCCTCGATACCTGGTGGATAAAACAGATACCCAAACATATATGTTTAGCAATCAGGCCTTCATGAAGCATATCTGTTTATCTCATCGATTCCTGTTGGTAGCATCAGCACTGCGATTTTAATCCAGCCTGCGAGCGGCCCATAGTGAGCGTGCAACTGTAGAAACTCATATGTGGATGGCCCAGTGCCGACAATAGAAGCCCAAGCCCATAAGTCAACACGGGCTCCATAAAGGCTGAGGGAGAGAGAAAATATTCCTCTATCTTCCCCAAGCGGCCAATCGTTTCGTCTTCCCAGCTCCGCGTCGAAATTTTGCCTCCCGCTCCAATAGGGTTTGCCATTGCTTGCTCTTCCCCACCGAAGCTCGAGTGATTCCGCATCTGTTTGTCCATTCCAAGCCCCCCAACCATATTTCCCCCAAATCACTTGTTCCCCCAGCCATGCCGAAGGTCCCAGATTCCGTTGGGGCGTCGGACAAAGGTTGGCCGACTTCAGATTGCAGCCGGTCGAAGCTGGAAAGGTTGGAGAAGTCGCTGCGTGATGCGGATTACCCTGCCAACACCATTGCAACACCAAGTAAACATTCGCCATCACCATGAAAACCATCAAATGAAAAGGTTATGCCAAGCCAGGAGTCAGCTAAGGAGGAGAAAGGACCTGTTACACCATTCCAAGGACAGATTACGCGCAGCCGAGCAAAGAAACTACATCAAGAGGTGAACTCGCTCCTAGCTGAAACTTATGTCGATATTGACAAGAATTATATACTACCAAAATCTCGTACTTTGCTCTTGCTTAGGTTCACACATAAAGAGGAAATGTTGGATGAGAATGATGAGCTCAATGATCAAGTTGAAGATGGATTACGCGAAGGCGATGACCGACTACGTCATGCTGATTTTGGAGTCCACTGTGTGCTGACATCTACTTCAACTTCCAAGTGATGTGTGACTCAACCTATCACGTTCCAGTAGACATAATACACATAGTTGGAAAGATAATCAAGTCTACTTTCACCTCCAACAAACGGCTCATTGTTTTGACTTCCCAATAAAGAGTAATGACCAAATTACTAAAGGCTGCACAGAAGCCAAACAGACGCGCGAGTTTCCACAGGAATTCATTTCGTGGTGTCCTTTCAGCTACCTTATCTCTAAAATCTCCATGGCCATTTGATGCCCAACTAGGAGGGTTGTTCCTAGTATAAAACCGCCTGTGTTCTATCACTTTTGGACAGATTTGGATGAATCAAAAATAAACCCCTTTTGTTCAGCTGTGGCTAACAAATTCAGAGAGAGATCTCTACCTCTTTGCTCTTGTGATTTCCTAGCAGGAATTACAGAAGCAGCCGCTTCATCGGCTCCAATTGGTGCTCCTACTCCCTTCGAGGTTTCCTCGACTGATTGTAGGCTGTGTTGGTTGGTTCTTTGAGAGTGTGGTTGGGTGAATCCTCGATTCAGGTTGCCGGTGAACGACGGTGGTTGGCCTCAAGTTTTATTTGCCAGGTTGCACTATATTTTTGGCTGCTTGCAGCTAGTTATCTTGGTCTCTTTGAGGCTAGTTATTAGTTAAGATCCTACGTCGTGAAGATCGGGAACATGTCCTCTATCAGGGCCGTATCATCTGGTATCAGAGCTTTCGTTGCCACGGTAGGATCCATTACCCCTAGCTACATATATTTCATTTTTTCTTCCTATCCGAAAAAAAAATTCCATAGCCTTTGTTTGCATCTGTTGATCTAGTAAGTTTGGTTAAGTTTCAGTCCATTAGAGTTTGTGTTTATGTGCTGATCAGATTTTTTTCACGTGTCCTTTGAGCCAATCTCTTGTTGTTTCTGAAAATCTCCATAAAAATAAATATATATATATAGTAAGCCATATCTATCCTTTGCGTAAACTTTGATCCTATTAGGTTATATTTTATTCTATATCTCATTTGTTCAAGTGTTATATCTGTACTCTTGTTGTTTGTGCAAAAGAAGAGAAGTCATATAAAAAAAGAGTTTTTGAAAAAAAAGGGAATTAAAAAAGTGGTAAAAAATTGTGAGAAGAACTATGGAAAGAACGATCTTTTTGTGTTATGAACGAGTGCTGAACTGTTTATGTCACCTATTCAGTTGTTATCTATCTTTTGGTGTGATTTTTGATAGGTCTAAAACATAATCCATCTATCTCTAGCATAATCCTTGTTTTGCATCAAAAAGTTTGATCTCCTTTGTGCGTGAGTTGTGCTGCTTATATCTTTGATTCCTGGATCAACACTAGGCATTGAACTTCTAGTTTGGAATGTTACTTATCTTGACGATAACTAGATTTCAGATTGCTTTTTCTATATTTACCCTACCAAGCTCCACATATAAACCACCGTTTACGTCAATTTGGGTCTTGTATTCGCTTGACCATCACTCTCTGTTTACCACCACACAAATACTTCTGTAAACTGTCAAGAAAGCATAAGAGTTTTGGTAGGTAAGAGAAGGTGAGGTTGTGAGATCCCACATATTGTCCTATTCCACATATATTTTTGCTTCTTGTATCATTAACGGTGCAGGAAGATGGCTGATATTAATCCGGAAGATTGTGTTACTTTGGCTCAATTCAATGAGTTGAGGCTAAACATGGAAGCAAGAGCAGATCGCATTGCACAAGATGTTCAGAATATTTTGGCTTGTATGCGAGATTTTCGTCCTATTGATGAGAATGCAAGTGTGCACGGTGAAGAAGATGATGAAGGAGCTGCTGCTGCTCAGGCTGCTAGAGAAGCTCGAGGAAGAGGAAACCGTGGTCGTAGAAATAAAAGAATTCCTGCTCAAGGTAGAGGAAGAGGTCGTGTCCCAAGAAACTATGACCACGCTGATTTTGATGAGGAGGATGATGATTATGAACCATATCATTTTGGTCGTAACCCACGCCAAAGAAATAATGATGAAGAGAGATTTGGTAAGCTGAAATTTACTATGCCAAAGTTTGTAGGTGGATCTGATCCTGAAGCTTATCTTACATGGGAGTTGAAGGTTGATAAAATCTTTCACTTACATAATTATTCCGAAGAGAAGAAGTTAGCAATGGCTTCACTTGAATTTGATGATTATGCTTAATCTGGTGGGAGCAATGGATGAATGACCGTGAAGTGGCTGGTCAAGAAGAAATTGCCACTTGGGCTGAAATGAAGGCTGCAATGAGAGCTAGATTCATTCCTAGACATCATCGTCGTGATCTTTTTGATAGGTTGCAGAATTTGAAGCAAGGGAATTGGTCTGTTGAGGAGTATTATAAGGAGATGGAGAAGGCCATGATTCGAGCTAATGTTTATGAAGATGAAGAACAATCCATTGCAAGGTTTATGTCAGGTTTGCACCGGGATATTCAGCGTATTGTGGAATTTCAGTCCTACCGCAATCTTGTCCAATTGGTGCACCAAGCAAGCAAAGCCGAGCGTCAATTGCAGCAAGATGCTAAGATAAGGAAGGCAAGCTCTTTCAGTCCACAGGTTACCCCTGGCGGAAACAAGTTTATACCAAGGGCCAATGTGAATCGAGGTGTCACCGTTAACTCAAGTGGTGGTTTACACTCAAATGTTTCTGGTTTTTCTAGTGGAAAGGAGGCTGTCAATTCAAGTGTGAAGAGTAAACCCACGACATCGTCTACTTCCTCAGTTGGCTCTTTCTAGGAGTAGGGATATTCAGTGCTTCAAGTGTGGAGGGCGTGGACATATCGTTAAAGAGTGTCCCAACAATCGTGCCATCATTGTGACTGAACAAGGAGAGTATGAGTCTGCTAGTGAGGAGGAAGAGGAAGCTCTTGATGATGAAAAGAGTGAAAATGTTGCTGAAGAGAAGGACAATACTCAGTGTGAGTTTGAGCAAGGTGTTGCACTAGTTGTCACTCAAGTTTTGAGTGTGCAACTTAAGGAAGCTGAAAGTGGACAACGCCACAATCTTTTTCAGACCCGTGCTAAGGTTGAGGGCAAGGTGTGCAAGGTGATAGTTGATGGAGGTAGCTGCCACAATCTTGCAAGCAACGAGATGTGTGACAAGCTTGGTCTGAAATTGTCGCGACATCCACATCCTTATCATGTTCAATGGTTGAATAATTCAGGAGACATCAAGATTGGATATAGGGTGAAAGTTCCTTTCAAGATTGGTGAATATATTGACACAGTGGAGTGTGATGTGGTGCCCATGACAGTGTGTCATTTGCTACTAGGAAGACCTTGACAATATGATCGTTACTCACAACATTGTGGCCGAACGAATCAGATTTCTATCAAGTGGAAAGGGAAGAATTTTATGCTTAAGCCGATAACACCTCAACAAATCATGCTGAGCATATGCAAAAGTGTTCTGAAGTTAGGATAGAAAGTGAAAAAGAAAGAGAGCAAAATAAATTGAGAGACATCCACAAATCGGTGAGTGAGAGCCATAAGCCAAATATGAGAAATAAGAGCAAAAGAGAGGGTGAGAACATAGTCATGTTAGCCACAAAATCAGAAATGAGAGATGTGAGGAAAAACCTAGATCAAGTGTTCATTGTACTTGGGTACAAGGAAGCATTAGTTTCAGCTAACAACATAACATCTATTCCTAGTGTTGTTTCTCATCTTTTGCAGGAATATGAAGATGTTTTTCCAAAGGAAACACCTGCTGGACTCCCTCCTTTGTGTGGCATAGAACATCAAATTGATCTCATTCCAGGGGCTGCACTACCTAACCGAGCACCATATCGTACGAACCCTGAAGAAACTAGGGAAATACAAAGGCAAGTGCAAGAACTTTTAGATAAAGGTTATGTGCGTGAAAGTTTAAGCCCTTGTGCTATTTCTATGATTTTGGTGCCCAAGAAAGATGGATCTTGGAGGATGTGTGTTGATTGTAGAGCCATCAACAATATTACTGTTCGGTATCATCATCCTATTCCAAGGTTAGATGATATGCTTGATGAGTTGAGTGGTTCTATGGTCTTTTCAAAAATTGATTTGAGAAGTGGGTATCATCAAATAAGAATGAAAATTAGAGATGAATGGAAAACTGCTTTTAAAACAAAGTTTGGCTTGTATGAATGGTTAGTTATGTCTTTTGGTTTGACTAACACACCTAGTACTTTTATGAGATTGATGAACCATGTCTTGAGAGTTTTCATTGGTAAATTTGTTGTTGTCTACTTTGATGATATTTTGATTTACTCCAAGTCTTTGAATGAGCATGCTAATCATATTAGACAAGTTTTGGATGTGCTTAGAAAGGAACAATTGTTTGCGAACTTTGAGAAGTGCACATTTTGTACAGAGAAGGTTGTTTTTCTTGGATTTGTTATTTCAGGACAGGGAATTGAAGTAGATGAATCCAAGGTGGAGGCAATCAAGAATTGGCCAGGCCTTGTGAATGTAAGTCAAGTAAGAAGCTTTCATGGTCTTGCTAGTTTTTATAGGAGGTTTGTGAAAGATTTCAGCACCATAGCTGCTCCTTTAAATGAGTTAACAAAGAAAGGTGTTTTGTTTCAATGGAGTGAATCACAAGAAAATGCTTTCCAAAAGTTAAAGAAATGTTTGACCGAAGCTCCTTTGTTGGTTTTACCCGATTTCACTAAAACTTTTGAAATTGAATGTGATACTAGTGGAATTGGTATAGGAGGTGTTCTAATGCAAGATAAAAAGCCTGTTGCTTACTTTAGTGAGAAGTTGGGAGGAGCTCGATTGAATTATTTTGTTTATGACAAAGAGTTATGTGCTTTGGTGAGAGTACTTGAAACTTGGCAGCATTATTTATGGCCAAAAGAGTTTGTTATTCACTCTGATCATGAATCTTTGAAGTACTTAAAGGGACAAGCCAAGCTAAACCATCAGCATGCCAAGTGGGTGGAGTTCATAGAAACTTTGCCATATGTTGTGAAGTACAAGAAAGGAAAAGACAATATTGTTGCTGATGCTTTATCTCGAAAGAATATTTTGTTGAATCCACTTGAGGTAAGTGTGTTGGGACTTGAAAGCATAAAAGAATTGTCAACCGGAATATGTTTATAGTCTTTCCCGAGTAGTATACTACTGGTATATAAGACTCTTTAGCGTCATGTCAGCCGGAATGATTATTTATAGTCTTGCCGAGTAGCATGCTACTCGTATATGGGACTCTTCAGCTTCGTATTAGCTAGAAAAGGGTATTTATAGTCTTTCCTAAGTGGCGTCCCACTCGAAAGTTAGATTCCTCAGCATCATGTTAGCTGGAAAGAATATTTATAGTCTCTCCCGAGTAGTGTACTACTCGAAAGTTAGACTCTTTAGCATCATGTCGGCTGGAATAATGTTGCTCATGGCAACTGGTGGCCAAGCATGTAGGCCGAGTACCACTGCATGAAAATAAATCCATTGCATGGTCAGGTGTACTGAAGAAAGATACCTGCATCTCCAATTTTAATGAAGACCAGCTTGTGATCCTTATAAGGATATATCCTCGATACCTGGTGGATAAAACAGATACCCAAACATATATGTTTAGCAATTAGGCCTTCATGAAGCATATCTGTTTATCTCATCGATTCCTGTTGGTAGCATCAGCACTGCGATTTTAATCCAGCCTGCGAGCGGCCCATAGTGAGCATGCTACTGTAGAAACTCATATCTTGATGGCCTAGTGCCGACTGTAGAAGCCCAAGCCCATAAGTCAACACAGGCTCTATAAAGGCTGTGGGAGAGAGAAAGATTCCTCTATCTTCCCCAAGCGGCCAATCGTTTCGTCTTCCCAGCTCCGCGCCGAAATTTTGCCTCCCGCTCCGCTAGGGTTTGCCATCGCTTGCTCTTCCCCACCGAAGCTCGAGTGATTCTGCATCCGTTTGTCCATTCCAAGCCTCCCGACCATATTTCCCCCAAATCTCTTGTTCTCCCAGCCATGCCGAAGGTCCCAAATTCCGTTGGGGCGTCGGACAAAGGATGGCTGACTTCGGATTGCAGCCGGTCGAAGCTGGAAAAGCTGGAGAAGTCGCTACGTGATGCAGATTACCCTGCCAACACCATTGCTACACCAAGTAACCATTTGCCATCACCATGTAAACCATCAAATGAAGAGGTTATGCCAACCCAGGAGTCAGCTAAGGAGGAGAAAGGACCTGTTACACCATTCCAAGGATCGATTACGCGCAGCCGAGCAAAGAAACTACATCAAGAGGTGAACTCGCTCCTAGCTGAAACTTATTTCGATATTGACAAGAATTATATACTACCAAAATCTTGTACTTTGCTCTTGCTTAGGTTCACACATAATGTGGAAATGTTGGACGAGAATGATGAGCTCAATGATCAAGTTGAAGATGGATTACGCAAAGATGATGACCGACTATGTCATGCTGATTTTGGAGTCCACTGTATGCTGACATCTACTTCAACTTCCAAGTGATGTGTGACTCAACCTATCATGTGCCAGTAGACATAATACACATAGTTGGAAAGATAATCAAGTCTACTTTCACCTCCAACAAATGGCTCATCGTTTCAACTTACTAATAAAGAGCAATGACCAAATTACTAAAGGCTGCGCAGAAGCCAAACAGACGCACGAGTTTCCACAGGAATTCATTTCGTGGTGACCTTTCAGCTACCTTATCTCTAAAATCTCCATGGCCATTTCATGCCCAACTAGGAGGGTTGTTCCTAGTATAAATCCCCCTGTGTTCTATCACTTTTGGACAGATTTGGATGAATCAAAAATAAACCCCTTTTGTTCAGCTATGGCTAACAAATTCAGAGAGAGATCTCTACCCCTTTGCTCTTGTGATTTCCTAGCAGGAATTACAGGAGCAGCCGCTTCATCGGCTCCCAATTGGTGCTCCTACTCCCTTCTAGGTTTTATCGACTGATTGTAGGCTGTGTTGGTTGGTTCTTTGAGAGTGTGGTTGGGCGAATCCTCAATTCAGGTTGCCGGTTAAAGACGGTGGTTGGCCTCGAGTTCTATTTGCCAGGTTGCACTATATTTTTGGCTGCTTGCAGCTAGTTATCTTGGTCTCTTTGAGGCTAGTTATCAGTTGAGATCCTACGTCGTTAAGATCGGGAACACGTCCTCTATCAGGGCCGTATGACTGCGGCTGCAAAGCCGCGACCTCATCCGCTAGTGTCCGGCTGAGGGTGAGTCGGTTCCAAATCCCCAATCAGGCGAAACTGTTGTTTTTGCCTCTTTCTTTGACCGGAGTCTGTTCCTTCCCTCTTCCGAGTTCTTCCGCTGTCTTCTTAACTTTTATGGATTGGAGTTGGTGAATCTAAATCCCAACTCGATCCTACAAATCTCCATCTTTGTGGCTCTTTGCGAGTGCTACTTGGGTGTAGAGCCCCATCTCATTTTCTTTAGGCACTTATTCCACATCAAGCCCCAACCCTCCAAAAATAAGGTTCAAGTGATTGGGGGGGCTGGCCTTCAATTAAGAAGTGAGATGCAAAAAGTATATATTAGTCTTCCTTTGAAGTCTTCCTTGAAGGGCTGGCATAAGGAATGGTTTTACTGTTCCAATCTGACACCCTCTCTGCCCGCATTTGCCGGAAAGCCCTCGAAGATCTCGCCCAACTGGTCATTAGATCCAACCGCTGAAGAGATGGGCCAGGTGAATCAGTTGCTGGCTAGATTGGAGAAGTTTAAGGAAGCCGGCCTGACCGGCCCCTAGGTGGCCAAGCATTTTCTAACCCGACGCATCCAGCCTCTGAAGTTGAGGAGCGAGTTTTGTTGGGATTATCAAGGGAAAGACGACCCTGACCGAGAAAGCCGAGAGGTGGTCAGCCAGCAAGAAGTGACCAAAGCCTTGTTCACTTATTTCTCCAATGGGGTGATCGAAACCGAGGACGCAGAGCACTGCATCGCGGCTTATAACTGGAATCGGCCTCATTCGGAGGTAACCTCTGCTTTTCTTCTGTGACGAATGCTTGTAGACATTATCCGTAACTGCCCAGCATTGTGTGATGTATATTGTTGAATCGTTTGCAGTGGTGCAAGGAGTTTGATGATGACTCCCGTCCGTTGTCGGCCACGAAATCGAAGAAAAGGCCGAGAAGTCCTTCGGCCACCCAGCCCGACTCCAAGAGAGTGGGGAAGAAACCCACTGCAAAGCGGGGCAAGGGGAAGGTTGTGAGGCCGACACCACTACCGGGAGTTTAAGGATAAGGGACCCCACCGGCACGGCACCCAGGCCATCAAGTCCCGGACCAGGACCGGCGTGATCGAGCTTAACAACGTTGAGCCCAACCCAAGCGCCGCTAAGTACAAGGTCGACCACAGCACCGCCGAGTACCCGAGCGCCCTAGCCGGCCACACCGCGAACGGGGCCGACCAGGACTAAAGTGCCGCCGCCAACTACCGCGCCCTCCGGCCCGATAGCCAGCAGCCCTCTAGTGCTGCCCTTTGAATCTCCCGGATAGAAGCTCAAGTTCTCCAAGAGGTAGGTCGTTCTGGTTCTTCTGAAGATCATATTTGTGATTGTGACGTCTTGATGTTGGATTCGTTGTGCAGGCGGCGGGTCGACATTGATCTCAAGGAGACCATGCCGGCCACCCCCGCTGTCGATCCTGCCCCAGCCGAGTTGGCGCTAGTGAGCACACCTGCTGAGCCGGTGGCGGTCCCAGTTGTAGGAACTAAGACAGCCCCGACTGCAGGGCCGCCGACACCGGTCGATCAAGGGATGGTTGCTGGAGCCGCTGCTCCAGCCCTTGAGCCAGTGCCTGTCGTCGAAGCCATCGCAGCACCTCCTGAGCCAGCGCCTGTTGTTGAAGCCACGGCCATAGCTCCTGAGCCAACTCCCAAGGCCCTGTAGGTCGCCGAGTCGGGGGCCAAGAATCCATTGACATCCTGGTCATCATTGTTGTCGTCGTCGCTGTCTCGTCCTTCGGATAAGTCGGACCTCCCCAGGCTCAAAGCTCCTCCTCGCAAGTTCCCGCGGACATTCCAGTGGTCGGTGCCCAATGGAACCACAAGGAGTTATAAGCGTGACGAGGTTAAGGCAGAAAGGGAGCGCGAAAGCTTGCTGCGTGCTGCACTCACCGTGTCCTAGGGGATCCAGGTATGACCTTCGTCGTTTTGTAGTCTTGTTTATCTTGCTCAAATGAGTGATCTGACGACTGACTCTGTTTCGCTCTGTTTTTTCCCGAGTAGAAACTTGTGGATTGCTCGAAGAAGATGAGCGAAGTCTTGATTCAGGTAGCCCCCTAGCTCCAAGAGTTGGACTAGCTCTGGGCCTTGAAGGCCGAAGTGGAAGGATGCAGCCAGGAGCGGGAGTCTTGGCTGAGGGACGGCATTACTCAGCTTAGGGCTGAAAATTGGGACCTGGCCAAGCAGATAAGAGGTAAGCCTCTAGGATGTATCTTTCTAACCAGATCCTTAATATATTTCTCCAGCTATGTTGTTCCCGACTGCCTAGTTGTGTCTTGACTGCCATGTCGAGTTCTTCACTAATCTGTCGTGCAGCCCTCGAAGCCGAGTTGAAGACCCAAACAGAGGGAGAAATCTAGCTGAAGGAGGCCGTGAAAGCTAGGGCTGAGCTTGAAAAGGACAAGGCCGACCTGACGAAGGCCAAAACCGAGCTTGAGCCAGAGAAGGCCGAGTTGAAAGAGGCCAACACCAAGCTCGAGAAGGAAAAGTTGAACTGGAGAGGACCATAGCCAGGTGGGAGGCCGACTACGACAGTAAGTCTCCCTTTTGACACTGATCTTAACCAATCCATCGATTATCCCATCTGCAGCCTTACCTAACAAGTTTACTTATCGGTGAACCCGAGTAGCTGCTAGAGCCAACTCCCAGGCCCAATTTCAGGCTTACGAAGAGATAAAGGTGGTCAAGGAGTCACGGGAGGCTCTCCTCAGATCCGTGAGAGGGCTCCTTGACATCGTGGATCCTCGCCCTGTGGGAACCAGCTGCAGCTCGATCACCCAAGTGAGGCGCGCCTGGAGGATGCATCGAGTGCCCTGAAAAGGTCCTCGGATGAGCATGTCATTACCGGCGTGGCCCGAACCCTAGCTATGACCAAGTCCATCTACCCAAGGGCAGATGTTGAAGCCATCCGGGAGGGGTTTGCCGAAGAGACAACTCCCGAGGAGGTGTTGGAACTGATAGCCAAGGCGAGGCCGACTGCGGAAATTATCACCCGAGACCTTGGCCTGTAAAAACAGTACATTATGCAGTCGGTGTATTGTGGACTTTCATAAAGACATGTGTAAATATATGTGCAATGCTACCAAGCTTTAAACTATTACTTAGTTGTCATTAGCTTTACTCGATTATATGGTATGGACCGAGTTAGTCTATGGGAACTTAATAAAATCGTTCACCGCAAAAAGCTATACTCAGATAAACATAACAAGGTCGTAGTGAAGCTTCGTAACTTGAGTAAAATAGGCTCGTATATTATTGACAAAACACATAAGATACATGCAGCCCCCGACTCACTACTCGGTTGAAACAAACGGCGTAGTGAGTCAGAGAGGAACTATACACATGGAGAAAATTAAGAGCTTAGGTATGGAAAGGACATAGCTGTTCTATGTTCCATGAGTTGTTGATGAGGGCACCGTTTTCGGTCTTTAGTCGGTAGGCGCCTGGCCGAGTAACCTCCACGATAATGAACGGCCCTTCCCAGATTGGGGATAGTTTATGCCTGTCTTTGGTGGTTTGGATTTTTCTCAGGACGAGATCTCCGACCAAAAGGCGCGGCCACGGACATTGCGATTGTGATAACGACGCAGGCCTTGAAGATACCTTGCCGACTGGATTGTTGCGATGCCCCTTGCTTCTTCCAACTGATCTAGCTCGACCAATCGGGTATTGTTGGAAATGTCTTCTGAGTAAGCCCGGACTCATGAAGAGCCGAACTCTAACTTGGTTGGTAGCACAGCCACAGCACCATAGACCAGAAAGAAAGGGGATTGCCCTGTTGCCCGACTAACCATGGTTCTTAGAAACCAGAGAACAGATGGGAGTTCTTGTACCCACCGGCCCGCATATGGTTGTAGTCAGTCGAATATTCTAGTCTTGATACCTTGTAGGACCATACCGTTGGCTCGTTCAACCTGCCCGTTGCTCCGCGGGTGTGCCACAGACACGTAGCAGATCTTGATTCCGAAGTCGTCATAGAAATCTTGAAATACGCCGCCCGTGAACTGAGTACCGTTGTCGGTGATGATGCGGTTGGGGACCCCGAATCGGTAGAGTATACTCATGATGAAGTCCTTTGCTCGTGCCGCTATTATGGTTGCAACGGGTTTGGCCTCAATCCACCTGGTGAATTTGTCCACTGCGACGAACAAGTGTGTGAACCCTCCTGGCGCTTGCTTGAAAGGCCTGACCATGTCAAGCCCCCATACTGCAAAGGGCCAAGAAATTGGGATTGTTTAGAGTTCTTGGGCCGAAAGATTGTTTTGTCTTGCGTAGAATTGGTAACCCTCGCATGTGCAAACAATGTCTTTGGCATCTGTTACTGCTGTTGGCCAGAAAAATCCCTGCTGGTAAGCCTTTTCGACTAACGTCCTAGATGCAGCATGGTTGCCACATACGCCCGAGTGGATCGACTGCAGGATCTGCTTGCCCTCCTCGGTGGTGACGCAGCGCATGAGGACACTGGATGCACTTCTTCAGTGCAAGTCTTCTTTGACGACTAAGAAACTCTTGCTTTGGTGTTTAATTCGTTCAGCTTCACTGCGATCTTCTGGGAGTTCATCATCTAGGAGGAATTTGAGAACAGGAGTCCGCCAATCTTGACATATGTGCAGCACCTCGTCTATTGCCGGGGTAGGTTCACTTCCTAACTGCTTTGGCGCTGGTTTCTTCTTGACTGACAACTCCATGAGTTGCTTGACAAAGATCCCCATTGGGACCGCCTCTCGCTTGGATCCCATGTTTGCCAGCTCGTCTGCAGTGTCATTGTATTGTCGTAGGACATGTATTATCTCTAGCCCATCGAACTTGTTCTCCATCTTGCAGACCTCCTGACAGTATGCCGCCATGGTGTCGTCGAGACAAGTCCAGTCCTTCATGACTTGGTTCACCACGAGTTGAGAATCTCCGCGCACAACCAGTCGATGCATGCCGAGTGATATAGCAATGCGGAGCCCGTGGATAAGTGCCTCGTACTCGGCGACGTTGTGGAAAGCCGGGAACTGGATTTGTAGGACGTACTTGAGGTTTTCACCGGTGGGGGACGTCAGTACGATGCCAGCCCCGGCCCCACTGATCCGTAGAGAACCGTCGAAGTACATTGTCTAGTACTCTAGCTTCGCTGTTGGTGTAGGCATTTGAACTTCTGTCCATTCGGCTACGAAGTCGGCCAGAGCTTGTGATTTGATTGCTGTCCGTGGCTGAAAGGTGATGTCGAACGCCATCAACTCGAGCGCCCATTTAGTGATTCAGCCGGTGGCCTCGTGGTTATGTAGGACGTCCCCGAGTAGAAACGATGTGACCACCATGACTTGGTGTGCTTGGAAGTAGTTCACCAGCTTTCGGACAGTGATGAGTAGGCCATAGAGCAGCTTTTGGACCTGTGGGTATCTCGTCTTTGAGTTGGCAAGCACCTCGCTAACAAAGTAGACTGGCAGTTGGACTCTTTGGATGTGACCCTGTTCGGATGGCTCGACCACCAACACGGTGCTGACAACCTGAGAAGTTGCCGCCAGATATAGCATTAGCGGTTCTTGGGGCATTGGTGACGCCAACACAGGGGGTGATGTGAGAAATTTCTTGAAGTCTTCAAAGGCTTGCTGGGCTTCGGGCATCCATTGGAAATTGTCTGCTTTTTTCAGTAGCTTGAAAAAGGGCATGCCCCGTTCGCCCAGTTGGGAAATAAGCTGGCTGGGTGCCGCCATGCAGCCTGTCAGCTTCTGGACGTCCTTCTGGTTAGTCGGGGGTGCCATGTTCATGATTGCATTGACTTTCTCCGGGTTGGCCTCGATGCCGCGATGCGAGACGATGAAGCCGAGTAGCTTACCAGATGGCACACCAAAGGCACACTTTTTTGGGTTTAACTTCATCTTGAATCTTCGAAGATTCTGGAAGGTTTCTTCTAGGTTAGTGATGAGTTCTTCTTTGGACTTAGTCTTGATCACCACGTCGTCGATGTAGGCCTCCCCGTTGTGCCCAATCTGAGTGTGTAAACACCACTGAATTGCACGTTGATACGTTGCTCCAGCGTTTTTTAGACCGAACGGCATAGTGATGTAGCAGTACGCTCCAAACGGCGTGATAAAAGACGTCTTGAGGCAGTCCTCCTCCTTCAAGCTGATTTGATGGTATCCCGAGTAACAGTCGAGAAAGCTGAGAAGATCTCACCCTGCAGTTGAATTCACCACCTGGTCTATCCTTGGTAAACCAAATGGGTCCTTGGGGCACGCCTTGTTGAGATCGGTGTAGTCGACTCACATAGGCCATTTACTATTGTTCTTTCGGACCAAAACTGGGTTTGCTAGCCAATCCGGGTGATAGACCTCTTTGATGAACCCGGCTGCGAGAAGCTTGGTTATCTCCTCCCGAATAGCATCTTTACGGTCTTGAGCGAAGCGCCACAGCCGTTGCTTGATTGGCTTGGCGTCGGTCTTCATGTTGAGGGCGTGCTCGATCACCACCCTTGGTACGCCCGGCATGTCGGACGGTTTCCACACGAAGATATCCTTATTGGCTTGAAGAAAGGTGATGAGTGCGTCTTCCTATTTGGGGTTGAGTCCGGTCCCGACTAGAGTAGTCTTGGAGGGGTCGGAAGGGTCCAGGGGGATCTTCTTCATGTCAGAGTCTGTTGAAATTCCCGACTTCGCTGCTTTTTTGGTCGAAACTGGGTCTTCCTTGACTTCGGTTGTGATGGCTTGCCGAATGTGTTGCGCCCAACAACTGTCTCTTGTGATTGAGCCAATTCGCAAGTCTCCTTGTCGCAGGTGAAGGCTTGCTTGACGTCGCTGTGGAGGGAGAGGACACCTGCTGGCCCTGGCATTTTGAGCACCATGTATGTATAGTCGTCCGAGTATCGCGTGGTACTGTTGATGTTTTACACTAGCAATAAATATATGGGACTACTCGGTAGATGGAAACTCAGTGGATTGCAAAGGAACACAGGAAGATTTTATACTGGTTCAAGCCCTCGATGTGAGGTAATACCCTACGTCCAGTTATGGTGTTATTCCTTTGAGGATGTATGGTGGTGATTCTGGTGAACCAATCTAGCCTGCCCTCAGGGGGCTCCCTGCCTCCCCTTATATACTGGGGGATAGGGTTACAAGGTAGAAGTCCCAGCCGGATTATGGCCAAGGGATCTCCTCTTAGAGATACAATTTACCCGACTAGGACTATATATTCCTTATTGTACAAGGCAAAGTCTTCCAGGTGCTACTATATCTCTAATTACATGTCTCGGCCCATCCTCTATCCGAGTGGCCCATATGCTTGTGATGAGGTACCCGGGGCCCATGGCCTCCACAGTAGCCCCTAAGACCTTTATAGTTGAGTCACAGCTGATGCCGAGTGCTCATCCTCCACGGTGAAGATTGCCTGAGTTCATTTCTCCTGAGTACTCTTTGTTCGAGTGTTTCTTCTTCCCGAGTTCTGCTTCATGTCAGCTGGCAATGAGGCTATGAATGGCTCCATGTTGAAGTATAAATAGTGTGCGCCGAATAGGCGCACCTATTAGGTGTAGCCCCCAACTTTGTGCTTAATTGTGAAACAATTAAACATAAAGTCAATGATCTTTAACCTTGTAGTCTTTTCCGAGTAGTATACTACTGGTATATGAGACTCTTCGGTTTCATTTCAACCGGAATATGATTTACAGTCTTGCCGAGTAGCATGCCACTCGTATATGGGACTCTTCAGCTTCATGTCAGCTGGAAAAGGGTGTTTATAGTCTTTCCCGAGTGGCGTCTCACTCGGAAGTTAGACTCCTCAGCGTCATGTCAGCTGGAAAGAATATTTATAGTCTCTCCCGAGTAGTGCACTACTCGAGTCGGCTAGAATAATATTGCTCATGGCAACTGGTGGGCAAGCATGTAGGCCGAGTACCACTTTATGAAATTAAATCCATTGCGTGGTCAGGTGTACTCGAGAGAGATACCTACATCCCCAATTTTAATGAAGACCTGCTTGTGATCTTTATAAGGATGTATCCTCGATACCTGGTGGATAAGACATATACCCAAACACATGTGTTCAGCAATTAGGCCTTCATGAAACATATCTGTTTACCTCATCGGTTCCTGTTGGTTGCACCAGCACTGTGATTTTAACACAGCCAGCAAGCGGCCCATATTGAACGTGCTATTATAGAAACTCATATCTTGGTGGCCTATTGCCAAATAAACCGACCTACCCAGCGTAGGCTCTATAAAAGTAGCATCCATCGCATGTCAGGATGAGTATTCCAGCATCGGTAACCTCAATCAGCCAGAAGAATCCTTGTTTGCAAGCCTTTCCGACTTATGTTCTAGATGCGGCCTGATTGCCATAGAAGCCTGAGTAGGTATATTGCAGGATCTGCTTGCTCTCCTCAGGTGTGACGTAGTGCATGAGAACTCCGGATGTGCTTTGATGACGTAAGTCTTCTCTGACTTGGGTAAAGCCGAATAAGGTACCCGAACCTTGCGTTAACACTGGGTTCGGTTGGCGACCCTCATGGGGCATACCATATCCAACAGAGTTATAGCCAAATAAAGTACCCGAACCTTGCATTAGCATAGGATTCGGCTGGCGACCCTCATGGGGCGTACCCGATCTAACAGAGTTGTGACCAAATAAGGTACCCGAACCTAGCATTAGCATAGGATTCGGCTGGCGACCCTCATGGGGCGTACCCTACTTAGCCGAGTGGTACCCGAGCTCTGACTGACGCCGGAGGTTGGTTATTAGCCCACATGGAGCGTAGCCGGGGAAGATGTCGTCCCGACTAGCGCAAGTACTTGGTCAGTGGCCCTCATGGAGCATTCTGAGTGTATCTTGGCAGATTGGTCCAGCCCCTGAGCATAGGAGATAGGCTCGCAGCCATGATTCCCTATCACGCGTATCCGGAGCTGGCCCTGCATTATAAACATATCGGATGAGTAGCATCTGATGATGAAAACAATCACCCGAGTAAAATGTATTTTACAATATATGTAAATACGAGTTCTTCCTCTTATTGATATTAATTTCTCCGAGTAGTTGACCCCTTACGTTTAAGCACTCTGCCCGACTAATCATAGCCCCCTAGCGTCGGGAGTTGGCTCATGGCTCTTTCCCAGACACGCGTTTTGGGTGACTTGAGTTCATCTTTCATGGAGCAAAGTTTCACAGATCAAGATTTGTGCTACTCGAGTACTTTTGCAATCATTTAAGAGAAAAAATAGAAAAACTGCAGCTTGTACACCTATTAGGTGTAAGCGGCTGCGGCATTGGCAAGGCCAAGTGAGGCAATATTTATCAAAAAGCGACTTAGCTGTTGATATTTGGGAGTGGGGATGCCATTCTTGTGTTTGGGCTTTTGAGCCCCCGAGCATGTCACTTGTTGTTCTAATAATCTCCAGTTGTTGAAGGTCGAAGACGGTTGTGACCGACTGCGACAATGAAGCCATTCGACTTGCGTTTGCAATTCCCAACCTTAGTCGGGGCTGCATCATCGGTGTCCTTCCGCTTCTTCTGTCAGGGTATCTTCTTGTCATCGAGGGCCTCAGCAACAGCGTTGGCCGAGTCGGCGTACTTGTTCTCCATGTCGAATAGAGCCTTGACAGAGTTGGGAGGCTTCTGAGTGAATTTAGCAATGAACGTGTCTTTGACTCCTTTTCAAAAGGCAGCGATGACGAACTCATGCTTGATCATTGGGATTGAATTCTTCTTCTCAAAGAACCTCTTGATGAAGTCACGAAGAGACTCGTTCTTCCTTTGATGCAACTGATACAGGTCGTATTCGGAAGATGGCCTTTCGTATGTTCCCTGGAAGTTGGTGATGAAGCTTTCCCGGAGTTCTCCCCAAGAGCCGATTGACCTCTTTGGGAGTCCTGTTAGCCATGTCCTCGCTGAGTCGGCTAGAGCGACTGGGAGGTAGTTAGCCATGACCTTGTGATCTCCTCCAGCTACTCGGATTGCTAGAGTGTAGACTGTAAGCCAGGACTCAGGGTTGGTCTTCCCGTCGTATTTTTCGACCCCAGTGGGTTTGAAGCCTATTGGCCAGTCGACCTGTTGAAGCTCGTGGGTAAAGGCCGGTACACCTTCATCTTCGCGAGGACTCCAACTCTACCTACAACGGTAAAACCACTCGTGGTGGAGGCCGAAACGCTCGTTCTCGTCTTCCAATTGGCGTTGTTCGTCTTCCTCTCATTCGTGGTGCCAAGCATTGATGTCCTGCCGAAGGTCATGCCGTAGTCGGCCTCGGAGATCCTGGTTGT
The DNA here is from genome assembly GCA_003991445.1 of Oryza meyeriana var. granulata. Classification (NCBI taxonomy): domain Eukaryota; kingdom Viridiplantae; phylum Streptophyta; class Magnoliopsida; order Poales; family Poaceae; genus Oryza; species Oryza meyeriana. Next base: position 193,353 of record RYFJ01002655.1, on the reverse strand, counting down.
CCCAACGGTTGCTTTGATGGCGCCGGTTGTTGTTGGGGTTGCCGAGTGACGTCTGACGTGCCTCCGTGTGCAGCCGACTAGAGCCGGCCACTCAGCGTCACTTTGAGGTGGATGAGATTGCCGTTGAGGAAGCCGACCTGTTGGTCGGTATGAGTGTGTCGCTCGACTGTTGGTGCTGTTGACATGCAGCAGCGGTGATCATTGCTTTGATTCTTGCGATAGTCGGGGTAGCCTGGTGATCAGGCCCTAACTGGAGTGTATCCAGTAGAGTTATAGCAGCCACGATGTTCTGTTGAGGAGTAACGAAGACGTCGTGGTCGCCGACTCGGGTTTGGAAGATTTGTTGTCGCGTAGTCCACCCAGCCCTGTGTAGGTCGTTGTTGCAGGCGTGCAGGCGTCTTGCTTCTTCCTGGTGTTGTTCTCATAGTTGGTAGGCCTCCTCCTCTTGCTGCTCGCGTAGTTGGCGTGATTCCTGAGTAGGAGTAGAGCCTTTGGATGCCATGAAGATTTTTCGTGGCGGAGAGAAGCTTGCCGAATTGCTATCCAACTTAGAGTCGGAGTCTGACTGCGAGTCGAAGTCGGAATAATTGATGGGGGTGAATATAACTCCGACCTCCCTAGATCTGATCTCGAGCGGCTCTGGGCCATATCCGAGTCGAACACCAGGGGATCGTGCTTGCCGCATCGGATGTTGTTTGAAGATATCCGCAGCGTTGTCGAGTCTGTATGGGAGATTGACGATCTCTTCCCTTCTTAGCTCAATCTCGGCTGGCTCAAAGCCGAGTCCGAGTCGAACACCGAAGGAGAGAGTTGTCCCAAGACCCGGGCAAGATGAAGATTGCCACAGCAAGTCGACGAAGGTTGCCGCAGCGTCGTGTGGGCCGACAGGCGCGGAGTTGGCCGGTTCCCTGGCAGATCAGATCGAGTCCGAGTCGGCCAAGGTGAGGTTGCTGAATTCATCGGCGATGAAGTCGAGGCTGCCAAACGCAATCGTGTCTCTGGGGGAGAACTTGCTGCCATTGACTCTGGTTGTTAGATCCATCAAGCTTGTTGATGTTGATCTCGCCGAAGCCCCTACCTGGCACGCCAACTGTCGATGTTTTACACCGGCAATAAATATATGGGAAGTGTACAAAAGAGATAAATATATGGGAAGTGTACAAAAGAGATAATCATAAGGATAGCTTGCCAGTCCTCCCCGTCATACGCCCGTCAAACCACTCGATGGTGGCGACCAAACACGATACGTACCCCAGAGGACTCGAACCACAATAGCTATCCCCCAACCATCTCAATTATACACAGCTCATACTCATGTTCAGCTAGTCCCCAGGAAAGCGACTAGCCTCACACTTTCATCGCAAGCAATTGATAAACATCACAAGTACTCTAAATATGGATAAACGAACAGCAGGGTTATAGATATTACATAGAGGGTTTACACCCTAATTCATCACAAAGTGGCACAAAAGCTTTGCAGCGGAATATAAACACAAAAGACAAGAACCAGTGGTGCCAAACCCAGGCACAGGGCAACCGACTGGGGATAGAGCTCAACTTCAACTACACATTATCCTCGCCACCCTCGGCGGGATAATAGTAGATCACACCATCTTCGTCGTTATCCTCACCTGAAAAGATGCAACGTGAGTACGAATGGTACTCCGCAAGACTTACACAGTATTAATAGTACAAAGGAGTAATGCTAGTCTCTATATCAAGGAATATGGCTATGTGACTCTAATTTTGCATAAAGCTGATTTTATTGAGCAAGTAATACTTGAAACTATAAGCATTTTGAGAAATAACACAATCTGAATTTTTAAGACGGCAAGCTTATAGTTCTGAAAATGAAATATAAATGAGCATAAGCCATGCTCTAAACATCATCCATGGGCCACCATTGCCCAAACATATATGCTACACAAGCATATCCTCTTTTTCATGACTAATCCAAGTCATATTAATATTAAAACCTTTCATCATAAATCATTAAAAATCCCTTATATAAACCCATCCATCCATGACAATCCTAAGTCATGGTAACCATATAATCCCAAGTTGGATGCTAACACAATTGACTAACACATCAAGCGTCGTCCGTAACCGTGGACACGGCTATTCGAATAGTTCTTACTCTGATCAGAGGTGTACATCTTTACCCACACGATGTGATAGAAGCCAAACGGCTACACTCTAGTTTGATTTGTACCAGCCAAGTACCCACACTCTACACATTGAGTGTGGACTACAGGTCACAACAAAACCTTTTGCACGCTTAGCCCCAACCACCAAACCACCTCTGGGCCCCCGACGACTTAGCCGCGTGCGTGCGTGGCAGCTAAGGCGGGCTCACCGTCGTGGGAGGCACCTCCGGCCACAGCTAGGCGCGCTCGAGGTCCTCCAACGGAAATCCCTCCTCACGACTGACGGACGGGCGTAGATGGCACAGCCTCCCGTGCTACTGAGTTCAGCCGTCCCATTACCAGCATGTGGAAGTACGTAGGGTGCTTGAATAGACGTCAACCTGCTCGGTCCTTAACGACCCAGACGGAGCTACGTGCATCGGGGAAACACCATCCCTTCATCGCCCTATCATCCGTCCAAGTCAAACATATTCTCAATTATACATTAGAAGTTATTCTTTTCAGATTTTAACCCATCCATTCGCTTTAAACTAGTTTTGAACCGATAGCTCCATCTATCGGACTTTTCTAAGTCTAGAAATAAGCATGGCTAAGCATTCGGAAAAATAAAAGTATCCCAAAGTCCTTAACCAGAGGTGACAAGGTATATCCATGGCATCAATAATCAAGTTATGGAAATGTATACAATTGGGTAATATTCACTCTACCCATTTTCCCCATTTTAAATAGACTGAAACATGCATATAAATATTTTCTTCGTAAACAAATTAATTTACTGAAAATATAGGTTCAATATGCTTAGATGCTTGCTTAGAAGTCAGTATTGATGCTTGCCTTGCTGCTGCGTTGGTTCACACTCAAATCCTGGTTCTTGCTCCACGTACTCCGAATTATCTGAATCTACCGATAAACAGAGAATATGCAAATAAGAATCCAATAAGCATGCCTCTGCAAAAATGATCAATAAAAGCTGAGATAAATACAGTAGGTATGGCATGTCCTAACAAGATTCTAGGAGAAAGAATCAAGTCATTTGCATCTCTAGATTGGGAGATACAAAAATAACAAGGTAGAAGGGCTGAAAATGGCAGTTTCGTAATTATTTATTTTGAACCCTTAAGTTATTATATTTAACAGACATTTTCTATGAAGATTTCAAGGAAGAAAGTATTTTTATATAAAAGAGCATAACCTACTGGTTCTAACAAAATTTAGTTTACTGAAATTTGATTTAAAATGAATTAGATATGAATTTTACAAGTTTAACAAAAAGAAAGGTTACTAAATTACTTAGGCCTATTTTGGGAGGTATTTTTATCAAATAAAAATTGTCCACAGTAAGTTCACAATTTTCTGAGTTTAACAAAAGTGGTTTCACATTTTTAAATGTTAGGATGAATTTTCTAGAAATTTATAAATTCCTAGGTTACAAATAGGTATATAAAAGATATTTCCATTTTTGAAGAAAAATCCTACACCGAAGTTCTCACTTTTTATTTTACCAAATTAAAGAGAACAATTTTATAAATCCACAGAAATTTGGTTTACCTCAAAAGGATTATAGTGAATTTTATAGAAATATTTCAATCTCCTAGGCACCAATTAAGTTATTATTGCTTCCTTAATTTCTAGAGGTATTTTCTGTACAGAAGCTGTCATATTTTATTTTACAATAGTAAAGTTCACAAATTTACAGAATTAACAAAATTGGTTTCACTCAAAAAAGAGTGAAAGTGACAAAGATATGGATTTACAAAGTTGAGCTATTTTTCAGTTGGAAAAATATTTCAGTTTAACATTTTTCTTCTTTTTTTCTTTTTCTCTCTTTCTCTCTTACAGGTGGGGTCAGCGCGGCATAGAGACAAAACAGAGCAGGTGCACGGGATAACGGAGCGGACCGTCCGTTCCCAGAGTGGATGGTCCGGCGGCGGCAGGAATCCAGTGGCTCACAGCGCTGGCTTACTCCGGTGGATCTGTAGTCAAGGCAAAAGGTTCCCGAGGTCAGTGATTTCCTAAAGACGACTCCTGTGCGAGGAATCGGGCTGAGACCTACCAGAGAGAGAGAGAACTCGACAGTGGTTACACAGATCGGCGCCGGGGAAGACAGAGGCCGATCTCGAGCTTCACTGTGCTATAACCCGATTCCTTCGGCTGGCAGTCTCCTGGAGGTCCGGCGATGATTCTGGCGAGCTGGCTCGGTCGACGACCTACTGTGCCGACTGGAACGATGAGGCGACGCCGACGGTGGTGCTGCAGATTGGAGAGCGAAGCACGGTGGCCTCGACCGGCGATCCTAGGGCAACCAAGTATGAAAATGGAACAATCAGAAGGTGCTCATCATGTTCTGGCTAAGGGAAGAGGATAGAGTTCACCAGAGGAAGCTCAGTTTCGGTCGAACACTCACGGTAGCGGAGGAGATGACTTCACCGCCAGTGATCTTTGGGGATTTCGTCAGTTTTCTCGGTGGGAGCGTGAAGAGGATGAGGAGGAGGTTCTTCTGGCGAAGTTTGAGTCGAGATGGTCGAGGTTTCCCAGACCAGTGCCTATCTCAGTGTCCCTGTGAGCTGTGAGGGAGAAGGAGAAGAAGGCAGCGACACCTGTGCCATGCAGTGCTGAGTTGCTCCCATTGCACAGTGTCCCTAGGTGGGTCCCACATGTCAGGAAACAATGTTCTACACATTTTTAGCTAGACTTACACTATGGCTTGTGGGTCCAAGGAGTGATGGTCTAGGAGGAGTGGAGGAGTATGGGTGAATTTCTTGGTGAAACACACTGTCACATGTTGTGCTATGGCTGACAAGTGGGCCAGGTCTTGTGGGTCCCACTGGTCAGTGACTTGAGAGAGAAGAAATCTCCAGAAACTAAGTCTTGCTAGCTGTCAAGCAGGCAGTCTTTGCATTACTGTTTGACTAGGTTAATGAGGAGCATAATTCATGGGAAAATTACTAGAGGTAGAGATAGATGTGTTCAAACTGCTGACCGAATTTCGTGGTTAGAAGTGGTCTGGTTTGCCTTTGGAGAAAATGCAAAGTGGGGCTACTGATCCAGTTTTTCTGCAGCTTGATTCATCTCCCAGTGCTTTGCTCTTATCATTTTATGTGCTTTCCTTGAGAGATAAATCAAACCAAAATTCCTGGTAGTAGGGTTCATGTTGGTACACTCTTTGGAAAAAGGGCTCTGTCTAATTAGTCTTCATTTTCATGTGGTGAATTTTAGAAATAAACCAATTTATTTCAGCTAGCTTCTTAGCTTTGCTGATTTGAGGGATTTTGTTGAAGCATTTATTTAAGTGATAAAATTATGTAAAATCTACAGTGAGTTAACTAGGTGAGATAGTTCTTGCAGGAATTTTTCCATGATTTTAGGTGCAGCCAAACTTCTTTAGAAAAATCTGTAGATTATACCAATGCATGAGTCAAAAAGAAGAACCCAGGCTGAGACTTGTTTGGAATTTTTTTAAGAGGTCTAAAGCAATGAAATAAATTCTGGAAAAATCATATTGTTTCATGATAATTAAACTAGTATTTGAATAAATTATTTCCCACATATGTTTCTGTTCAACTTGATGCACTATTTGGTAAGGTTTGGTTTTTACCGATTAGGGTTTTAACTATTGAAGGTTTACATATTGCAAACTTTATTTTGCAAGAAGTGATGATGCAAGAATTTACTTTGTGCACTCTAATGACATTAGGTCACGGCACTAATTATCTTAATTTAGATTTAGGGCTGTGACAGGAGAACTTGTCGCTGTCGACCCCAAAAGTAAGATCCATCGAGACTACTGGTGTAGATCTCGCCAAAGCCCCTACCTGGCGTGCTAACTATCAATGTTTTACACCGGCAATATAATTATAGGGCTACTCGGTAAGAGGAAACTCGATGGATTGCAGAGGAATACAAGGAAGTTTTATACTGGTTCAGGCCCTCGATGTGAGGTAACACCCTACGTCCAGTTGTGGTGGTATTCCTTTGAGGATTTGTGTTGATCAATGATCTTGTGCTCTCAGGGGACGCCCTGCCTCCCCTTATATACTGGGGGACAGGGATACAAGGTAGGAATCTCAGCCGGATATGGCCAAGAGATTTCCTTCTTAGAGATACATCTTACCCGGCTAAGATTGTATATTCCTTTCTGTACAAGGCAAAATCTACCGGGTGTGACTATATCTCTAATTACAAGACTCGGCCCATCCTCTATCCGAGTGCCCCATATGCTTGTAATAAGGTACCCGGGGCCCATGGCCTCCATAGAAAACTTTACATCTGCTTCTCCCCCACTTCATCGGGTTCAGCCACTTGACCTATTCGCACCTATACTCTAGACGGAGCAGCAGCATGAAGCTGCGAAACGCTAGTTCATGCGACCTTTCTTAAAACAGCAATAACTTTCGCGTACGGACTCCAAATCGGGCAAACTTTATATCTGCAAACACCTATAGAAAATTTTTCATCCGCTTCTCCCCAACATTGTCGGGTTCGGCCACTTGAGAAACTGGCACTTGTACTCTAGCCAACCGGAGGAAGAGGATTGAGCCGCGAAACCCTAGTTCGTGCTTCCTTTCTGAAAACAACCATAACTTTCGCATATAGACTCGAAATCGGGCAAACATTACACCTGCGGACATCTACAGAAAATTTTACATCCTGTTCCCCCAACTTCATCGGGTTCGGCCGCTTGAGCTATTGGCACTTGTACTCTTGCCAGTCGGAGCTACAGCATTGAGCCGCGAAACCCTAGTTCGTGCTACCTTTCTAAAAACTGCCATAACTTTCGCATACGGACTCGAAATCGAGCAAACTTTATATCTACGGATATCTACAAAAAAACCATACAACCGCTTGTTCCGAACTTCGTCGGGTTTGGCCACTTGACCTACTGGCACATATACTGTAGCTGCAGCAACAGGATTGAGCCGCGAAACCCTAGTTCGTGCTACCTTTCCTATAACAGCTATAACTTTCGCATACGGACTCGAAATTGGGTAAACATTATATCTGCGGACATCTACAGAAAAGTTTACATCTGCTTATCCATAACTTCGTCAGGTTCAGCTGCTTGACCTATTGGCACTTATACTCTAGCCAGCTGGAGCAACAAGACTGAGCCGTGAAACCCTAGTTCACACTACCTTTCTGAAAACAACCATAACTTTCTCATATGGACTCGAAATCGGGCAAACTTTATACCTGCGGACATCTATAGAAAATTTTACATCCTGTTCTCCCCAACTTCGTCAGGTTCGGCCGCCTGAGCTATTGGCACTTGTACTCTAGATGGAACAACAGGATGGAGCCACGAAACCCTAGTTCATGCTACCTTTCTTAAAACAGCATTAACTTTCGCATAAGGACTCCAAATCGGGCAAACTTTATATCTGTGGACATCTAGAGAAAATTTTACATCCGCTTCTCCCCAACTTCGTCGGGTTCGGCCGCTTGACCTATTGGCACTTATACTTTATCTAGCCGATGCAATAGGATTGAGCCATGAAACCCAAGTTCACGCTACCTTTCCTAAAACAGCCATAACTTTCACATATGGACTCAAAATCAGGCAACTTCATATCTGCGGACATCTACAGAAAATTTTACATCCGCTTCTCCCCTACTTCGTCGGGTTCGGCCTCCTGACCTATTGGCATTTATACTCTAGCCGGAGGAACAGGATTGAGCTACGAAACCCAAGTACATGCTACCTTTCTTAAAACAGCCATAACTTTCGCATACGGACTCGAATTCGGGCAAACATTTATCTGCGGACATCTGCAGAAAATTTTACATCTGCTTGTCCCCAACTTCGTCGGGTTCGGCCGCTTGACCTATTAGCACTTACACTCTAGCCAGCCGGAGCAACAGGATTGAGCTGTGAAACCCTAGTTCGTGCTACCTTTCTTAAAACAGCCATAGATTTCACATACGGACTCGAAATCGGGCAAACTTTATGTCTGCGGACATTTACAGAAAATTTTATATCTGCTTCTCCCCAACTTCGTCGGGTTCGGCCGCTTGACCTATTAACACTTATACTCTAGCCAGCCGGAGCAACACGATTGAGCCACGAAACCCTACTTCGCGCTACCTTTCTTAACACAGCTATAACTTTCGCATACGGAGTCAAAATCGGGCAAACATTATATCTATGGACATCTACAGAAAATTATACATCCGCTTCTCCCCAACTTCGTCGGGTTCGGCCCCTTGACCTATTGGCACTTATAGACTAGCTGGAGGAACAGGATTGAGCTGCGAAACCCAAGTTCGCACTACCTTTCTTAAAACAGCCATAACTTTTGCATACGGACTCGAATTCGGGCAAACATTATATCTACGGACATCTGCAGAAAATTTTACATCCGCTTGTCCGCACCTTCATCTGGTTCAGCCGCTTGACCTTTTGGCACTTATACTCAAGCCGGAGCAACAGGATTGAGCCATAAAACCCTCGTTCGTGCTACCTTTCATAAAACAGCATAGATTTCACATACGGACTCGAAATCAGGCAAACTTTATATCTGCGGACATCTACAAAAAATTTTCCATCCGCTTCTCCCCAACTTCGTCGGGTTCAGCTGCTTGAGCTATTGGCACTTGTACTCTAGCCAGCTAGAGCAACAGGATTGAGCCATGAAACCCTAGTTCGCGCTACCTTTCTTAAAACAACCATAACTTTTGCATACAAATTCGAAATTGACCAAACCTTATATCTGCGGACATCTACAGAAAATTTTACATCCTCATATCCATAATTTCGTCGGGTTCGGCCACATGACCTATTGGCACTTATACTCTAGCCACCGGAGCAATAGGATTGAGCCGGGAAACCCTAGTTCGCTCTTTCTTTCTTAAAACAGCCAAAACTTTCGCATACGGACTCAAAATTGGGTAAACTGAATATCTACAGACATCTACAGAAAACTTTACATCTGCTTCTCCCCAACTTCGTCGGATTCGGCTGATTGACCGATTGGCAGTTATACTCTAGCCAGCATGAGCAACAGGATTGAGCCGTGAAACCCTAGTTCGCGCGAACTTTCTTAAAACAGTCATAACTTTCCCATATGGACTCAAAATCGGTCAAACTTTATATCTGCCGACATCTACAGAAAATTTTCCATCTGCTTCTCCCCAACTTTGTCGGGTTCGGCCACTTGACCTATTGGCACTTACACTCTAGCCAGCCGGAGCAACCGGATTGAGCCGTGAAACCCTAGTTCATGCTACCTTTCTTAAAACAGCCATAACTTTCGCATACAGACTCGAAATCGAGCAAATTTTATATCTGCGAACATCTACAGAAAATTTTACATCCGCTTCTCCCCAACTTCGTCAGGTTCGGCCGCTTTACCTATTCGAACTTATACTCTAGCCAGCTGGAGCAACTGGATTGAGCTGCGAAACCCTATTTCACGCTACCTTTGTTAAAACAGCCAAAACTTTCGCATACAGACTCGAAATCGGATAAACTTTATATCTGCGAACATCTACAGAAAATATTACATCCGCATCTCCCCAACTTCGTCGGGTTCGGCCGCTTGACCTATTAGCACTTAAACTCTTGCCAGCCAGAGCAACAACATTGAGCAGTGAAACCCTAGTTCATGCTACCTTTCTTGAAACAGCCATAACTTTCGCATATGGACTCGAAATCAGGCAAACTTTATATCTGCGGACATGTACAGAAAATTTTACATCCGCTTCTCCCCAACTTCGTCGGGTTTGGCCGCTTGACATATTGACACTTATACTCTATCTGGAGCAATAGGATTCAGCCGTGAAACCCTAGTTCATGCTACCTTTCGTAAAACAGCCATTAGTTTCGCGTACAGACTCAAAATCGAGCAAACTTTATATCTGTGGACATCTATAGAAAATTCTACATCCGCTTCTCCCCAACTTTGTCAGGTACAACCTCCTGACCTATTGGCACTTACACTCTAGCCAGCAGGAGCAAAACGATTGAGCCGAGAAACCCTAGTTCACGCTACCTTTATTAAAACAGCCATAACTTTCGCATACGGACTCAAAATTGGGCAAACTTTATATCTGCGAACATCTACAAAAAATTTAACATCCGCTTCTCCCCAACTTTGTCAGGTTCGGCCGCTTGACCTATTCGCACTTATACTCTTGCCAAACAAGAGGATTGAGCCGCGAAATCCTAGTTTGCGCTAACTTTCTTAAAACAGCCATAACTTTCTTATATGGACTGAAAATGGGGCAAACTTTATATCTGCCGACATCTAGAGAAAATTTTACATCTGCTTCTCCCCAACTTTGTTGGGTTTGGCCGCTTGAACGATTGGCATGTATACTCTATGGGTTGAGCCGCGAAACCCTCGTTCGGGCTACCTTGCTTAATACAACCAAAAGTTTCGCATACGGACTCGAAATCAGGCAAACTTTATATCTACGGACATCTACAGAACATTTTACATCTGCTTCTCCCCAACTTCGTCGGGTTTGGCCGCTTGACCTATTCACACTTATAATCTAGCCAGAGCAACAGGATTGAGCCGTGAAACCCTAGTTCATGCTACGTTTCGTAAAACAGCCATAACATTCGCCTACGGACTTGAAATTGGGCAGACATTATATCTGCGGACATCTATAGAAAGTTTTACATCCACTTCTCCCCAACTTCGTTGGGTTTGCCCGCTTGACCTATTGGTACCTATACTCTAGATGGCGTAATAGGATTGAGCCGTGAAACCTTAGTTCACGCTACCTTTCTTAAAACAGCCATAACTTTTGCATACGGACTCGAAATTGGGTAAACATTATATCTGCGGACATCTACACAAAATTTTACATCCGCTTCTCCCCAACTTTGTTGGGTTCAGCCCCTTGACCTATTGGAAATTATACTCTAGCCGGAGCAATAGGATTGAGCCGCGAAACCCTAGTTCATGCTACTTTTCTAAAAACAGCCATAACTTACACATGTGGACTCGAAATCGGGCAAACTTTATATCTGCGGACATCTACAAAAAATTTTACATCCGCTTCTCCCCAACTTCGTCGGGTTCGGCTGCTTGACCTATTGGGACTTATACTCTATCCGAAGCAATAGGATTGAGCTACGAAACCCTAGTTCACGCTACCTTTCATAAAACAGCCATAACTTTCGCATACGGTCTCAAAATTGAGCAAACCTTATATCTGTGGACATCTACAGAAAATTTTACTTCCGCTTCTCCCCAACTTCGTCGGGTTTGGCCGCTTGACCTATTGGCACTTATACTCTAGCCGGAGCAACAGGATTGAGGTGAAATCCTTGTTGCGCTACCTTTCTTAAAACAGCCATAACTTTCGCATACAGACTCGAAATTGGGCAAACTTTATATCTGCGGACATCTACAGAAAATTTTACATCTGCTTCTCCCCAATTCCGTCGGGTTAGCCGCTTGACCTATTGGCACTTATACTCTAGCCGGAGCAACAGGATTGAGCCGTGCAACCCTAGTTCACGCTACCTTTCTTAAAACAGCCATAACTTTCACATACGGACTCGAAATCAGGCAAACATTTATCTGCGGACATCTATAGAAACTTTTACATCCGCTTGTCCCTAACTTTGTCGGGTTCAGCCGCTTGACCGATGCGCACTTATACTGTAACCGGAGCAACACGATTGAGCCGTGAAACCCTAGTTCACGCCACCTTTCTTAAAACAGCCATAACTTTCGCATACGGACTCGAAATCGGGTAAACATTATATCTATGGACATCTACAAAAAATTTTACATCCGTTTCTCCCCAACATCATCGGGTTTGGCCGCTTGACCTATTGGCACACAGGGTTACAAAGTAGGAGTCGCAGCTGGACTACGACCCAGAGATCTCCTCTTAAAGAGATAACGTACCCGACTAGGATTGTATTTTCCTTATCATAAATGGTTAACTCTACCGAGTTCTATCATATCTCTAATTACAAGGCCAGGCCCATCCTTTGTCCGAGTGGCCCATATGCTTGTCATGAGGTACCCGGGGCCCATGGCCTCCACAGCAGCCCCTAAGACCTTCATAGTTGAGTCACAGCTGATGCCGAGTGCTCATCCTCCAAGGTGAAAAATTCCCAAGTGCATTGCGCCCGAGTACACTTTGTCCGAGTGCTTCTTCTCTCGAGTCCTGCTTCATGTTAGTTGGCAACGAGGCTATAAAGGGCTTCATGTAGAAATATGAATAGTGTGCGCCGAATAGGCGCACCTATTAGGTGTAGTCCCCAACTTTGTTCTTAATTGTGAAGCAATTAAACATAAAATGAAAGATCTTTAACCTTGTAGTCCTTCCCAAGTAGTGCACTACTAGTATACGAGACTCTTCGGTGTCATGTCAACCGGAATGATTTTTTATAGTCTTTCTCGAGTAGTATATCACTCAGAAGTTAGACTCTTCAGCTTCATATTAGCTGGAATAACTTTTGCTCATGGCAATAGTTGGCCAAGCATGTAGGCCGAGTACCACTGTATGGATTTTAACCCGATACGTGGTCAGGTGTACTTGAGAGATACCTGCATCCCCAATTTTAATGAAGACCAGCTTGTGATCCTTATAAGGATATATACTCAATACCTGGTAAATAATCAAGATACCCGAGTGTATACACTCGGTTGTCGGCTCAGCATGAAGCATACCTGATTATTTAATCGGTTTCTGTATGTAGCACCAGCACTGTGATTTTAACACAGCTAGCGAGCAGCCTGAATAGAGCATGCTACTATAGTCCACTTATCAACATAGGCTCTATAAATGCGGGGAGAGAGTGAAAAGATTCCATCATCTTCTCCAATCCACCAATCGTCTCGTCTTCCAAATCCGCGCCGAAACCTCGCACCTTGCCTCGCTAGGGTTCACCATTGCTAGCTCTTCCCTCCCAAAACTCGGGTGATTCCGCTCCTCCGCGTCCATTCCAAGCCCCTAGTAGCATTTCCCCCAAATCTCCTTGCCTCGAGCCATGCCGAGAGCCTCGGAAATACCGGAGGTGTCCGACAAGACCTGGCCGACTTCGGATTACGGCTTGACTAAGCTAAAATATTTGGAGAAGCTGCTGAAATTGCAGAGTCGTGAGGTCATCCATTGGCGTCTGGCTGAAGGCGAATCGATTCCAGTGCACCAATCTAGTGAGACTATTGTCTTCGCCTCTTTCTTTGACCGGAGTCTTACTCTTCCTTCTTTGGACTTTCTTCGCCAACTGCTTTCCTTCTATGGGCTAGAGCTAGTGAATTTGAACCCCAACTCCATCTTGCAAATCTCTATATTTACAACTCTGTGTGAGTGCTTTCTGGGTGTGAAGCCCCATTTAATTTGTTCCGATACTTGTTCCACATCAAACCTCAGCCCTCCAAGAACAAGGTCCAAGTAATAGGGGGAGCCGGTCTCCAGCTTAGGAATGAGATGAAGAGAATATATCTTCATCTTCCTTTGAAAACCTCCCTTAAGGGCTGGCATAGAGAGTGGTTCTATTGTTCTGATCTTGAACCCTCTCTACCCCCATTCACTGGCTTTTCTCCACTGGTCTTGCCCAGCTGGTCATCTGTGCCAAACTTCAAGGAGATGGGCCAAGTGTATCAGTTGATTGATAAGATTGACAAGCTGAAGAGCTCTGGATTAACTGGTCCCTAGGTGGCTAGATGTTTCTTAAGACGCCGCATCAGGCCTTTGAAGTTGAGAAGCCACTTTGGCTGGGATTATGAGGGAAAAAATGACCCCAGCCGAGAATACCAAGACCTAACTGATAAGTACAAGGTGACAGACATCATGCTCAGCTATTTCGCCAGCGGGGTGATTGAAACTAAAGATGTAGAGCATGCCACTGCGGCCTACAGTCAGAAAAGGCCTCGCCCGGAGGTAATATTGAAATGCTTGCTATTGTTGACTTGATATCCATCTATGATGAATGTCATAGATATGCATCTGGAATTGTTCTGCAATGTTGTTATATCTCTTGCAGGAATGTGAGGACTTTGATGAAGACTCCCAAACTTTGTTGGCCACAAAGTCGAAGAAGAGGCCACTGAGTCCTTCTACTGCCTAGCCCAGCCCAAGAGAGCTGGGAAGAAACCTGTCGACGATTCGGGCAAGAAGAGAACCAGCAAGCCGAGTACCACAGCCGGGAGCCTGAAGATTAAAGATACCCCCAATGCAGCTCCTAGGCCGCCAAGTCCAAGGCCGTCTCCTCCAAGCCCGAGACCAACGCTACCAGGATCAGCAACATCGAGCCCAAAGCTGGCGCCACCAAGTACAAGGTCAGCGGCATCAGGCTCAACAACATCGAGCCCAAAGCAGGCGCCGCCAAGTAGGAGATTAGCAGTGTCAGGCTCAGCATCATCGAGCCCAAAGCTGGTGCCGCCGAGTACGAGATCAGCAACATCAAGTGAAAGAGCAGTGCCACCGCCGATAGCTGCACCGAGTAGCTCCACAACCAGCGGCTCTCCATCGCCAACGTCCAAAGCCCCCTCGTGGAGGTTCAAGACCTCCAAAAGGTAATCAATCTTGGATCTTCTGAAAATCTTGATCAATGTAGCAATATCTTGATATTTGACTCATTATGCAGGAGGCGAGTAATCATAGATCTTAAAAAGACTATGCCGACTGCCCCTGCAGCGGAACCAGCCCCAGCCGAGCCAACACCCACAAGCCTATCTGCTGAGCCAATGGCTACTTCAGTTGCAGAAACTGAAGCTGTCCCAATAGCAGGACCGCAAGTGCCAGCTGACCAAAGGGCAAGTACTGAGGCCGCAGCTCCAGCCCCTGAGCCAGACCCTGAAGCCCCAACCGCCGCCGAGTTAGGAGCCAGGACCTTGTCACCGTCCATGTCGTCGTCGTCTTCAGATGAAGCGGACATCCCCAGGCTTGAAGCTCCTCCTCGTAGGTTTCCAAGAACGTTCCACTAGGTTTTCCCCGAGGGAACTGCGGAAAGCTACGAGCATGATGAGGAGGCGGCGGAGAGGGAGCGCGAGGTTCTTCTTCGTGCTGCCATCACCGCGTCCCGAGGAGTCCAGGTATGACTCTTGCCACACTGAGTTCTTGACGGTCTTCCTTGTATCGGTCCTCTACCTCTTGACTCTGCTTTGCTTTGTTTTGCTGTTTTTTTTGCTCCGAGCAGAAGATAGTCGACTGCTCAGAGAGAATGAACAAGGTCTTGACTCAGCTCGCCCCCCATCTCCAATGATTGGGCCAGCTCCAAGCCAACAAGGCCAAGCTGGAACGGTCTAGCCAAGAGAGGGAGACATGGCTAAGGGAGCAGTTGACTAGCTCAGGGATGAGAATTGGGCACTAGCCGAGAAGATCAGAAGTAAGTCTCCTATATTTATCTTCCCGAATAACTCCCGAGTATATTTCTCTAGCTCTGTTGTTTCCCAATTGCCTAGTTAAGTCTTGACTGTAATCTTGAGTTCTTGACTATTCTGATGTACAGCCCTCGAAGCCGAGTTGAAGACCCAGATAGAGGAGAAAGAGCAATAGGAATATAAGCTGAAGAATGTTGAGAAAGATAAAACTAAACTGGAGAAGGCCAAAGTCAAAGTGGAGGCTGACTACGAAAGTAAGCCTTCCATCTGACAATAACCTTAACCAATCCTTTTTGTTACTCCGACTGTAGCTTTGGCTGACAAGTTTACTTGTTAATGAATCTGAGCAGCTTCGAGAGTCAACGCCCAAACCCAGCTCCAAGCCCTTACAGAGGAGATTAAGGTCATCTAGGAGTCACGGGAGATTCTTGCCAAATCCATGAAATCTGTGCCGAGTTGATCGATAGGAACTTAATAAAATCATTTACCTCAAAAAGCTATACTCAGGCAAATGTCACATAATCATCGTAAAACTTCATAACTTCAGAAAAGCAAGCTCGTATGTTGTTGACAAAGAACATATAAGACATGCAGCCCCCGACTCACTACTCGGTTGGAGCAAGCAATGTAGTGAGTCAGAGAAAAACTTTACATAAGTATGTGAGAGGGTACAAAACTTAGGTATAGAAAGGATGTAGCTGTTCTATATTCCATGAGTTGCTGACTAGGGCACTGTCTTCAGTCTTTAGTCAGTAGGCGCCCGGCCGCAGCGATTATGAACGGCCCTTCCCATAAGGGGGATAGTTTATGCCTGTCTTTGGTGGTTTGTATTTTTCTCAAGATGAGATCCCTAACCAAAAAGGCACGGCCACGGACATTTCGGCTAGATGATTGCGATTTTCCTAGCTTCTTCCAACTGATCAAGTTCAACCAATCGGGTATTTTTTGATTTGTCTTCTGAGAAAGCCCAAACTCGTGGAGAGCTGAACTCTAACTCGGTTGGTAACACAGCCTCGGCACCATAGACCAAAATGAATGGGGATTGCCTTGTTGCCCGACTAACCGTGGTTCTTAGAGACCAGAGAACAGATAGGAGTTCTTGTACCCACCGCCCTGCATATGGTTCTAGTCGGTCAAATATCCTAGCCTTGATACCTTGTAAGACCATGCCATTGGCGCGTTCGACCTGCCCGTTGATCCGTGGGTGTGCCATGGAAGCATAACTTATTTTGATACCGAAGTCATCACAGAAATCTTGAAACACGCCGCTCGTGAACTGAGTACCATTGTCCGTTATGATGCAATTAGGGACCCCGAATCAGTATAGTATACTCATGATGAAGTCCTTTGCTCTACTGCTATTATGGTAGCAACGGGTTTTCCCTCAATCCACTTTGTGAATTTATCCCCTGCGATGAACAAGTCTGTGAATCCTCCTGGCGCTTTCTTGAAAGGCCCGACCATGTCAAGCCCCCATACTACAAAGGGCCAAGAGATTGGGATTGTTTGAAGTTCTTTGGCTAGGAGATTTGTTTGCCTTGCATAGAACTGACAACCCTAGCATGTGTGAACTATGTGTTTAGCATCTGTTACTACTGTTGGCCAAAAAATCCCTGTCTATAAGCCTTTTCGACTAATGTCCTGGATGCGGCATGGTTGCCACATATGCCCGAGTGGATCGATTGCAGAATCTGCTTGCCCTCGTCGGGTGTGACGCAGCCTTTGCTGAAAGGGGATGTTGAATGCCATCAACTCGAGCGCCCATTTAGCGATTTGGCCAGTGGCCTCACGGTTATGCAGGACGTCTCCAAGTGGATACGATGTGACCACCATGACTTGATGCGACTGAAAATAGTGCATCAGCTTCTGAACAGTGATGAGTAGGCCGTATAGCAGCTTCTGGACCTGAGGATATCTCATCTTTGAGTCGGCTAGGACCTCGCTGACGAAGTAGATTGGCCGTTGAATTTTTTGTATGTGGCCTGGCTCTGAGCGCTCGACCACCAACACCGTGCTGACTACCTGGGTGGTTGCCGCCAGATATAATAATAATGGCTCTTGGGGCATAGGTGATACCAACACTGGTGGTGATGTAAGAAACTTCTTGAAGTCTTCGAAGGCTTTTTGTGCTTCGGGAGTCCATTGAAAATTATCTGCTTTCTTCAGTAGTTTGAAAAAGGGCATGCCCCATTCACCTAGTCGGAAGATGAATCAGCTGAGTGCCGCCATGCAGCCTGTCAGCTTCTAGACGTCCTTCTGGCTAGTCGGGGGTGCCATGTTCATGATTGCGATACGATGAAGCCGAGTAACTTTCCGGATGGCACACCGAAGGCGCACTTTTCTGGGTTCAACTTCATCTTGGATCTTCGAAGATTTTGAAAGGTTTCCTCCAAGTCGGTGATGATGTCTTGATCACCACGTCATCGACATAGGCCTCCATGTTGCGCCCAATCTGAGTGTGTAAACACCGCTGAATTGCTCGTTGATACGTTCCTCCAGTGTTTTTCAGATCGAACGGCATGGTGATGTAGCAGTATGCTCCAAATGGCATGATCAAGGAAGTCTTTAGGCAGTCCTCCTTCTTCAGGCTTATTTGATGATATCCCGAGTAGCAGTTGAGAAAGCTGAGAAGTTCGCACCCCGCAGTTGAATCCACCACCTGATCTATTCTCGGTAGACCAAATGGGTCTTTGGGGCATGCTTTGTTTAAGTCGGTATAGTCAATGCACATACGCCATTTACCGTTCTTCTTCCGGACCAGGACTGGGTTTGCTAGCCAATCCGAGTGGTAGACCTCTTTGATGAACCTGGCTGCGAGGAGCTTGGTTATCTCCTCCCGAATAGCATCTTTGCAGTCCTATGCGAAGCACCGTAGCTGTTGCTTGATTGGCTTGGCATCTGTCTTGACATTCAGGGCGTGCTCGATCATCTCCCTTGGTACCCCAGGCATGTCGGAAGGTTTCCAAGCGAAAATATCCCTGTTGGCCTGGAGGAAGGTGACGAGCGTGGCTTCCTATTTGGGGTCGAGTCCGGTCTCGACTAGAGTAGTCTTGGAGGGGTCGGAAGGGTCCAGGGGGATCTTCTTTGTGTTAGAGTCCGTTGAAATTCCCGACTTTGCTGCTTTTTTCGCTAGAACTTGATCATCCTCGACTTCAGTTGTGGCGGCTTGCCGAATACTGTTGCGTCCGACTACTACCTCTTGGGATTGGGCCAACTCGCAGCTCTCTTTGTCACAGGTCAAGGCTTGCTTGACATCGCTGTGCAGGGAAAGAACTCCGGCTAGCATAGGCATCTTGAGCATCATGTAGGTATAGTGCAGCACCGCAATGAATTTGGCTAGTGCCGGCCGCCTGAGTATCATGTGGTACGCAGTCTCGAAGTCGGCGACCTCGAAACAGATGTTCTCTGTGCGGAAGTTATCCCGTGTGCCGAAGGTGACCGACAAAAGTTATTTGTCCGAGGGGTATTGAAGATAGGCTGGGGATTACCACATGGAAGGGCGCCGTACTCATCCGCAACTCTGAACGAGGAATTTTCATCTCCTCCAAGGTCTTGGCAAACAGGATGTTGAGCACACTGCCTCCATCTATGAGGACCTTCTTCAGCTTGATGTTTTTGACGACCTGGTCCAGGACGAGTGGATAGTGTCCCGGGTGTGAAACCTGATCAGGGTGATCTACATGGTCAAACGTGATGGGCGTCTCTGACCAATGCAAATATTGGGGGGTGTCTGCTGTAGGGACCAAGTTGATGTCGCGTGTTGTTAGCTTCTGCTTCCTTTTGAACTCGTATGCAGATGACCCTCCGAAGATGTGGTTGAGCTTGGCCTGGGGATCTTGGTAATCGCTGGCCACGCCCGAATCTGGTTTGTCTTTGTCCTTGTCGGTGCCAGACATTGAAGCCTGCTCGGAAGCAAACTTCTTAAGCACGAAGCAGTCTTTGGCCACGTGCCTACCCTTGGGATGAAAAGGGCAGGGCCCATTCATCACTTTCTAGTATTCATTGTTCCTTGAGAGCCACGACTGAGTACGCTCCACGTTGGCCACCATGTTCTCCGACTTCCGCTTGCAGTTGCCAGATCTGTTCTGTGCTGGCTCGTCATTGGGTGTGGTCCTTCTGCCGGGGCTCTTTCTTGTTGTCGAGGGCCTCAGCAACAGCATCGGCCGAGTCGGCATACTTGTTCGCCATATCGAATAAAGCCTTGATAGAGTTGGGAGGCTTCTGAGTGAATTTAGCGATAAACGGGACGTCTTTGACTCCCTTGCGAAAGGCAGTGATGATGACCTCGTCTTTGATCATTGGGATCGAGTTGCGCTTCTCGGAGAACCTTTTGATGAACTCGTGAAGAGACTCGTTCTTCCTCTGGTGTAGCTGGTAAAGATCGTGCTCGGAGGACGGCCTCTCATAAGTTCCTTGGAAATTAGCGATGAAGCGTTCTCGGAGTTCTCCCTAGGAGCCGATTGACCGCTTTGGGAGCCCTGTCTGCCATGTTCTTGCCAAGTTGGCTAGGGCGACTGGGAGGTAGTTAGCCATGACCTTGTAGTCACCTCTGGCTACTCGAATCGTCAGAGTGTAGACCATGAGCCAAGACTTAGGATTGGTCTTGCCGTCGTATTTTTCGATTCCTGTAGGCTTGAAGCCCGACGGCCAATTGACCTGTTGTAGCTCCTCGATGAAGGCTGGTATGCCTTCATCTGCAAGAGGACTCTAGCTCCGACTACGGCGGTGGAACCGCTCGTGGTGGAGGCCGAAGCGCTCATTCTCGTCGTCCAGTCGGCGGCACTCATCGTCTTCATGTTGGCAGAGCCGTGCGTTGATGTCTTGGCGAAGAACGTGTTGCAAATAGCTTTGGAGATCTTGGTTGTTGCGGCGGTTGTTCTGGGGACGTCGCCGATTGTTATTGTTAGGATTGGCGAGAGATATCTGGCGTGATTCCCCGTGCGGCTGACTAGAGCCAGCCGCCCAGCATCGTGCTGACGTGGACGAGACTGCTGTTGGAGAACCCAAACGGTTAGTCGGTATAAGGGTGTCACTCGACTGCTGGTGCTGCGACATGTAGCAGCGGTGATCATGGCTTTGATTCTTGCAATAGTCGGGGTGGCCTGATGATCAGGCCCAAATTGGAGTGTGTCCAGTAGGGTTGTAGCGGTCACGACATTCTGTTGAGGCGTGACAAAGACGTCGTGGTCGCCAACTCGAGTTTGGAGGATTTGTTGCTGAGCAGTTTGCCTAGGCCTGCGTAGCTTGTCGTTGCGAGCATTGCGCTTGGCCTCCTGTTGTTGTAACAGTCGGCGGGCCTCCTCCTCTTGCTGCTCGCGTAGTCGGCGCGCCTCTTGAGAGGCAGTAGAGCCCTTAGACGCAATAAAGATCTTGCGGGGAAGTAATAGGCTTGCCAAACTGCTGTCCCAACTGTTGTTCGAACTTTTGTCTGACCTAGAGTCGGAGTCGGAGTAATTGATAGGCGTGATTACGTCTCCGACCTCCCTACATCCAATCTCGAATGGCTCTGGGCCATGTCCGAACTGAACCGTAGGGGATTGGGTCTGCCGCGTGGGATGTAGATTGTGGATGTCCGTGGTGCTACCGAGTTTGCATAGGAGATTGGCAACCTGTCCCCTTCCTAGCCTGATCCCGGCCGGCTCAAGGCCGAGTCCAAGTTGAACGCCGAAGGAGAAGGTTGTCCTGAGACCTGGGCAAGTGGAAGATTGCCGCAGCAAGTCGGCGACGGTTGCTGTAGCGTCATGTGGGCTAACTGGCACAGAGTCGGCTAGTTCCTCGACAAATTGGATCGAATCCGAGTCGGCCAAGGTGAGGTCGCCGAACCGATCAGCGATGAAATCGAGGCTTCCGAATGTGATCGTGTCTCTAGGGGAGAATTTGCTACCGTCAACTCCGGTTGTTGAATCCATCGAGCTTGTTGAGGTTGATCTCACCGAAGCCCCTACCTGGCATGCCAACTGTCGATGTTTTACACCAGCAATATGATTATAGGGTTACTCGTCGGATCGAAACTCAATGGACTGCAAAGGAACAAGGAGAGTTTATACTGGTTCAGGGCCTCGATGTGAGGTAATACCCTACATCCAGTTATGGTGCATTTGCTTTGAGAATGTATGATGATGATTCTGATGAACCTCTGCCCTCAGGGGGCGCCCTGCCCTCCCCTTATATATTGGGGGATAGGGTTACAAAGTAGGAGTCCCAGCCAGACTACGACCAAGGGATCTCCTCTTAGAGATATAACGTACCCGACTAAGACTGTATTTTCCTTATCGTACAAGGTTTAGTTTGTCAAGTTCTATCATATCTCTAATTACAAGGCCATGCCCATCCTCTATCTGAGTAGCCCATATGCTTGTCATGAGGTACCCGGGGCCCATGGCCTCCACAGCAGCCCCTAAGACTTTCATAGTTGAGTCATAGCTGATGCCGAGTGCTCATCCTTCACGGTGAAAAATTCCTGAGTGCATTGCATCCGAGTACTCTTTATCCGAGTGCTTCTTCTCCCGTGTCCTGCTTCATGTTAGCTGGCTTTGTGCTATGAAGCGCTTCATGTAGAAATATGAATAGTGTACGCCGAATAGGCGCACCTATTAGGTGTAGCCCCCGACTTTGTGCTTAATTGTGAAGCAATTAAACATAAAGTCAAAGATCTTTAACCTTGTAGTCCTTCCCGAGTAGTGCACTACTGGTATATGAGACTCTTCGGTATTATGTCAACCGGAATGATTTTTTATAGTCTTTCCCGAGTAGTATATCACTCAGAAGTTAGTCTTCTCAGCATCATATCAGCCGGAATTGTTTTTATAGTCTTTCCCAAGTAGTATATCAATCGGAAGTTAGACTCTTTAGGTTCATGTCAGCTGGAATAACTTTTGTTCATGGCAATTGTTGGCCAAGCATGTAGGCCGAGTATCACTGTATGGATTTTAACCTGATACATGGTCAGGTGTACTTGAGAGATACCTGCATCCCTAATTTTAATGAAGACTAGCTTGTGATCCTTATAAGGATATATCCTCAATACCTAGTAAATAATCAAGATACCCAAGTGTGTACACTCGGCTGTCGGCTCAGCATGAAGCATACCTGATTATTTAATCGGTTTCTGTATGTAGCACCAGCACTATGATTTTAACACAGCCAGTGAGTGGCCCGAATAGAGCGTGCTACTATAGAAACTCATATCTTGTGGCCCAGTACCGAATTCGCAAGCCCAAGCCCACTTATCAACACAGGCTCTATAAAGGCGGGGAGAGAGAGAAAAGATTCCCTCATCTTCTCCAATCCACCAATGGTTTCGTCTTCTAACTTCCGCACCAAAACCTTGCACCTTGCCTCGCTAGGGTTCGCCATTGCTAGCTCTTTCCTCTTGAAACTCAGGTGATTCCGCTCCTCCACGTCCATTCGAAGCCCCTAGTAGCATTTCCTCCAAATCTCCTTGCCTCGAGCCATGCCGAGAGCCTCAAAAATCCCGGAGGTGTCCGACGAGACCTGGCTGACTTCAGATTGCGGCTCAACTAAGCTGAAATTATTTGGAGAAGTTGCTGAGATTGTAGAGCCGTGAGTTCATCCATTGGCATCCGGCTGAAGAGGAATCGATTCTAGCGCCCCAATCTAGTGAGACTGTTGTCTTCGTCTCTTTCTTTAACCGGGGTCTTGCTCTTCCTTCTTTGGACTTTCTTCGCCAAGTTCTTTCCTTCTATGGGCTAGAGCTAGTGAATCTGAATCCCAACTTCATCTTGCAAATCTCTATATTTCCAACTCTATATGAGTGCTTCCTGGGTGTGAAACCCCATTTCAATTTGTTCCGATACTTGTTCCACATCAAGCCTCAGCCCTCCAAGAACAAGGTCCAAGTAATAGGGAGAGCCGGTCTCTAGCTTAGGAATGACATGAAGAGAATCTATCTTCATCTTCCTTTGAAAACCTCCCATAAGGCCTGGCATAGAGACTGGTTCTATTGTTCTGATCTTGAACTATCTCTACCCCCATTCACTGGCTTGTCTCCGGTGGTCTTGCCCAGCTAGTCATCTGTGCCGAACTTCGAGGAGATGGGCCAAGTGTATCAGTTGATTGATACGATTGACAAGCTGAACAGCCATAACTCTCGCATATGGACTCGAAATCAGGAAAACATTATATTTGTGGACATCTACAGAAAATTTTACATCCGCTTCACCCCAACTTCGTTGGGTTTGGCCGATTGACCTATTGGCACTTATACTCTATCCAGAGCAACATGACTGAGCAGCGAAACCCTAGTTCGGGCTATCTTTCTTAAAACAGCCATAACATTCGCATACGGACTCGAAATCGGGCAAACATTATATCTACGGACATCTATAGAAAATTTTACATCCACTTCTCCCCAAATTCGTTAGGTTCGGCTGCCTAACCTATTGGCACTTATACTCTAGCCAGCAGGAGCAACAGGATTGAGCTGTGAAACCCTAGTTCGCGCTACCTTTCTTAAAACAAGCATAACTTTCGTATACGGACTCGAAATAGGGCAAATTTTATATCTGTGGACATCTACAGAAAATTTTACATCCGTTTCT
The DNA here is from genome assembly GCA_003991445.1 of Oryza meyeriana var. granulata. Lineage (NCBI taxonomy): Eukaryota > Viridiplantae > Streptophyta > Magnoliopsida > Poales > Poaceae > Oryza > Oryza meyeriana. The sequence goes on along the minus strand of RYFJ01002655.1, from coordinate 169,353 downwards.
CCCCAACTTCGTCGGGTTCGTCCGCTTGAGCTCTTGGCAGTTATACTCTAGACAGCCGGAGCAACAGGATTGACCGTGAAACCCTAGTTCGTGCTACTTTTCTTAAAATAGCCATAACTTTCGCATACGGACTAGAAATTGGGCATACTTTATATCTACGGACATCTTTAGAAAATTTTACATCCGCTTCTCTCTAGCTTCGTCGGTTTGGCGCTGACCTAATGGTACTTATACTCTAGCCTGCCGAAGCAACAGGATTGATGATGGCAACGGGGTGCCCGATCTTCCGTTAGGTAAGGATAACTCTTGATTTGGTGGAGAATCGACACTCACGATCTAGCTTCTAATCACCAAGACCCGAACCCTGCAATCGCAGTACCACGTCTCCTCTCGTTATCAACCGTGCGCTGCCTGGTTGACCTCGCCACGAAGGCTAATCCCTACATGCGAATCGAAGAACACAAGCAAGAACAAGAAAGATTGCAACTCACTTGCAGATGAATGATTATACTCTCGAAGTTGGGGTCTCACAAACCAATAAACGGCGAAACTGTTTAAAGACAAATTAATCTAAGCAAAACCCACCTCTAAACGATGACGGCTACTGAATATATATGAGATTAGGATTCCTAGGGTGAGGGTTGCCCTGTGAGGGGCGCACTCCTCATGAGTTTAGCCCACGACACAAATACAAAGCCCAAAGTCCCAAACTGACTCGGATAGGAAAAATGATGCAACTTGTTTCGACGATTCTAGACAGCTCAGGAGGAATTTTGGCATGAAACCAAAACCATCTGAAAGTAGACTTCATAAGCTTTCCAACAAGTACTTTCTTAAAACAGCCATAACTTTCGCATATGGACTCAAAATCGGGCAAACTTTATATCTGCAGATATCTACAAAAAATTTAACATCAGCTTCTCGCCAACTCCATCGAGTTTGGCCCCTTTACCTATTGGCGCTTTATACTCTAGCCAGCCGGAGCAATAGGATTGAGCCACAAAACCCTAGTTCACTCTACCTATCTTAAAACAGCCATAACTTTCGCATACGGACTCAAAATCTAGCAATCTTTATATCTGCGCACATCTACAGAAAATTTTACATCCGCTTCTCCCAAACTTCATCGGGTTCAGCTGCTTCACCTATCGGCACTTATACTCTAGCCAGCCGCAGCAACAGGATTGAGCCACGAAACCCTCACTACTAACTTCTGACCCTTATGCCACGCTTTTTTGTCGCAACGGCGAGATTTGGTTGCAACAAGGGTTGTTATCGCAACGATTTTCACTTTTGGTTGCGATAGATTGGATTTTTGCCACGAAGATTGTTTCGTGGCCCTAAGTATGAGATCGTGTGAAAAGTAAGTGTTATCGCAACAAATTATTGAATGGTTGCAATAAGTGATTCCTGTTGCCACGATTTGATTTGCGTTGCGGCAAGTTTATTGTCGTTGCAATACTAAGGTGATATTGCACTCTTTATATGATGGTTGCAATAGCCCGTCTATGTCGCAACGAATATGTTTCGTTGTATAATAATAGTCGCTTTTGCGTTGCAAAAAAAGTGGTACATATAGCAACGAAAAAAAATAAATCGTTGCAATCACTAAGGTTGCAACGATTATGGTTTCGTTGTATGTAATAGTTTCGTTCGTTGCAAAAAGGTTGTACATATAGCAACGAAAAATTACATCGTTGCAATACCTAAGGTTCTCCACTTTAATGGTTACATAAAAAAATTAAAAAAAACACCACCAGCAAGTTTCGAACCTGAGACCTCAGAGTTAAGAAGATAGGCACCTACCATTAGACCATGTATGTGCTTGTGTTTCTAATAGCTAGCGTATCCTATACAAATTAATGTAGACCCGTTTATGTATTGGAAAAGGATCTAATCTAATTACTATCACATACGTCATGGTCTCTCTCTTCCCCGTCGCTGCTTTGTTTCCCACGTGCGTCGTGGCTTCTGATCCCCCCGTCGCGGCCTCTCTTCCCCCACGCGCCGTCCATGCGAGCAGTGTGGTCAAGGCCCTCGTTCCCTAGCTTGCCCAGCCCTCTGTCCAGCTATCCCACGAAGCAGAGAGCTCGTCAACCTAGTTGCCGATCGGCCGACGCGTGTGCCATGCATGCCGACGTGTCCAGCCGCTCCTATCGCTCTATACCTCCCTCAGCTGCATCGACCGATCACCATTGACACCCTAGAGTGCAGAACACCGAGAGGGAGAGCCTACCTCGGCCAGCTCGTCCTCGATCCCATCGCCGGCAGAAGCAAAACCGTTGCCTGCTGTCGAACTTTCCTCCGGTGCATCCACGTGCATTCCATGCATTACCCGGCTCGGCTTGTGGTCGCTTTGGCACATCCACGTGCGACCCGAACGTAGCCGCCACTTGAGCTCATCGCCGTCGCCGCCGCCGAGAAGCTCGCCGGCTCAGTCCTCCTCTGTTTCACCCCACCAGACTATTCTCTTCGCGTTCGGACTGTCCGATCCGTTGTTGCCGGCTCTGCTCTTTGCCTCGCTGGACCATCCTCTCCTAGATTGGACGGTCCGCTTCATTGTAAACTTCAAAAATTTATAAGTAATTCTTTTCAACTCATTTTTGGGTGAAACCAATTTTGTTAGCTCTGTAAATTTGTGAACTTTATTACTGCGAAATAAAATATGACAACTTCTGTACCGAAAATATCCATAAAATATTAACAAGCAATAGTAATTTATTTTGTGCCCAGAAACTTGAAATATTTCTATAAAATTCATCCTAATTGCTAAAATGTGAAACCACTTTGGTTTATCTCAGAAAATTGTAACCTTACTGTGGAAAATTTTTATTCGATAAAAATACCTCATAAAATAGGCCCAACTATTTTTCTAACCCTTGTTTTTGATAAATTTGTAAAATTCACAACTAAATCATTTTAAAACAAATTTCAGTGAACCAAATTTTGTTAGAACCAGTAGGTTATGCTCTTTTATATAAAAATACTTGCTTCCTTGAAATCTTCATAGAAAATGTCAGTTAAATATAATAACTTAAGGGTTCAAAATAAATAATTACGAAACTGCCTTTTTCAGCCCTTCTACCTTGTTATATTTGTATCTCCCAATCTAGAGATGCAAATGCCTTGGTTCTTTCTCCTAAAATCTTGTTAGGACATGCCCTACCTACTGTATTTATCTCATAAATTTTAGAGCAGGTTGCATATGCATGTTTATTTCGATCTCTTATTTGTATATTGCTTCTTACCGATAGATTCTGAGGATACAGAGTACGTGGAAGTTCATCTAGAGCCTGAGTGTGACTTATCGCTGCAGCAAGGCAAGCGTCTAAGCATATTGAACCTATGTTTTCAATAAATTGATTTGTTTGTGAAAACAATATCTATATGCATGCTTCAATCTATTCAAAATGGGAAAACGGGTAGAGTCAATATTACCCAATTGTATGCATTTCCATTCCTTGGTTATCGATGCCATGTTTATACATTGTCACCCCTGGTTAAGGACTTTGGGATACTTTTATTTTTACCGAATGTTTAGCCATGCTTATTTCTAGACTTAGAAAAGTCTGATAGATGGAGCTATCGGTTCAAAACTAGTTTAAAGCGAATGGATGGGTTAAAATCTGAAAAGAATCACTTCTAATGTATAATTGAGAATATGTTTGACTCGGACGGATGATAGGGCGATGAAGGGATGGTGTTTCCCTGATGCACGTAGCTCCGTCTGGGTCGTTAAGTACCGAACATGTTGACATCTATTCAAGCACCCTGCGTACTTCCACACGCCGGGAATGGGACGGCTTAACTCAGTAGCATGGGAGGCTGTGGCCATCTACGTCCGTCCGTCAGTCGTGAGGAGGGATTTCCACTGGAGGACCTCGAGCGCGCCTAGCTGTGGCCGGAGGTGCGTCCCACGACGGTGAGCCCGCCTTAGTCATCACACACGCACGACTAAGTCGTCGGGGGCCCAGACGTGGTTTAGGTGGTTGGGGCTAAGCGTTCAAGTCAATATAGCCTTCTTCTTTGATGTAGAAACCAGCATGATTCCTTTGTACTATTAATATCGTGTAAGTCTTGTTGAGTACCATTTGTACTCACGTTGCATATTTTTCAGGTGAGGACAACGACGCTATTGAGTTGGACTACTATTATCCCACCGAGGGTGGCGAGGATGAGGTGTAGTTGATGTTAAGCTCTGCCCCAATCGATTGCCCTATGTGGGTATGGCACCACTGGTTTTACACTTTATGTTTATTTTCCGCTGCCATATTTGGTATACTCTGTGATGAATTAGGGTATGAGAACCCTATATGTAATATATATAACTCTACTGCACTTTTATCCATATTTAGAGTACTTGTGATGTTTATCAATTGCTTGCGATGAAAATGTGAGGCTAGTCGCTTTCCTAGGGACTAGCTGAACATGAGTATGAGTTGTGTATAATTGAGATGGTTGGGGGATAGCTATTGTGGTTCGAGTCCTCTGGGGTACATATCGTGTTTGGTCGCCACCATCGAGTGGTTTGACGGGCGTATGACGGGGAGGACTGGCAAGCTATCCTTATGATTATCTCTTTTGTACACTTCTCGGCATTTTGGATTTGTATTGAGTGGGTAAAGATTATGGCAAGTTTGCGATGAGGATGGATGGTTACCGCACTTATTTGGTTTTTATTCGAGACCCCATCCATCTAGATAGTTCGCGTTGCCGTAATAGTTACTCTTCATAATGCACTTCTGGGGTGCCCACAGCATTATTGCTAGATGTTTCATTGTTGATTATATATAGTTTATAATAATGTCGTGATCCCTTCAATTAACGTGCTGCAGGAAATCGTTGTGATATTTGGAAAATATAATTAATGGCACATGATGATGATCGGAGTTGGATGCTGTTGTCTCGGTCAACACTTGAGTGGCAAGCAGGTCTGGACAAATTTATTGATACTATTTTTGAAGGCACCTATGCATCAGAAACTGCACCATGTCCATGTTCAAGGTGTCGTGGAGTCGTGTACAAAACAAAATCCGAGGTTCAAATGGACTTGCTAACTAAAGGTTTTGATGAGAATTTTGTCAAAGAGAAAGGTAACGCTGGCAAATTTTTGAATGATGATAGGGATCTAAATGTAGGCCCGCCAGATGATGCATCATCGGCCAACAATTTGGTGTCCACATTAATTAGGGGTGCGACCAGTGGTAATACCAATGAAGAGCCAAATGAGAGTGCAAAGAAATTCTTTGATTTGTTGAAAGATGCGTAGCAAGAGTTGTGGCCAGGTTGCTCAAGGCTTACCAAGGTATCATTCATGGTCAAGCTCTTTCAGCTTAAGTGCATGGGTGGATGGAGTAACGAGAACGCAGAGCAAACACTTAGCCTATGGAGAGATTTGCTCCCCCCAGGGCATTGTATCCCAGACACTATCAAGAAAGCACAGAAGATTATCCGCGACCTTGGCCTCACATACATTAAGATCGATGCTTGTGTCAATGATTGCGTGTTATTTCGTGGGACGTTGGCTGATATAGACACGTGTCCAACATGTGGTGAGAGTAGGTGGAAGAAAGACAATACAAATTCTGATGAGATTGGCGAGTCTAGCGAAAGTGGTGGAGCAAAGAAGCGCACTCCTTGCAAAGTTCTAAGGTATTTTCCACTTACTCCTCGATTGCAAAGATTATATATGTCAGAGGAAACATCATCATTGATGCGGTGGCACAAGGAAGAATTGGTTAGTGAAGGGAAAATGCAGCACCCAGCGGACTCATTGGCGTGGAAGCACGTGAATAATAGGTATAAGTGGTTTGATTCGGATCCACGTAATGTTAGACTGGGACTTGCATCTAATGGCTTCAATCCATTTGGGATGTTGAACGTTAATTACACTTGTTGGCCCGTGATACTGATTCCTTATAACCTGCCTCCTTGGCTGTGTTTGAAACAACCTTATTGGATGATGTCGATGCTGATACCTGGGCCTAAATCTCCTGGAGTGAACACTGACGTATATTTGCAACCTCTGATCGATGAGCTACATGATCTGTGGGTTAATGGAGTTTTAACATGGGATGAGAAGGAGAAGAAGAATTTTACTCTACATGCAATTCTGCTGTGGACAATTAATGATTTCCCCGCATATGCGATGTTATCTGGTTGGAGCACAAAAGGTAAGTTTGCTTGTCCTTATTGTCACAAGCATACTGATTACTTGTGGTTAAAACATGGTTCAAAGCATTGCTACTTGGGACATCGTTGATTTTTGCCCATGAACCATAATTGGCGAAGGAACAAGGCGAGCTTCAATAACAAGGCTGAAACCAGGGAAGCTCCAGTGCCGCTCAGTGGTGAGCAGGTGCTGCGGGACTATGAGAGTTTCCAGCAAGTGACTTTTGGGAAGGATACAAGGAAAAGGAAGCAACGTGACGAAGAAAATAGGTGGCACAACTGGAGGAAGAAGAGTATTTTCTTTCAGCTTCCTTACTGGAAATCGTTGCTTGTGCGACATAATTTGGATGTCATGCATATTGAGAAGAACATATGTGAGAGCTTACTGGGGACTTTGCTGGACTTACAAGGTAAATGCAAGGACAGTGAGAAGGCTCGACTTGATATGCAACATTTGGGTATAAGGCCAGATCAGCATCCAGTGCTCGAAAAGGGTAAGTACACCTTGCCACCAGCGCTGTACTCTCTAGGTAAGGATGACAAGGAAATTCTGTGCAAATTTTTACATGGCGTCAAGTTCCCTGATGGTTATGCTGCAAATATTCAGAGATGTGTGGACGTCAATGGTTGCAAGCTTTCTGGACTTAAAACTCATGACCTACACGTAATCTTGCAAAAACTTTTGCCTTTAGTGGTGCGCAACATATTGCCTGAAGATGTGGTGACCCCGTTGATCGAGCTAAGTAGGTTCTTTAACTCACTGTGTTCAAAGGAGTTGGAGTTTTTAGAAATTGAAAAACTGAGCACTTCGATTAGGGAGACCCTTTGTTGGCTGGAGATGATTTTTCCACCGGCTTTTTTTGATATTATGATGCACTTACCAGTTCATCTTGCTGACGAAGCTAGACTTGGAGGCCCGGTGTGTTATAGATGGATGTATCCAGTTGAGAGGTACCTTCGTACTCTTAAAGGCTATGTGAGGAACAAAGCATGCCCTGATGGTTCAATTGCAGAGGGGAATCTAAATTATTGCATCATTTGCTGAAATTTTATCAAATGTGACCTTCCTTGTAGAACTAGGAAATGTAGAAAATACATTTAACATACGTGCTGAAAACTGCAGCTTGTGCAGTTTTGATTGGGTGAATTGTTCCGAGTAGTAATTTACCTTTTCTGTGATACTTGATAATACCAAAGTTGTAGAGGGTTTAGAGATGTTTGTCATCATGAAAGGTCATGATTTTAACCCTGGAGAATTGGGAGTTATGAATTTTGTAAGTAGCTGGTCAGGTTTTGACCTTGCTCTGAACAGCAGTGGGCGTTTGTGTTTTTCGACCACGATAACTGCAGAATCTTATTTAACAAATAACTAGAAAGATGTAGAGAATTTCATGGGCTTTCCGTATTGTTAAAGAATATAATTTTTTGTTATCTAGAACTCTAGTTATGATTTTTCTAATCAACTGTACTGCTGCTGCCTTAAAAATTCAGAGAATTTGATAGCAAACTGATTATATGTACATCACTGTTTCCATAGTTTTGATTAATTAGAACCATGTTATATCTGAATCTCGTTACATTTTCTGCAAGAATTAGTAAACTTAATATTGTTGTGATATCCCAATCTTATTCTTTTGGCAGTAGGTGGACAAGGTTTCAGTGAGAGGCTCATAATCAAGCGAGGACATAGCCGAGGCGATGACATGTTGGGCTGCTAGGAAACTCTCGAGTGCTGCATAGATGTTAGGAAGTTTTTAAAAAGTTGTCAAATAATGAGTGAACTGTACACTCGTTTATAATTTTAGCTACTATTTCCATGGTTTGGCAACATATTGAATGATTGATTATAATTAATATATGTGAGTGCAATTGCTTTTGTTATGGTTTATTGATTTGCAATGATGATTTATTAAACCAAAATTAAATGTTACTAGCGTTGCAATAAAAGCTATGCCTACGAGCCGCGATGCGTGGCAATATGCTCTATGGCAACAGACTTATTTACGTTGCAAATAATAGTATTGCCACAACATTACTATTGTTGCAATAACAATTAATCTCCCGCAACGAATAAAATTGCGTGGCAAATGATACTGTTGCAACGGCACCGCAGTCATGGCAATAATGAACGGTATCTCGCAACGGGTAAATTTGCATGGCAAATGATACTATTGCCACACCACGGCAACCGTGGCAATACCATATCATCTCTTCCAACGAATAAAAAAGCATGGCAAATGATACTTTTGCCACGCCACAGCGATCGTGGCAATAATGGATACTCTCTTGCAACAAATAAAATTGCGTGGCAAATGGTTTACTTGCCACAGCATAACGGTCATGGCAACAACACCTTAGGCAACAAAATTCTAGCGTGGCAACAAAATTCTATTGCTACGCTATCGCTCGTTGCATTTACCACCTGTTGCTACGAAGACGAGCGTGGCAAGTGCTCGTATTGCCACGCCAGTGAATGTTACGATAACGTCCTATTGCCATGCTTGGCAACGGACAGCTATGGTTGCAAGAAAAGCTAACTCTTGCAACGCCAAACTAGCAACGGTTGCAAGTTCTTATTGCAACGTGACTTTTTGCAACCATTGGCAACGAATGCGATTTGGTGGCAAGAACTACCTTTTGCAACCAAATTGGGTCTATTGCAACATTTTCTCGTCGTTGCGCAAGGGTTAAAAGTTTGTAGTGCCTAGTTCGTGCTACCTTCCTTAAAACAGCCATAACTTTCACATACGACTCGAAATCGGCAATCTTTATATCTTTGGACATCTACAGAAAATTTTATGTCCGCTTCTCCTCAATTTCATCAGGTTCGGCCGCTTCACCTATTGGCACTTATACTCTAGCCAGCCGGAGCAACAGGATTGAGCCGTGACACCCTAGTTCGCGCTACCTTGCTTAAAACCACCATAACTTTCGCATACGGACTCGAAATGAGGCAAACTCTATATCTGCGGACATCTATAGAAAATTTTACATCCGCTTCTCCCGAACTTCATCGGGTTCAGCTGCTTCACCTATCGGCACTTATACTGTAGCCAGCCGGAGCAACAGGATTGAGCCACGAAACACTAGTTCATGCTACCTTTCTTAAAACAGCCAAAACTTTCGCATACGAACTCGAAATCGGGCAAAATTTATATCTATGGACATCTACAGAAAATTTTACATCGGCTTCTCCCCATCTTCGTCAGGTTTGGCCGCTTGACCTATTGGCACTTATACTCTAGCCGGAGGAATAGGATTGAGCCGCAAAACCCTAGTTCGTGCTACCATTCTTAAAACAGCCATAACTTTCACATACGGACTCGAAATCGGGCAAACTTTATATCTGCGGACATCTACAGAAAATTTTACATCCGCTTCTCCCCAACTTCGTCAGGTTCAGCCAATTGACCTATTGGCACTTATACTCCAGCCAGAGCAACAGGATTGAGCCGCAAAACCCTAGTTCGCGCTACCTTTCTTAAAACAGCCAAATTTTCACATACGGACTCGAAACCAGGCAAACTTTATATCTGTGGACATCTACAGAAAATTTTACATCCACTACTCCCCAGCTTCATCAGGTTCAGTCCCTCGACCTATTGGCACTTATACTCTAGCTAGAGCAATAGGATTGAGCCACAAAACCGTAGTTCGCGCTACCTTTCTTAAAACAGCCATAACTTTCGCATATGGACTTGAAATCAGCAACCTTTATATCTGTGGACATCAATAGAAAATTTTACATCCGCTTCTCCCCAACATCATCGGGCTTGGCCGCTTGACCTGTTGGCACTTAGAGTCTAGCCGGAGCAACCGGATTGAGCCACAAAACCCTAGTTCGCGCTACCTTTCTGAAAACAGCCAAAACTTTCGCATATGGACTCAAAATCGAGCAAACATTATATCTGCGGACATCTACAGAAAATTTTACATTCGCTTCTCCCCAACTTCGTCGGGTTCGGCTGCTCGATCTATTGGTACTTATAGTCTTGCCGGAGCAATAGGATTGAGCCACAAAACCCTAGTTAGCGCTACCTTTCTTAAAACAGCCATAACTTTTGCATATGGATTCGAAATCGGGCAAACTTTATATCTGCGGACATCTACAGAAAATTTTACATCTGTTCTCCCGAGCTTTGTCTAGTTCGGCTGCTTGACCTATTGGCAGTTATACTCTGGCAGGAGAAACATGATTCAGCCAGGAAACCCTAGTTCACGCTACCTTTATTAAAACAGCCATAACTTTCGCAAATTGACTCGAAATCAGGCAAACTTTATATCTACGAACATCTATAGAAAAGTTTACTTCCGCTTCTCCCCAACTTTGTCGGGTTCAGCCGCTTGACCTATTGGCAGTTATACTCTGGCCAGAGCAACAGGATTGAGTCGCAAAACCGTAGTTCACGCTACCTTTCGTAAAAGAACCATAACTTTCGCATACAGACTCAAAATCGGGCAAACTTTATATCTGCGGACATCTATAGAAAATTTTACATCCGCTTCTCCCCAACATCGTTGGGTTCGGCTGCTTGACCTATTGGCACTTATAGTCTAGCCGGAGCAACCGGATTGAGCCGCGAAACCCTAGTTCGTGCAACCTTTCTTAAAACAACCACAACTTTCGCATAGGGACTCGAAATCGGGCAAACTTTATATCTGAGGACAACTACAGAAAGTTTTACATCCGCTTCTCCCCAACTTCATCGGGTTCGGCCACTTGACCTATTGGCACTTGTACTCTAACCAGAGCAACAGGATCGTGCCGCGAAACCGTAGTTCGTGCTACCTTTCTTAAAACAGCCATAGCTTTTGCATACGGATTTGAAATCGAGCAAACTTTAAATCTGTGGACATCTACCAAAAATTTTACATCTGCTTCTCCCCAGCTTCGTTGGGTTTGGCTGCTTGACCTATAGGCACTAATACTCTAGCCGGAGCAACAGGATTGAGCCGCGAAACACTACTTCGTGCTACCTTTTTCAAAACAGCCATGACTTTCACATACGGACTCGAAATCGGGCAAACTTTATATCTATGGACATCTACAAAAAATTTTACATCCGCTTCTCCCCAACTTTGTCGGGTTCGGCCGCTTGACCTATTGGCACTTATAGTCTTGGCAGAACAACAAGATTGAGCCGCGAAACCCTTGTTTGTCGCATACGGACTTGAAATCGGGCAAACCTTATATCTGCGGATATCTATAGAAAATTTTGCATCTGCTTCTCCCCAACTGCATCGGGTTCGGCTACTTGACCTATTGGCACTTATGCTCTTGTCGGAGCAACAGGATTGAGCCATAAAACCCTAGTTCACGCTACCTTTCTATCGATATTTTGTATCGGCAATAAATATATAGGGCTACTCGCCGGACCGAAACTCGATGGATTGCAAAGGAACACGAAAGGTTTATACTGGTTCAGGCCCTCGAGATGAGGTAATACCCTACGTCCAGTTGTGGTCTATTTCCTTTGAGGTTTCTCTGGTGAGATTGTGCTTCTTCTGCCCTCAGGGTGCGCCCTGCCTCCCCTTATATAATGGGGGACAGGGTTACAAAGTAGGAGTCCCAGTCAGACTACGACCAAAGGATCTCCTAGGAATACAACATGCCCGACTAGGACTGTGTTTTCCCTATCGTACAAGGTTAAGTCTGCCGAGTCCTATTATATCCCTAATTACAACGCTAGGCCCATCCTCTGTCCTAGTGGCCCATATGCTTATCATGAGGTACCTGGGGCCCATGGCCTCCACAGTAGCCCCTGAGACCTTCATAGTTGAGTCACAGCTGATGCCGAGTGCTCGTCCTCCACGGTGAAGAATTCCCGAGTGCATTTCTCCCGAGTACTCTTTGTCCGAGTGCTTCTTCTCATGAGTCCTGCTTTATGTCAGCTGGCAACAAGGCTATGAAGGGCTTCATGTAGAAATATAGATAGTGTGCGCCGAATAGGCGCACCTATTAGGTGTAGCCCCCGACTTTGTGCTTAATTGTGAAACAATTAAACATAAAGTGAAAGATCTTTAGCCTTGTAGTCTTTCCTGAGTAGTGCACTACTGGTATATGAGATTCTTCTGCATCATGTCAGCTGGAATGATTTTTGCTCATGGCAAATAATGGCTAAGCATGTAAGCCGAGTGCCACTTTATGGATTTTAACCCAATACGTGGTCAGGTGTACTTGAGAGATACCTGCATCCCCAATTTTAATGGAGACCCTTATAAGGATATATCCTCAATACCTAGTAAATACGTGGTCAGGTGTACTTGATCCTTATAAGGATATATCCTCAATACCTGGTAAATAATGCAGATACTCGAATGTATACACCCGGCTATAGGGTTAGCATGAAGCATATCTGATTATTTAATCGGTTTCTATGAATAGCATTTGCACTATGATTTTAACACAGTCAACGGGCGGCCCAATAGAGCGTGCTATCGAGAAACTCATATCTTCGGCCTACTACCGAATAAGCCGGCCTAAACTAACCTACCCAGCGCAGCCCTATAAAGTTAGCATCCATCGCATGTCAAGATGAGTACTCCAGCGTCGGCAACCGCAATCAGCCATAGGAGTCCTTGCCCACAAGCCTTTCCGACTTATGTTCTGGATGCAGCATGGGTGCCACAGATGCTTGAGTAGGTATATTGCAGGATCTGCTTGCCCTCCTCAGGTGTGACGCAGTGCATGAGAACTCCGGATGCACTTTGACGATATAGGTCTTCCCTGACTTTGGTAAAGCTGAACCTCGCATTAGCATAGGATTGGGCTGGCGACCCTCATGCGGCGTACCCTACCCAACATAATTATAGCTAAATAAGGTACCCAAACCTTAAATTAGCAAAGGATTTAGCTGGCGACCCTCATGGGGCGTACCCAACCTGGCAGAATTATGGCCAAATAAGGTACCCGAACCTTTCATTAGCATAGGATTCAGCTGGCAACTGATGAGGACATCACTAGCTCGGATATGATCATAGTTACGTTATGTACTCATCAAATAAAGGTGCATGCTTTCTACGTAAGATTTACGTGTTATATATTTGAACATGCATCACTGCACCATGAGTTTTCTATGTTCTTGTTTGCGGAGATACTTGCTTGGATGAAGGGAAAGAGAGATGAAGTTCTGCACGTTTTGGATTCGGATTCGGGCCTCCTGACAGCATCAACTTCAAACGGCTAACTTTTGATCCAGAAGGGGTTATAGGGCCTACAAGTACTTGTTGGAAAGCTTATGAAGTCTACTTTCAGATGGTTTTGGTTTATGCCAAAATTCCTCCTGAGCCGTCCAGAATCGTCGAAACAAGTTGCATTATTTTTCCTGTCCGAGTCAGTTTGGGCCTTTGGGCTTTGTATTTGTGTTGTGGGCTAAACCCATGAGGAGTGCGCCCCTCACAGGGCAAACCCTCACCCTAGGACATCCTAACTCATATTTATACAGTAGCCACTGCCATTTAGAGTGTGTTTTACTTAGATTATTCTATCTTTGAATAGTTTCGCCGTTTATCGGTTTGTAAGACCCCAACTTCGACAGTATAATCATTCATCTGCAAGTGAGTTGCAATCTTTCTTGTTCTTGCTTGTGTTCTTCGATTCGCATGTAGGGATTAGCCTTCGTGGCAAAGTCAACCAGGCAGCGCACGATTGATAACGAGAGGAGATGTGGTACTGCCATTGCTGGGTTTGGGTCTTGGTGATCAGAAGCCGGATCGTGAGTGTCGATTCTCCACCAAATTTGGTCACAACTCTGCCAGGTTGGGTATGTCCCATGAGGGTTGCTGATGGCAACGGGGTGCTCGATCTTCCGTTAGCATAGGATTTAGCTGGTGACTCTCATGGGGCGTACCCTACCTAGCCGAGTGGTACACGGGGCCCGACTGGCGCCGGAGGTCGATTATATTTGCTGAATAAGGTACCCAAACCTTGCATTAGCATAGGATTCGGCTAGTGACCCTCATGGGGCACCCAACTCAGCGAAGTGATACTTGAGCTCCGACTAGTGCCGGAGGTCGGTTGTTAGCCGAATAAGGTACCCGAACCTCGCATTAGCATAGGATTCGGCTGGCGACCCTCATGGGGTGTACCTTACCCAGCAAAGTGGTACATGAGCTCCGACTGGTGCCGGAGATCGGTTATTAGCCAAATAAGGTACCCAAACCTAACATTAGCGCAGGATTCGGCTAGCGACCCTCATGGGGCGTACCTCACCTAGCAGAGTTGTGACCGAATAAGGTACCCGAACCTAGCATTAGCATAGGATTTGGCTAACGACCCTCATGGGGCATACCTCACCTAGCCGAGTGGTACCCAAGCTCCGACTAACACCGGAGGTCGGTTTTTAGCCCACACACGAGTCCCGACTAGTGCGAGTACTCAGATAATGGCTCCCGTGGAGCATTCCAAGTGATTCTTGAAGCGTCGCACTCCAAGTGTATCTTGATAGACTAGTCCAGCACCTGAGCGCAGGAGATAGGCTCCTAGCCCTGAGTTCCTCTTACGCGTATCCGGAACTGGCCCTGCATTACAAACATATCGGATGAGTAGCATCTGATGATGAAAACAATCACCCGAAGAAAATTGATCTATTTTACAATAGATGTAAATATGTGTTCCTCCTCCTATTGATATTAATTTCCCCGAGTAGTTGACCCCTTACGTTTAAAGACTCTGCCCGACTAGTCATAGCCCCCTAGCGTTGGAAGATGGCTCATGGCTCTTTCCCAGACACGCCTTTTGGGTGACTTGAGTTCATCTTTCATGGAGTAAAGTTTCACGGATTGGAATTTATGCTACTTAAGTACTTTTGCAATCATTAAGAGAAAAAACAGAAAAATGTGCAGCTTGTACACCTATTAGGTGTAAGCAACTGCAGCATCGGTGAGGCCGAGCGAGGAAATATTTATCAGAAAGTGACTTAGCTGTTCGGTATTTGGGAGTGGGGATGCCATCATTGCATTTGGGCTTTTGAGCCTCCGAGAATGTCACTTGTTGTTCTGATAATCTTCAGTTGTAGGAGGTCGAAGACGCTTGTGACCGACTGCCACAATGAAGTCGTCCGACTTGCATTTACGGTTCCCAACCTTAGTCGGGGCCACGCCATCAGTGTCCTTCCGCTACTTCTGTCAGGGTGTATTTGGTCATCGAGGGCCTCAAAAACAGCGTCGGCTGAGTCGGCGTACTTGTTCGCCATGTCGAATAGAGCCTTGACAGAGTTGGGAGGCTTCCGAGTGAATTTAGCGATGAACGGGTGTCTTTGACTCCTTTTCAAAAGATGGCGATGATGACCTCGTGCTTGATCATTGGGATTGAATTCTTCTTCTTAGAGAACCTCTTGATGAAATCATGAAGAGACTCGTTCTTCCTTTGATGCAACTGATACAGATCGTACTCGAAAGATGGTCTCCCGTACGTCCCCTGGAAGTTGGCAATGAAGCATTCTCAGAGTTCTCCCAGGAGCCGATTGATCTCTTAGGAAGTCCTGTTAGCCATGTCCTCGCGAGTCGGCTAGAGCGACTAGGAGGTAGTTAGCCATGGCCTTGTGATCTCCTCCAGCTGCTCGGATTGCTAGAGTGTAGACCGTGAGCTAGGACTCGGGGTTGGTCTTCCCGTCGTATTTTTCAATTCCAGTCGGCTTGAAGCCCGAAGGCCAGTCAACTTGTTGCAGCTCCTGGGTGAAGGCCGGTACATCTTCATCTGTGTGAGGACTTCGACTCCGACTGTGACAGTAAAACCGCTCATGGTGGAGGCCGAAGTGCTTGTTCTCGTCTTCCAGTCAGCGTAGCTCGTCTTCCTCTCGTTCATGGCATCGAGCATTGATGTCCTACCAAAGGTCACGCCGTAGTCTCCCTTGGAGATCCTGGTTGTCCCGATGGTTGTTTTGATGCCGCCGGTTGTTGTTGGGGTTGCTGAGTGATGTTTGGCATGACTCCGTGTGCGGCTGACTAGAGCCGGCTACTCGACGTCGTGTTGTGGCGGATGAGACTGACATTGGGAAAGTTGACTTGTTAGTCGGTATGAGGGTATCGCCCGACTGTTGGTGCTGCTGACATGCAATAGCGGTAATCATGACTTTTATCCTTGCTATAGTCGGGGTGGCTTGATGATTAGGCCCAAACTGGAGTGTGTCCAGCAGAGTTGCAGTAGCTATGACGTTCTATTGAGGAGTAACGAAGACGTCGTGATCACCGACTCGGGTTTGGAGGATTTGTTGCTGAGCAGTCCGTTCAGCCCTGTGCAGGTTGTCGTTGTGGTCATGCAGGTGTCATGCTTCTTCCTCTTGTTGTTCACGCAGTCAGCGGGCCTCCTCCTGTTGTTCCTCAGGTAGTCGGCGTGCTTCCTGAGTGGGAGCTAAACCCTTGGATATCATAAAGACTTCACGTGGCGGAGAGAAGCTTGCCGACCTACTTTTCAACTTAGAGTCGGAGTCTGACTGAGAGTCGAAGTCAGAATAGTTGAAGGGGGTAATGATGACTCCGACCTCCCTAGATCCAATCTCAAGCGGCTCTAGGCCATATCCGAGTTGAACCCCAGGGGATTGGGTTTGCCGCATCGGATGTTGATTGAAGATATCCACGGCGTTGCCGAGTCCAAATTGGAGTTGATGATCTCTTCCTTTCTGTTGACGCCGAACACCGCCGGGTGTGCCAAAAAGCTTACTGACGATCTGGTTCGGCGTCTGGTGACACGCGAAGGCCTGGGAGATCTGCTTAGCTCCAGTGCAGGTCCTAAAATATTTGAGGTTCGCGGGCGTGCCAGTCAATTTGACCCAGCAATTGACAAGGAGATGAAGAAATTAGATTACTGATCCAATCGGCCAGCAAGCCGATACGGATTCCTTCCAGCCGATGCCGCTATGCTCGTGCCCGGGCCTCTGCCTGTACTCGCGCCCGGGTCTCGTGCTCGCGTTCGGGTCCTTGTTGGTCCTCGTGCCCGGATCGGCAGCAATTGCGCAATCGGCTATCGGCCGATACGGGCTGATATAGACTCCTCGTAGCCGATAGCCGATGGCACCTGTGTATCGGCTAGGAAACCGATAGTGCTATGAGCAAATAGACAAGATATCAGTATAACATGTGCATCGGCTAGGAGCCGATTATCAATAGATAAGCAAAATAGTAAGCCAGCCGACTGCCGAGGAAACACATATGCATCGGCTAGAAAACCGATGATAATATAGATGACCAAAACAGTATGGATAATACAGTCGGCTTTATAAAAAGATAACCTATCGGCTAAGCACTCCGATAGAACGTCGCATCTACACCGATCAGCCCGACAAGGATAAATCTATTATTATCGATCTAGTAGTTCAAACCTAACTGATGCAGCACAGATCGATAATAGTAAAGGAACCTCAACGAGCCGATAGACCTAATGCAACTGTGATGAAAATAACTTACCGGCTATACATTCCGATAAGACGCTTGCGCAAAAACCATCAGCCTAGCAGGAACGATTTATCGCTGGCAGTTCAGTAGGTCGGACCCAACCGATGCAGCACGAACTGATGATAAATCGCCCCCAGTAAACTGATAAGATCTACGCACGCGTGATGTGGTATACCTGATCGGCCTAAGAGGTCGGACCGAACCGATGCAGCCGTAGACAGGGCAGATACACCTGGGTAAGGGGTGACGAGTCTTACCCTCTCGCAGGAGTTCGGACCTAACCGATGCAGCCCCGCTCGAGAAGCAAGAACCCGTCGAAAGGTTGGCGATGCGCCGAAGTTTAATTGATCGATTGATAGTTTACAAGGTCCCCGGGCATACGTATATATACCCCGAGTTACAAGAGTCCTTATAGGACACGTAACAAGACTTTCCTAACTAGAAAAGGAAAACTAACAGACCTGATCGGACAAGAGATCAGGTTTCCTAAAAGATAAAACTATCTAATAGATAAGATAATTAACTGCCATAGCGTGGTCTTCACGATTCCTTCCCGAATCCGGCTTCTTCTGGATTAGCTCCCAACGGTTGATATCACTTCTTTCCTTAACCAAGTCCGATGCGAATCGTACCAAATTTTGGCGTTAACACATGCCCCCCAATTTCGGAGTTTGTTATCAAACTTCGAAATTCTTCTTCTGTTTGGGCCTCATCATTCCTTCCTGGCCTCCTGAAATCGGCTTTCATGAACCGATACCTTCTGTACTAGGTGTGCTAGGCTCTTGAAGTCTTCTGATGAAAATTTTCCCTTGATCGGAGCCACCAAACCTTGGAATGCTAACTCGGCCAGCTGTGCATCATCCAGACTTAAACTATAACATCGGCTTCTAACATCACGAAACCGCTGGATATATTCTGCGACTGATTCCTCCGGCTTCTGTATTACCGATGTTAAGTCTATCAAGCTCATCTCCTGACTCCCTATAACGAAATACTTGTGGAATCGCTTTTCCAGATCGGCCCAACCTCGAACTGAGTTAGATGACAATGAAGAAAACCATGTAAAGGCCGATCCGGATAATGATAACGGGAAGAGTCTAACTCTCAAAGCTTCTACAGCCGATGCTTCTCCGCACTGCGCCAAGAATCGGCTGACATGCTCCACTGTAGACACATCATCTTGCCCTGAGAATTTGGAGAAGTCTGGCACTTTGTATCGGCGCGGCAACGGAACTCTATCAAACCAATCTGGATATGGATGCCGATACATAAACATTTCCTCCTTCGGTCTTAGACCGAATTGTTCTTTCATCACCTCTGTGATTCTTGCCAATAAATTGTCTTCTCTTGGATCTTCACCGTAATGACGTAGAGGTGGAGTTGGTAGCCGATTCTGATTCTGATATTCCCTCGGATAGTTGTACTCAGGAACAGCTTCTGGATAACTCTGTTGATGCCCCCCATAGTACGCAGTTTGATATCCTTGAGGAATCCCATCTTGTTGCCCCCCGGGTATTTGAATCGGCTCTACTGCCTTCTTGATCAAGCTCTGTAATGTGTTCACCAATACCCCAGATTGATCAGTCAACGCATGATGAACTGCTTCATTAAACATGTCTTGGATCGGCTTCTGTGAACTTGTAGGCGATATATGGCTCGATTCGTCAATAAAAACAGGTTTTGGAAATTGCGACTTCTGAATCGGCCCTTGATCTGTCATACCGAAGGATTCTAGACAAAGCTTCCGAAAATCTTCGATGTTCTGCTCCACTTGTTGTCTCTGTTCTTCGGTCAAGTCTTCCATTGTGACTGGGATTATGTTGTCTGTGCTGACCTCTTTTCCAGCCATGTTGAAGTTCTGTGTCCCACCGGGTCAAAAACGTGTTGATTCAGCCGATAGGATATACTGTGATAATATGAAGATCGTGTCCCACCGGGCGTGCCAAAAAACGAGTTGACGCCGAAAACCGCCGGGTGTGCCAAAAAGCTTACTGACGATCTGGTTCGGCGTCTGGTGACACGCGAAGGCCTGGGAGATCTGCTTAGCTCCAGTGCAGGTCCTAAAATATTTGAGGTTCGCGGGCGTGCCAGTCAATTTGACCCAGCAATTGACAAGGAGATGAAGAAATTAGATTACTGATCCAATCGGCCAGCAAGCCGATACGGATTCCTTCCAGCCGATGCCGCTATGCTCGTGCCCGGGCCTCTGCCTGTACTCGCGCCCGGGTCTCGTGCTCACGTCCGGGTCCTTGTTGGTCCTCGTGCCCGGATCGGCAGCAATTGCGCAATCGGCTATCGGCCGATACGGGCTGATATAGACTCCTCGTAGCCGATAGCCGATGGCACCTGTGTATCGGCTAGGAAACCGATAGTGCTATGAGCAAATAGACAAGATATCAGTATAACATGTGCATCGGCTAGGAGCCGATTATCAATAGATAAGCAAAATAGTAAGCCAGCCGACTGCCGAGGAAACACATATGCATCGGCTAGAAAACCGATGATAATATAGATGACCAAAACAGTATGGATAATACAGTCGGCTTTATAAAAAGATAACCTATCGGCTAAGCACTCCGATAGAACGTCGCATATACACCGATCAGCCCGACAAGGATAAATCTATTATTATCGATCTAGTAGTTCAAACCTAACTGATGCAGCACAGATCGATAATAGTAAAGGAACCTCAACGAGCCGATAGACCTAATGCAACTGTGATGAAAATAACTTACCGGCTATACATTCCGATAAGACGCTTGCGCAAAAACCATCAGCCTAGCAGGAACGATTTATCGCTGGCAGTTCAGTAGGTCGGACCCAACCGATGCAGCATGAACTGATGATAAATCGCCCCCAGTAAACTGATAAGATCTACGCACACGTGATGTGGTATACCTGATCGGCCTAAGAGGTCGGACCGAACCGATGCAGCCGTAGACAGGGCAGATACACCTAGGTAAGGGGTGACGAGTCTTACCCTCTCGCAGGAGTTCGGACCTAACCGATGCAGCCCCGCTCGAGAAGCAAGAACCCGTCGAAAGGTTGGCGATGCGCCGAAGTTTAATTGATCGATTGATAGTTTACAAGGTCCCCGGGCATACGTATATATACCCCGAGTTACAAGAGTCCTTATAGGACACGTAACAAGACTTTCCTAACTAGAAAAGGAAAACTAACAGACCTGATCGGACAAGAGATCAGGTTTCCTAAAAGATAAAACTATCTAATAGATAAGATAATTAACTGCCATAGCGTGGTCTTCACGATTCCTTCCCGAATCCGGCTTCTTCTGGATTAGCTCCCAACGGTTGATATCACTTCTTTCCTTAACCAAGTCCGACGCGAATCGTACCAAATTTTGGCGTTAACACTTTCTTAGCCCGATCTCGGCCGGCTCAAAACCGAGTCCGAGTCGAACACTAAAAGAAAGAGTTGTCCCTAGACTTGGGCATATTGGAGATCACCGCAGTATGTCGCCAAAGATCGCTGCAGCATTACGTAGGCAGACTGGCGTGGAGTTAGCTTGATCCCTAGCCGATCGGATCGAATTTGAGTTAGACAGGGTAAGGTTGCCAAATTCGTCGGCGACGAAGTCGAGGCTCCCGAAGCTGATTGTTTGCCCAGGGAAGAAGTTGATGCCATCGACTCTGGTGATTGGATCCATCAGGCTTGATGAAGACGATCTCGACGAAGCCACTACCTGGCGCACCAACTGTCGATGTTTAGTATCGGCAATAAATATATAGGGCTACTTGCCAGACCGAAACTCGATGGATTGCAAAGGAACACGAAAGGATTATACTAGTTCAGGCTCTCAAGATGATGTAATACCCTACGTCCAGTTGTGGTCTACTTCCTTTAAGGTTTCTCTAGTGAGATTGTGCTTCTTCGGCCCTCAGGAGGCGCCCTGCCTCCCATTATATACTAGGGGACAGGTTTACAAAGTAGGAGTCCTGGTCAGACTACGACCAAAGGATCTCCTTCTAGGAATACAACGTGCCCAACTAGGATTGTATTTTCCCTGTCATACAAGGTTACGTCTGTCAAGTCCTATTATATCCTAAATTACAAGGCTAGGCCCATCCTTAGTCCGAGTGACCCATATGCTTGTCATGACGTACCCGGGGCCCATGGCCTCCACACATTCATAAAACAGCCATAACTTTCACATATGGACTCAAAATCAGCCAAACTTTATATCCACGGACATCAACAGAAAATTTTACATCCGCTTCTCCCCAACCTCATCGGGTTTGGCCACTTGACCTATTGGCACTTATACTCTAGCCAGCCAGAGCAACAGGATTGAGCAGCGAAACCCTAGTTCGCGCTACCTTTCTTAAAACAGCCATAATTCTTGCATACGGACTCGAAATCGGGCAAACTTTATATCTGCGGACATCTATAAAAAATTTTACATCCGTTTCTCCCCAACTTCGTCTAGTTCGGCCGCTTGACCTATTGGCGCTTATACTCTAGCTGGAGCAATAGGATTGCGCCGCGAAACCCTAGTTCATGCTACCTTTCTTAAAACAACCATAGCTTTCGCATACGGACTCGAAATCGGGCCAACATTATATCTGCGGACATCTACAGATAACTATACATCCGCTTCTCCCCAACTCCGTTGGGTTCGACCGGTTGACCTATTGGCACTCATAGTCTAGATGTAGCAACAGGATTGAGCCACAAAACCCTAGTTCACGCTACCATTCTTAGAACAGCCATAACTTTCGCATACGGACTCAATCGGGCAAACTTTATATCTGAGGACATCTACAGAAAAATTTACATTCGCTTCTCCCCAACTTCGCCGGGTTCGGCCGCTTGACCTAATGGCACTTCTACTCTACCCGGGGCAACAGGATTGAGGCGTGAAAGCCTAGTTCGCCGTACATTTCTTAAAACAGCCATAACTTTCCCCTACGGACTCAAAATCGGGTAAACTTTATATCTACGGACATCCACAGAAAATTTTACATCCACTTCTTCCCAATTTCATCGGGTTTGGCCATTTGACCTATTAGCACATATACTCTAGCCGGAGTAACAGGATTGAGCCGCGAAACCCTAGTTCACGCTATCTTTCTTAAAAGAGCCTAACTTTCGCATACGAACTCGAAATCAGGCAAACTTTATATCTGTGGACATCTACAGAAAGTTTTACATCCACTTCTCCCCAACTACATCGGGTTTGGCCTCTTGACCTATTGGCACTTATACTCTAGCCGGAGAAACGGGATTGTGCCACGAAACCCTAGTTCATGCTACCTTTCTTAAAACAGGCATAACTTTCACATACGGACTCAAAATCGGGCAAACTTTATATCTGCAGACATCTACAGAATATTTTACATCCGATTCTCCCCAACTTCGTCAGGTTTGGCCACTTGACCTATTGGCACTAATACTCTACCCGAAGCAACGGGATTGAGCCCTGAAACCCTAGTTCGTACTACCTTTCTTAAAACAGCCATAACTTTCGTATACGGACTCGAAATCGGGCAAACTTTATATCTGCGGACATCTATAAAAAATTTTACATCCACTTCTTCCCAAGTTCGTTGGGTTCAGCCGCTTGACCTGTTGGCACTTATACTCTAGCCAGCCAGAGCAACAGGATTGAGCCGCGAAACCCTAGTTCGTGCTACCTTTCTTCAAACTGTCATAACTTTCGCATGTGGACTCGAAATCGGGCCAACATTATATCGGCAGACATCTACAGAAAATTTTACATTCGCTTCTCCCCAACTTCGTCTGGTTCGGCCGCTTGACCTATTGGCACTTATACTCTAACCGGTGCAAAAGGATTGAGCCGTGAATCCCTAGTTCGTGCTACCTTTTTTTAAATAGCCATAACTTTCGCATACGAATTCGAAATCGTCCAAAACGTTATATCTGTAGACATCTACAGAAAATTTTACATCTGCTTCTCCCCAACTTCATCGGGTTCGGCTGCTTGACCTATTGGTACTTATACTCTAACTGGAGCAACTTATTTGAGCTGTGAAACCCTAGTTCGTGCTACTTTTCTTAAAACAGCCATAACTTTCTTGCACGGACTCAAATTTGGGCAAACTTTATATCTGCGGACATCTAAAGAAAATTTTACATACGCTTCTCCCCAACCTCGTTTGGTTCGGCCGCTTGACCGATTGGCACTTATACTATAGCCGGAGCAACAATATTGAGCCGCGAAACCCTTGTTCATGCTACCTTTCTTAAAACGGCCATAACTTTCGTGTACAGACTCGAAATTGGGCAAACATTGTATCTACATACATCTAGAGAAAATTTTACATCTGCTTCTCCGCAACTTCGTCGGGTTCGGCCGCTATGGAGGCCATGGGCCCCGAGTACCTCATGGCAAGCATATGAGCCACTCGGATAGAGGATGGGCCTAGCCTTGTAATTAGGGATATAGTAACTCTCAGCAGACTTTACCTTATACGATAAGGAAGATACCGTCCTAGCCAGGTACGTTATATCTCTATGGGGAGATCTCTTGGCTGTAATCCGGCTGGGACTCCTACTTTGTAACCTTGTCCCACAGTATATAAGGGGAGGCAGGGCGCCCCATGAGGGCAGAGACACACGAGTTCAGCAGAACCACCACCGTAATCCTTAAAGGAATACATCCCAACTGGACGTAGGGTATTACCTCATATCGAGGGCCTGAACCAGTATAAACTCCCTGTGTTCCTTTGCAATCCACCGAGTTTCGATCTGCTGCGTAGCCCTATAATCATATTGCAGGTGTAAAACATTGATAGTTGGCGCACCAGGTAGGGGCTTCGGCGAGATCTACATCCACAAGCTCGATGGATCCAACAACAGGAGTCGACAGTGACAAATTCTCCCCCCGAGACACAATAATTTTCGGAAGCCTCGACTTCATCGCCGACCAATTCGGCGACCTTAGCCTAGTAGACTCGGACCGGATCCGATCTACCGGGAAACCAGCCGACTCCGCGCCAGTTGGCCCACTCGGCACTGCAGCTACTCTCGTCGACTTGCTGTGGCGATCTTCCACCTGCCCGGGTCTCGGGACAGCCCTCCCCTCGAGCGTTCGGCTTGGACTCTGCCTTGAGCCGGTTCGGGTCCAGTTCGGACACGGCCCAGAGCCGTTCCAGATTGGATCTAGAGAGATTGAAGTCATGATCACACCGATCAACTACTCTGACTCAGATTCTAGGTCGGACAGAAGTTCGAACAGTAGTTCGGACAACAGTTTGGCGAGTTTCCTACTGCCTCGCAAGATCTTCATGGCGTCCAAGGGCGAGACTTCCTCCCAAGGGGCGCGTCGACTACGTGAGCAGTAGGAAGTGGAGGCCCACCGACTGCAACATCAACATGAGGCTGAGCGCGATGCTCGCAACGACGAGCTACGCAAGGCTAGGTGAACCGCTGAGCAACAGATCCTTTGAACAAGAGTCGGCGACCACGATGTCTTCGTCACACCACAACAGAATGTCATGGCCGCTGCAACCCTACTGGACACGGTCCAGCTTGGGCCTGATCACCAGGCCACCCCAACCATCGCGAAGATCAAAGCCATGATCATCGCTGCTGCTTGTTAGCAGCACTAGTAGTCGGGGGACACCCTCGTACCGATCCATCAGCCGGGTTCTCCAGCAGCGGTCTCATCCGCATCGGCGCGACGCCGTGCGGCCAACTCCAGTCAGCCGCACATAGAATCATGCCAGATATCTCTCGGCAACAACAACAACAACAATCGGCGGCGTCCCTAGTACGACTGCCGCAACAACAAAGATCTCCAAAGCTATTTGCAACGAGATTTATGCCAGGATATCAACGCACGGTGCACACCGCCGACTAGGGGACGAGTACGAGTGCTTCGGCCTTCACCACGAGCGGTTCCACCACCGTAATCGGAGCCGGAGCCCTCTCGCAGATGAAGGCGTACCAGCCTTCACCGAAGAACTACAACTTGTCGACTGGCCGTTGGGCTTCAAGCCTACCGGGATAGAAAAATATGACGGCAACACCAACCCTGAGTCCTGGCTCATGATCTACACTCTAGCCATCTGAGCAGTCGGAGGCGACCACAAGACCATGGCTAACTACCTCCCGGTCGCCCTAAGCGACTCGGCGAGGACATGGCTAACAGGGCTCCCAAAGCGGTCGATCGCCTCTTGGGGTGATGAGGACATCACTTCTTTAGATACACACTTACAACCTCCTCATGTTGAACAAGATGCGCCACAGATCCAAGGACCAATTACTCGCGCACGTGCCCATCGACTTAATCGCTAGGTGAATGCGTTCCTAAGCTTACATGGAAACATTTCTACGAATGGCCTACTATTTAATTCTTGTGATGATTTTATTGCTATTAGGAACTTGGGAGAAGACCATGGACAATAGCACAAGAAACCAAATATTAAAGTGGAGACAACAAGTGCAAGTAAACTCCTATTTCCGAGATCGGTTCAGTTTCAGGCTGGAGACAGCGTCAACTTCAAACGGCCATAACTTTTGATCCAGAAGGAGTTAGAGGGCCAACATGTACTTGTTGGAAAGATTATGAAGTCTACTTTCAGACGGGTTTGGTTTCATGCCAAAATTACTCCTGAGCTGTCCAGAATCGTCGAAACAAGTTGCATCATTTTTCCTGTCCGAGTCAGTTTGGGCCTTTGGGCTTTGTATTTATGTCATGGGCTAAACCCATGAGGAGTGCCCCCTCACAGGGCAAACCCTCGCCCTAGGACTTCCTAACTCATATATATATATAGTAGCCGCTACCGTTTAGAGTGTGTTTTGCTTAGATTATTCTGTCTTTGAATAGTTTTGCCGTTTATCGGTTTGTAAGACCCCAACTTCGAGAGTATAATCATTTATCTGCAAGTTGAGTTGCAATCGTCCTTGTTCTTGCTTGTGTTCTTCAATTCGCATGCAGGGATTAGCCTTCGTGGCGAGGTCAACCGGGGAGCGCACGGTTGATAACGAGAGGAGACATGGTGCTGTGATTGCAGGGTTCGGGTCTTGGTGATCAGAAGCCGGATAGTGAGTGTCAATTCTCCACCAAATCGAGAGTTATCCTTACCTAACAGAAGATCGGGCACCCCGTTTGTCGATGGTTTGCACCGGCAATAAAACTATAGGGCTACTCGGCGAAGGTGAATTCGGTGGATTGCAGAGGAACACTAAGAAGATTTATACTGGTTCAGGCCCTCAATGTGAGGTAATACCCTACGTGCAGTTGAGGTGTTATTCCTCTGAGGTGGTTTTTGATCAATGATCTTCCATGCCCCCATGGGGCGCCCTACCTACCTTTATATACTAGGGGACAAGGGTACATGATAAGGATCCTAGCCGGATACGGCCAAGGGATTTCCCTCTTAGAGATAGAAACCTATCTGACTAAGACTGTTATTCCTTATCATACAAGGTAAAGCCTGCCGGGTGCTATCTTATCTCTAATTACATGATTCGGCCCATCCTCTATCCAAGTGGCCCATATGCTGGTAATGAGGTACCCGGGGCCCATGGCCTCCACAGTAGCCCCGGAGACCTTAATAGTTGAGTCACAGCTGATGCCGAGTGCTCGTCCTCCACGGTGAAGATTGCCCGAGTGCGATGCTCCCAAGTACTCTTTGTCCGAGTAAGTCTTCTTCCCGAGTCCTGCTTCATGTCAGCTGGCAACGAGGCTATGAAGGGCTTCATGGAGATATATGAATAGTGTGCGCCGAATAGGCGCACCTATTAGGTGTAGCTCCCGACTTTGTGCTTAATTGTGAAGACAATTAAACATAAAGTCAAAGATCTTTAACCTGAAAGTCTTTCCCGAGTAGATTACTATTGGTACATGAGACTCTTCAGTATCATGTCAACTGGAATAAACTTTATAGTCTTGCCGAGTAGGGAACTACTCGTATGTAGGACTCTTTGACTTCATGTCAGTCGGAATATGTGTTTATAGTCTTGCCGAGTAGGATGCTACTCGTATATGGGACTCTTCAGCGTCATGTCAGCTGGAAAAAGGGGGTTTATAGTCTTTTCCGAGTGGCGTCCCACTCAGAAGTTAGACTCCTCCGCATCATGTCAGCGGGAAAAGATATTTATAATCTCTCCCGAGTAGTGCACTACTCGAAAGTTAGACTCTACAACATCATATCGGCTGGAATAACGTTGCTCATGGCAACTGGTGGCCACGCATGTAGGCTGAGTACCACTGCATGAAAATAAATCCACGGCATGCTCAGGTGTACTCGAGAGAGATACCTGCATCCCCAATTTTAATGAAGACGAGCTTGTGATCCTTGTAAGGATATATCCTCGAGACCTGGTGGATAAAATAGATACCCAAACATATATGTTTAGCAATAAGGCTCTCATGAAGCATATATGTTTACCTCATCGGCTCCTGTTAGTAGCACCAGCGCTATAATTTCAACTCAGCCTGCGGGCGGCCCACATGGAGCATGCTATTGTAGGAACTCATATCTTGATGGCCTAGTGCTGACTGTGTAGGCCCAAGCCCATCTAGTCGGCATCGGCTCTATAAAAGCGGAGAGAGAGAAAAAGATTCCTTCACCTTCCCCAAATCATCCAATCGCTTCGTCTTCCACCTTCGCGCCCAACTTTTCACTTCCCGCCCGGCTAGGGTTAGCTGCTGCTGTTCCCCACCCGAACTCGGGCGATTCCAATCCTCTTCGTTTGTTCCAAGCCCCCGATTCATTTTTCCCCAAATCTTATCGCCTCCAGCCATGCCGAAAGCTTCGGATCTTGCGGGTGCACCAGAGAATGCTTGGCCGACTTCAGATTGTGGCTCGGTGAAGCTGAAGCTGCTGGAGAGTCAACTGAAGTTGCCCAACCAAGAGGTGATTCGCTAGCGGCTGGCTAAAGGTGAGTCGGCCCCAAATCCCCAACCTGGTGAAACAGTAGTTTTCGCCTCTTTTTTCAATCGGGGCTTGTGCCTTCCATCTTCCGATTTCTTCTGCCGCGTCCTTGACTTCTACGAGCTAGAGTTGGTGCATTTGAACCCCAACTCGATTCTTCAGATCTCAATATTTGTTACTCTCTGTGAGTGCTTCTTGGGTGTTGAACCCCATTTTATCCTCTTCCAACATCTGTTCCACATCAAACCCCAACCCTCCAAGAATAATATTAGTGTGATTGGGGGGCTGGTCTCCAGCTGAGGAGCGATGGGAAGAAGACATATCTTGATCTCCCCTTGAAATCTTCTCTGAAAGGCTGGCACAAGGAATGGTTCTACTACGCAGATCTGGCTCCCTCCTTGTGCCCATTTACCGGCTTGCCGCCCGTGGTTTCACCAAATTGGTCAGCAGAGCCATCCTTTGAGGAGATGGGCTAGGCAGCCGTGATCATCGCCTTGATCTTGGCGATAGTTGGGGTGGCTTGGTGATCAGGCCCGAGCTGGAGCGTGTCCAGCAAAGTTGCGGTGGCCACAACATTCTGTTGCGGCGTGACGAATACGTCGTGATTGCCGATTTTAGTTTGGAGAATCTGCTACTAGGCTGCTCGCCCAGCTCTACGCAGCTCGTCGTTGCGAGCCTCGCGATCAGCTTCCTCCTGTTGTTGTAGTCGGCGCGCCTCCTCCTGCTACTCCTCTTGTAGTCGGCGCACCTCGGAGGGTGGTGTTGAAGCCATGAAGATCTCGTGGGGGAGGAGAAAACTCGCCAGACTAGAGTCCGAACTGGCGTTCGAACTGTTATCTGACTTGGAGTCGGACTCCGAGTAGTTTATTGGAGTGAGAACGACCCCAACCTCTCTAGATCCAATCTGAAACGATGCTTGGCTGTGTCCAAACTGAATCGCAGGAGACCAGGTCGGTTGTGCGAGATGTAAATCTGCAGTGTCGCCGAGTCTGTGTGGGAGATTGACGATCTCTCCCCTTCTCGGCCCAACCCGGGCTGGCTCAAGGCCTAGCACAAGTCGGACGCCGAAGGAGAGAGTTGTCCCTATGGTTGGCGATGTGAAGGACTACCGCAATAAGTCGTGGAAGGAGATCGCAACGTCCTGTGGGCCGACTGGCGCTACGTCAGCTGGCTCCTCGGTCGGCTGGATTAGATCTGTTCTGGCCAAGGTAAGGTTGCCAATCTGGCCTGCAACGAAATTGAGGCTTCTGAAGGAAATTTTGTCTCCGAGGGAGAACTTGTTGCCGTTGACTCCGTTTGTTGGATCCATCGAATTTGCTGATGAAGAATTCACCGGAGCCCCTACCTGGCGCGCCAACTATCGATGCTTTGCACCGGCAATAAAACTATAGGGTTACTCGGCGAAGGTGAATTCGGTGGATTACAGAGGAACACTGAGAAGATTTATACTGGTTCAGATCCTCAATGTGAGGTAATACCCTACGTCCAGTTGAGGTGTTATTCCTCTGAGGTGGTTTTTGATCAATGATCTTCCGTGCCCCCATGGGGCGCCCTGCCTCCCTTTATATACTAGGGGACAGGGGTACACGATAAGGATCCCAACCGGATACAGCCAAGGGATTTCCTTCTTAGAGATAGAAACCTATCCGACTAAGACTGTTATTCCTTACCGTACAAGGTAAAGCCTGCTGGGTGCTATCTTATCTCTAATTACATGATTCAGCCCATCCTCTATCCGAGTGGCCCATATGCTGGTAATGAGGTACCTGGGGCCCATGGCCTCCACACCGTTGCCATCATGGGGCGAACTCCGGGAACGGTTCATCGCTAACTTTCAAGGGACTTATGAGAGACCTTCCTCTGAACATGATCTTTATCAACTACACCAGAGGAAGAACGAGACTCTCCGTGAGTTCATCAAGCGGTTCTCCGAGAAGCGCAATTCGATCCCAATGATCAAGGACGAGGTCATCATCACCGCCTTCCGCAAGGGAGTCAAGGACACTCCGTTCATCGCCAAATTCACTCAGAAGCCGCCAGCCTCTATCAGGGCCCTCTTTGATATGGCCAACAAGTATGTCGACTCAGCTGATGCAGTTGCTGAGGCCCTTGACGATAAGAAAGAGCCCTGGCAGTAGGACCAGAAGGCTAAAGCCAACAATGAGCCATCACAAAACAAATCCGGCGGCCGCAAGAGGAAGTCGGAAGACATGGTGGCCAACGTGGAGTGTACTTGGTCAAGACCGCCAAAGAACAACGAGTACCAGAAAGTGATGAATGGGCCCTGCCCCTTTCATCCCAAAGGTAAACACGCGGCCAAGGATTGCTTCATACTCAAGAAGTGTGGAGGCCATGGGCCCCGGGTACCTCACCACAAGCATATGGGCCACTTGGATAGAGGATGGGCCGAGTCTTGTAATTAGAGATAAGATAGCACCCGGCAGATTTGGCCTTGTACAATAAGGAAAACATAGTCGTAGTCGGATAAGTTTCTATCTCTAAGAAGGAAATCCCTTGGCCGTACCCCTGCCCCCTAGTATATAAGGGGAGGCAGGGCGCCCCTCAAGGGGCACGAGATAACGAGATCATCGATCGACAAACACCTCAAAGGAATAACACCACAACTGGACGTAGGGTATTACCTCACATCGAGGGCCTGAACCAGTATAAAATCTCTTTGTGTTCCTCTGCAATCCATTGAGTTTCCCCTTGCCGAGTAGCCCTATAGTTGTATTGCCAGTGTAAAACATCGACAGTTGGCTCGCCAGGTAGGGGCTCTGGCGAGTTTCACATCTACAAGCTCGATGGATCCAGCAACCAGAATCGACGGCGACAAGTTCTCCCCTGGAGACATAATCTCTTTTGGAAGCCTCGATTTCATCACCGACCAGATCGGCAACCTCACCTTGGCCGAAGCAGATCCCATCCAGCCAGCCGAGGAACCAGCCGACGTTGCACTAGTCGGCCCACAGGATGCCGCAATCTCCTTCAACGATCTACTGCGGCAGTCCTTCACTGCGCCGAGCATTGGGACAACTCTCTCCTTCAGCGTCTGACTTGCGCTAGGCCTTGAGCCAGCTCGGGTTGGCAAAGAAGGGGAGAGATCTTCAATCTCCCGCACGGATTTAGCGATGCTGCGGGCCTACATCCTGCGCAGCAGACCCAATCTCCTGCGATTCAGTTTGGACACGGCCAAGCGCTGTTTCAGATTGGATCTAGAGAGGTCAAGGTTGTTCTTACTCTGATAAACTACTCGGAGTCCGGCTCCAAGTCGGATAATGGTTTGAACGCTGGTTCGGACTCCAGTCTGGTGAGTTTCCTCCTCCCCTGCGGGATCTTTATGGCTTCAACACCACCACCCGAGGTGCGCCGACTACAAGAGGAGCAACAGGAGGAGGCACGCCGACTGCGACAACAGGAGGAGGCTGACCGCGAGGCTTGCAATGACGGGCTACGCAAGGCTGGGCGAGCAGCTCAGCAGCAAATTCTCTAGACTAAAGTCGGCGATCACGACGTCTTCGTCACGCCGCAACCATGCTGGACACGCTCTAGCTTGGGCCTGATCACCAGGCCACCCCAACTATCGCCAAGATCAAGGCGATTATCATGGCTGCTGCCTGCCAGCAACAACAATAGTAGTCGGGCGACATTGTGGTACCGACTAATCGGTCAGGATCTCTAGCAGCGGGCTCATGCACATCAGCACGCGTCGAGCGGCCGGCTCAAGTTGGCCATGCGAGGAGTCTAGGCAAACGTCACTCAGCAATGACAGTCGGTAACGTCACCAGTATGACCACTGACCCAACCAAGACCTCTGAGAGCGCCTACAACATGACCTCCGCCACACCATCAACGCCCGGTGCCACGAACGACACGAAAACTAGAGGATGAAAATGATCACTTCGGTCTCCATCACGAGTGGTTTAACCGCTGTGGTCGAAGCCCGAGCCCTCACAAAGACGAAGACATTCCAACTTTCACTCGGGAGCTACAGGACGTTGACTGGCCGACTGGCTTTAAGCCTACAGGAATTGAAAAGTATGACGGCAAAACAAATCCCGAGTCCTGGCTCACCATATATACCCTAGCAGTTTGAGCTGCTGGGGGTGACAACAAAGCCATGGCTAACTAACTCCCAGTAGTGCTAGCCGACTCGGCGAGGACATGGTTGACAGGGCTCCTGACGTGGTCGATCAGTTCCTGGGGAGAACTCAGGGAGCGGTTCATCGCCATCTTTCAGGGAACCTACGAGAGGCCATCTTCTGAGCACGATTTGTATCAACTACACTAGAAGAACAACGAGTCTCTACGAGATTTTATCAAGAGATTCTTCGTGAAGCGCAACAAGATCCCAATGATCCGAGACGAGGCCGTCATCGCTGCCTTCCGCAAGGGAGCAAAGGACGCCCCGTTCATCGCGAAATTCACTCGGAAGCCACCACCCTCCGTCCGGGCTCTTTTCGACATGGCCAATAAATACGCTGACTCAGCTGAAGCAGTCGCAGAGGCCCTCGACGAGAAGAAGGAATCCCGACACAAAGACCAGAAGGCAAAAGCAGATAACGAGCCGTCTCAAAACAAGTCTGGCGGCCACAAGCGAAAGTCGGACAATGAGGCGGCCAACATGGAACGCACTCGGTCCCAGCCCCAGCGAAACAATGACTACTAGAAGGTCATAAGCGGGCCATGCCCCTTCCACCCCAAGGGCAAGCACGTGGCCAAAGACTACTACATGCTTAAGAAGTTTGCCTTTGAGTAGACTTCATCATCTGGCACCGACAAGGACAAAGACAAGCCAGATCAGGGTCTGGCTAATGATTTTTAAGATCCCCAAGCTGAGCTCAATCACATTTTTGGAGGGCCGCTCACGTATGAGTCCAAGCGCAAATAGAAGCTATTAGCACGTGACATCAACACGGTCTCTACGACGTACACCCCTCAGTACCTGCGCTGGTCAGAGATGGCCATCACCTTCAACCGCGCAAATCACCTAGATCGGGTTTCACACCCGGGACGCTACCCACTCGTCCTGGACCCGGTCGTCAGAAATATCAGGCTGAAGAAAACCCTCATCGACGGAGGTAGTGCGCTCAATATCTTATTCGCTAAGACTTTGGACGAGATGAGGATTTCTCGTTCAGAATTATGGCCGAGCACTATTCCCTTCCACGGGATAATTCCTGGCCTGTCATCAACTCCACTCGGGCAGATCACATTGCCAGTAACCTTCGGCACGCGGGATAACTTCCGCACGGAAAACATCTGCTTCGAGGTCGCCGACTTCGAGACCGCGTACCACGCGATACTCGGACGACCGGCACTCGCCAAATTCATGGCGATACCGCACTACACATATATGGTGCTCAAAATGCCAGGGCCAGCAGGAGTCCTCTCCCTAAGAAGCGATGTCAAGCAAGCCTTCACCTACGACAAGGAGAGTTGTGGACTGGCTCAATCACAAGAGGCGGCAGTCGGGCGCAACAGCATCCGGCAAGCTGCCACAACTGAAGTCGAGCAAGATCAAGTTCCGGCAAAAAAGGCGGCGAAGTCGGGAATTTCAGCGGACTCTGACACGAAGAAGATCCCCCTAGACCCGTCCGACCCCTCCAAGACTGCCCTAGTCGGGACCGGACTCGACCCCAAATAGGAAGACGCACTCGTCACCTTCCTCCAAGCCAACAAGGATATATTTGCGTTGAAACCGTCCGACATGCTGGGCGTACCAAGGGAAGTGATCGAGCACGCCCTCAATGTGAAGACAGACGCCAAGCTAGTCAAGCAACGGCTGTGGCGCTTCGCTCAAGACCGCAAGGATGCTATTCGGGAGGAGATCACCAAGCTCCTCGCAGCCGGGTTCATCAAGGAGGTCTATCACCCGAATTGGCTGGCAAACCCAGTTCTGGTCTGGAAGAAAAACGGTAAATGGCACATGTGCGTCGACTACACCGATCTCAACAAGGCATGCCCCAAGGATCCATTTGGTCTTCCCAGGATAGATCAGGTGGTAGATTCCACGGCCGGGTGCGACCTACTCAGCTTTCTCGATTGCTACTTGGGATACCATCAAATCAGCCTGAGGGAGGAAGACTGCTTAAAGACATCTTTCATCACACCGTTTGGAGCATACTGCTACATCACAATGCCGTTTGGTTTGAAAAATGCTGGAGCAACCTATCAATGGGCAATTCAGCGGTGTCTACACACTCAGATCAGGCGCAACGTAGAAGCCTACATTGACGACGTGGTGATCAAGACCAGGTCCAAAGAAGACCTCATCGCTGACCTTCGACGATTCGAGATGAAGTTGAACCTAGAAAAATGCACCTTCGTAGTGGCATCCAGCAAGTTACTCGGCTTCATCGTCTCGCATCGCGGCATCGAGGCAAACCCAGAGAAAGTCAACGCCATAATGAACTTGGCTCCCCCGACTAACCAGAAGGACGTCCAGAAGCTGACCGGCATCATGGTGGCACTCAGCCGATTTATTTCCCGACTGGGCGAACGGGGTATGCCCTTCTTCAAGCTACTCAAAAAGGCGGACAATTTCCAATGGACTCCGGAAGCCCTGCAAGCCTTTGAAGACTTCAAACAATTTCTCACATCACCTCCCGTGTTGGCGTCACCTATGCCCCAAGAACCGCTAATGCTATATTTGGCGACAACCACTCAGGTAGTCAGCACGGTGCTGGTGGTCAAGCGATCTGAACAGGGTCACATCCAGAAAATACAACGGCCAATTTACTTTGTCAGCGAGGTGCTTGCCGACTCGAAGACGAGATATCTGCAAGTCCAGAATCTGTAATATGGCCTACTCATCACATTCCAGAAGCTGGTGCACTATTTCCAAGCACATCAAGTCACGGTGGTCACATCGTTTCCACTCGGGGATGTCCTTCATAATTGTGAGGCCACTGGCCGAATCGCTAAATGGGCACTCGAGTTGATGGCGTTTGATATCACCTTTCAGCCACGGACAGCAATTAAATCACAAGCTCTAGCCGACTTCGTGGTCGAGTGGACAAAAGTTCAACTACCTACATCAACAGCGAAGCTAGAGTACTGGACAATGTACTTCGACGGTTCTCTACGGATCGGCGGCGCCGGGGCTGGAGTCATATTGACATCCCCCACCAGCAAAAAACTCAAGTATGTTCTACAAATCCACTTCCCGACTTCCCACAATGTCGCTGAGTACGAGGCACTTATCCACGGGCTCCGGATTGCTATATCACTCAGCATACGTCGACTAGTTGTGCGCAGGGATTCTCAACTCGTGGTGAACCAAGTCATGAAAGACTGGACTTTTCTCAATGATACCATGGTGGCATACTGTCAGGAGGTCCACAAGCTGGAAAACAAGTTCGACGGGCTGGAGATAACACATGTGTAGACGAGCTGGCAAACATGGGATCCAAGCAAGAAGCGATTCCGATTGGAATTTTTGTCGAGCAACTTATGGAGCCATCAGTCAAGAAGAATCTGGCGCCGGAACAGTCGCCAGGCGAACCTACCCCGGCCACAGATGAGGTGCTGCACATATGTCAAGACTGGCGGACCCCTGTTGTCAAATTTCTCCTGGACGACGAACTCCCAGAAGATCGCAGTCAAGCCGAGCAGATCAAGCATCGAAGCAAAAGCTTTCTACTAGTCGGAGAAGACCTATACCGAAGGAGCGCATCCGGTGTCCTCATGCGTTGCTTCACCACCGAGGAGGGCAAGCAGATCCTGCAGTCGATCCACTCGGGCATATGTGGCAACCATGCCGCATCCAGGACGTTAGTCAGAAAGGCCTACCGATAGGGATTTTTCTGGCCCACAGCAGTAACAGATGCAAAAGAAATTCGAGGGGTTGCCAGTTCTACGTAAGACAAACAAATCTCCCAGCCCAAGAACTCCAAACTATCCCTATTTCTTGGCCATTCGTAGTATGGGGGCTCGACACGGTCGGGCCTTTCTAGAAAGCGCCAGGAGGGTCCACACATCTATTCATCGCAGTTGACAAGTTCACCAAGTGGATTGAGGCCAAACCCGTTGCAACTATAATAGTGGCACGAGCAAAGGACTTCATCATGAGTATACTATACCGATTTGGGGTCCCTAACCGGATCATCACCGACAACGGTACTCAGTTCACGGGCGGCGTATTCCAAGACTTCTGCGAAGATTTTGGCATCAAGATCTGCTATGCATCCGTGGCACACCCGCGGAGCAACGGGCAGGTCGAACGAGCCAACGGTATGGTCTTACAAGGCATCAAGGCCAGGATATTCGACCGACTACAACCATACATGGGCCGGTGGGTACAAGAACTCCCATCTGTTCTCTAGTCTCTCAAAACCATGGTTAGTCGGGCAAGAGGGCAATCCCCTTTCTTTCTGGTCTATGGTGCTAAGGTTATGCTACCGACAGAGTTACAGTTCGGCTCTCCGCGAGTCCGGGCTTACTCAGAAGACGTCTCAAACAATACCCAATTGGTCGAGCTAGATCAGTTGGAAGAAGCAAGGCACATCGCAACAATCCAGTCAGCAAGGTATCTTCAAGGCCTACGTCGCTACCACAATCGCAATGTCCGTGGCCGCGCCTTTTCGGTCGGGGATCTCGTCTTGAGGAAAATACAAACCACCAAAGACAGGCACAAATTATCCCCAATCTGGGAAGGGCCGTTCATTATAGCCGAGGTCACGCGGCCAGGCGCCTACCGACTGAAGGCCGAAGACGGTGCCCTTATCAGCAACTCATGGAATATAGAACAACTACGTCCTTTCTATACCTAAGCTTTATAATTTCTCATGTGTATAGTTTCTCTAACTCACTACGCCGCTTGTATCAACCGAGTAGTGAATCGAGGGCTGCAGGTATATATGTGCTTTGTCAATAATATATGAGCTTGTCCTACTCCAGTTATGAAGCCTTACTACGACTCACGTTTGCCCGAGTACAGTTTCTTACATTGAGCGATTTTATTAAGTTTTGACAGACTAACTCGGCATAGACTACAGTCCAGTAAAGCTAATGACAACTGAGTAATAATTCAAAGCTCGGCGGCATTGCACATATATTTACACATGTTTTCCACAAAAGTTTATACATACCGACTACATGATATGTTGCTCTTATAGACCCAGGTCTCAGGTGATTATCTCAGCAGTCGGCCTCGCCCGGGCTATCAGCTCCAGTGCCTCCTCGGGCGTCGTCTCCTTGGCAAACCCCTCCTCGATGGCTTCAATGTCTGCCCTCGGGTAGATTGATTTGGTCATCGCTAGGGTCTGGGCCATGCCGGCAATGACATCCTCATCCGAGTACCTCTTTAGGGCACTCGGTGCATCCTCAAGACGCGCCTCCACTTGGGGGATTCAGCTGCAGCTGGTTCCCACAGGGCAGGGATCCATCAGATCAAGGAACCCTTTCACGGACCCAACGAGGGCCACCCGTGATTCCCTGATAACCCTTATCTCCTCTGCATAGAACCGATATTGGGCCTGGGCATTGGCTCTGAGGTCTGCCCGGTGCACTGACAAGTAAACTTGTTAGGCACGGCTGCAGACGGAATGATTAAAGGGTTGGTTAAGATCATTGTCGAGACGGGGACTCACTTGCGTAATCGGCCTCCCACTCGGCCACGGTCTTCTCCAGTCTAGCCTATTCTTCGCCGAGCTTGATGGTGGCCTCCTTTAACTCGACCTTTTCCCGTTCGAGCTCGGCGTTGGCCTTTGTCAGGTCAGCCTTGTCCTTCTCAAGCTCAGCCTTGGCTTCCTCGGCCTCCTTCAGCTAGGCTTCCCTCTCTGTTCGGATCTTTAACTCAGCTTCGAGGGCTGCACAACAGATTAATCAAGAACTCAACCTTGCAGCCATGACACAACTGGGTAGTCGGGAACAACGCAGCTGGAGAAATACATCAATGGTTCAGTCGGGAAGATGCATTCGGGGGATTTACCTCTAATCTTCCTAGCTTGGGCCCAAGTTTCATCCCTGAGCTGGGTGGCGGCATCCTTCAGCCAGGCTTCCCTCCCCGCATGGCGCTCCTCCATCTCGGCCTTCAATGCCCAGAGCTGCTCTAATTCTGCGAGATGGGGGGCCATTTCGACCAGGATCCCGGTCATCTCCTCGTTACGATCAACAAGGTTCTGCTCAGGGAGAAAACAAGTCAAGAACGGAGTCAGACGTTAGAACAGGAAGACCACCAAGACTCCATCGCAAGAATCATACCCGAACCCCCTTGGACCCAGCAATGGTGGCGCGGAGCAAGCTTTCGCGTTCCCTTCTCGCCGCGGCCTCGTTGAGCTTGAACCTCCTTGCGGTCCCATCAGGCGCTGTCCAAGTGAACATCCGGGGGAACTTACACGGAGGAGCTTCAATCCGAGGAAGGTTCGAGATCTCCGGCGCCGACGATGACAACGATGACCATGATGGCGACGGGGTCCTGGCCCCCACGCCAGCACCCCCTACGGCCTCAGGGGTCGACTCGGGGGCTCCAGCAACAGCCTCGGTGGCGGGCGTCGACTCGGGGGCTGGGGCAGCAAGCTCAGTAACTGCCCCTTGGTCAGGCGGCACCAGCGGCCCCACAGTCAGGACCACCTCAGTCTCCATGACTAGGCTGGCCACTGGCTC
Source organism: Oryza meyeriana var. granulata (assembly GCA_003991445.1). Taxonomy (NCBI): domain Eukaryota; kingdom Viridiplantae; phylum Streptophyta; class Magnoliopsida; order Poales; family Poaceae; genus Oryza; species Oryza meyeriana. Next base: position 130,318 of record RYFJ01002655.1, on the reverse strand, counting down.
AGCAAGTGTGCTCGCGGGCGCCGGCTCGGCTGGGGCGGGCTCTTCAAGGGGAGCAGTCGGAGCGGTCTCCTTGAGATCGATATCGGCACGTTTCCTGCATGGCAAAATAGACATCAAAATACTACTGTCCGTGGCAGCTCACCTCTTGGAGAACTTGAGTTTCCCGTCGGGCAATCCGTGTCCCGGCGGAGCGCTACGCCCGGTTGTCAGCTTGGTCGGCGAAGTAGTCGGCGGTGGCATGGAAACTGGAGGCGACCCTGTCCGTGGTGTGGCTGACTCGGGCACCTCTGTGCTTGGCGGCGCCCGCTCGGATTGTCTACTTGGCAGTGCTTTTGCCGAACTCGGCAATGTCGAGCTCGGCCGTACTAGTCCCAACCTGGGACTTGATCGCCTAGGCGCTGCAGTGGCGGTGTCCTTTATCTTCAGGCCTCCTACCATGACACGCGGTGTCATGGCCCCCTCGCCCCGATATAGAACAGGCTTTTTCCCCGCTCTCTTGAAGTCGGGTTGGGCAGCAGCAGGGCTCCTTGGCCTTTTTGTCGATTTAACGGCCAACAACGGGCGGGAGTCTTCATCGAACTCCTCGCATTCCTACAGAAGATTCAATAACATATATCACAAAATGCTGGGCAATCGCAGATACAAGCCCACAGGCATTCGTCAAAGAAGAAGGACAAAGATTACCTTGGCCGAAGGAAGCTGAAAGCCGTGACCTGGCATTTATCGTCCTCGGTCTCGATCACCCCCTCGGAGAAGTAACCAAACAGGGTCTCGGTCACCTTGTACTTATCGGCCAACTTGTGGCTTACTCGCTCAGGATCATATTTGCCCTTAAAATCCCAGCCGAACACGCCCCTCAGCTTCAGCGGCTGGATGCACCGAGTCAGGAAAAGCCGAGCCACCCAAGGCCCGGTCAGGCCAGCTTCCTTAAGCTTTTCTAACTTCTCCAACAATTGATGCACCTGGCCCATCTCTTCAAAGGTTGGATCTGCTGACCAATTTGGTAAAACTACCGGTGGCAAGCTGGTGAATGGACGTAAGGAGGGAGCCAGATCTGCGCAATAGAACCACTCCTTGTGCCAGCCTTTCAAGGAAGATTTCAAGGGGAGATCAAGATATGTTTTCTTCCCATCACTCCTCAATTGGAGACCAGCCCCCCCAATCACATTGATATTATTCTTGGAGGGCTGGGGTTTGATGTGGAACAGGTGCCTAAAGAAATTAAAATGGGGCTCCACACCCAAAAAGCACTCACAGAGAGTAACAAATATAGAGATTTGAAGAATCGAGTTGGGATTCAAATTCACCAACTCCAACTCATAGAAGTCGAGGATGCGGCGGAAGAACGCAGAAGAGGGAAGGCACAAACCCCGATCGAAAAAAGAGGCAAAAACTACTGTTTTGCCAGATTGGGGATTTGGGACTGACTCACCCTTAGCCGGCCGCCAATGGATCACCTCCTGGCTTGGTAACTTCAATTGACTTTCCACCAACTTCAGTTTCACCGTGCCGCAATCCAAAGTCGGCCAGACATTCCCCACTGCTCCCGCAGGATCCGAAGCTTTCGACATGGTTGGGGGCGGAGAGATTTGGGGGAAAAGCGATTGAGGACTTGGAATAGACGAAGAGGATTGGAATCGCCCGAGTTTGAGTAGGGAACAGCAGTAGCAGCTAACCCTAGCCGAGCAGGAGGCGAAAAGTTGGGCGCGAAGGCGGAAGACAAAGCGATTGGCTGATTTGGAGAAGATGAAGGAATCTTTTTCACTCTCCCCGCTTTTTATAGAGCCGATACCGACTAATGGGCTTGGGCCACAGTCAGTACTGGGCCACCAAGACATGAGTTCCTACAGTAACATGCTCCATGTGGGCCACCCGCAGGTTGAGTTGAAATTATAGCGCTGGTGCTACCAACAGGAACCGATGAGGTAAACAGATATGCTTCATGAGAGCCTTATTGCTAAACATATATGTTTGGGTATCTGTTTTATCCACCAGGTCTCGAGGATATATCCTTACATGGATCACAAGCTGGTCTTCATTAAAATTGGGGATGCAGGTATCTTTCTCGAGTACACCTGACCACGCTGTGGATTTATTTTCATAAAGTGGTACTCAGCCTACATGCGTGCCCATCAGTTGCCATGAGCAACATTATTCCAACCGATATGACGCTGAAGAGTCTAACTTTCGAGTAGTGCACTACGCAGGAGAGACTATAAATTTCTCATTCCCACTGACATGATGCGAAGGAGTCTAACTTCTGGGTGGGACGCCACTCGGGAAAGACTATAAACCCCCTTTCTAGCTGACATGGAGCTGAAGAGTCCCATATACGAGCAGCATCCTACTCGGCAAGACTATAAACACATATTCCGACTGACATGAAGTCAAAGAGTCCTTCATACGAGTAGTTCCTTACTCAGCAAGACTATAAATTAAATTCCGGTTGACATGATACCGAAGAGTCTCATATACCAGTAGTATACTACTCGGGACAGACTATCAGGTTAAAGATCTTTGACTTTATGTTTAATTGTCTTCACAATTAAGCACAAAGTTGGGGGCTACACCTAATTGGTGCGCCTATTCGGCACACACTATTTATATATCTACATGAAGCCCTTCATAGCCTCACTGCCAGCTGACATGAGGCAGGACTCGGGAAGAAGACTCACTCGGACAAAGAGTACTCGGGAGCATCGCACTCGGGCAATCTTCACCATGGAGGATGAGCACTTGGCATCAGCTGTTACTCAACTATGAAGGTCTCAGGGGCTATTGTGGAGGCCATGGGCCCGAGTACCTCACCACAAGCATATGGGCCACTCGGATAGAGGATGGGCCGAGTCTTGTAATTAGAGATAAGATAGCACCTGGCAGATTTGGCCTTGTACAATAAGGAAAACACTGCCTTAGTCGGATAAGTTTCTATCTCTAAGAAGGAAATCCCTTGGCCCCTGCCCCCTAGTATATAAGGGGAGGCAGGGCGCCCCTCAAGGGGCACGAGATAACGAGATCATCGATCAACAAACACCACAAAGGAATAACACCACAACTGGACGTACGGTATTACCTCACATCGAGGGCCTAAACCAGTATAAAATCTCTTTGTGTTCCGCTACAATCCATTGAGTTTCCCCTTGCCGAGTAGCCCTATAGTTGTATTACTGGTGTAAAACATCGACAAGAAGTTTGCTTCCGAGCAGGCTTCATCATCTAGTGCCGACAAGGTCAAAGACAAGCCAGATGCGGGGCCAACTGACGATTTTTAGGATCCCCACGCTGAGCTCAACCATATCTTCAGACGGCCAAATACGCACGAGTCCAAGAGGAAGCAGAAGCTAACAACACGCGACGTTAATTCGGTCTCTACAGCAGACGCCCCCCAGTAGTTACGTTGGTCAGAAACGCCCATCACATTCGACCGCATAGATCACCTCGATCGGGTTTCACACCCGGGACGCTATCCACTCGTCTTGGACCCGGTCGTCAAAAATATCAAGCTGAAGAAGGTTCTTATAGATGGAGGCAACTCTCTCAACATCCTGTTTGCCTAGACCCTGGACGAGATGAAAATTCCTCGTTTAGAACTGTGGCCGAGTACTGCGCCCTTCCACGGGATAATTCCCGGCTTGTTTTCCACACCCCTTGGGGAATTAACTTTTCCGGTCACATTCGACACGCGGGATAACTTCCACACAGAAGACATCTGCTTCGAGGTTGCCGACTTCGAAACTGCGTATCACGCAATACTCGGACGGCTGGCGCTAGCCAAATTCATGGTGGTGCCACACTACATCTACATGATGCTTAAGATGCCTAGGCTAGCTGGAGTACTCTCCCTTCGCAGCGATGTCAAGCAAGCCTTCACCTGCAAGAAGCTGAGCTGTGAGTTGGCTCAACCCCAAGAAGTGGCAATCGGACACAATAGCATTCAGCAAGCCGCCACAACCGAAGTTGAGGACGATCAAGTTCCGGCAAAGAAAGCAGCAAACTCGGAAATTTCAGTGGACTCTGACACGAAGAAGACCCCCTGGACCCTTCTGACCACTCCAAGACTGCCCTAGTCGGGACTGGACTCGACCCCAAATAGGAAGATGTGCTCGTCACCTTCCTCCAGGCGAACAGGGATATCTTTGCTTGGAAGCCTTCCGACATGCCTGGAGTACCAAGGGAGCTGATCGAGCATGCCCTGAATGTCAAGACAGACACCAAGCCAGTCAAGCTTCGCACAGGACCGCAAAGATGCTATTCGGGAGGAGATAACCAAGCTCCTCGCAGCCGGGTTCATCAAAGAGGTCTATCACCCGGATTGGCTAGCGAACCCACTCCTAGTCCAGAAGAAGAACGGTAAATGGCGCATGTGCATCGACTACACTGACTTGAACAAAGCGTTCCCCAAAGACCCATTTGGTCTACCCAGAATAGATCAGGTGGTGGATTCGACAGCGGGGTGCGAACTTCTCAGCTTTCTCGACTACTATTCGGGATATCATCAAATAAGCCTAAAGGAGGAGGACTGCCTAAAGATTTCTTTCATCATGCTGTTCGGAGCATATTGCTACATCACCATGCCGTTCGGTCTGAAAAACGCTAGAGCAACGTTTCAATGGGCAATTCAGCGGTGTCTACACACTCAGATCGGGCGCAACGTGGAGGCATATGTCGACGATGTGGTGATCAAGACAAAGTCTAAAGAATCATTGACTTGGAGGAAATCTTCCAAAACCTTCGAAGATTCAAGATGAATTTGAACCCAGAAAAGTGCGCCTTCGGTGTGCCATCTGGAAAGCTACTCGGCTTCATTGTATCACATCGTGGCATCGAGGCCAATCTAGAGAAAATCAATGCAATCATTAACATGGCACCCCGACAAGCTAAAAGGACGTCCAGAAGCTAACAGGCTGCATGGCGGCACTCAGCCGGTTCATATCCCGACTGGGCGAACGGGGCATGCCCTTTTTCAAACTACTGAAGAAAGCGGACAATTTTCAATGGACGCCCGAAGCTCAACAAGCCTTCGAAGACTTCAAGAAGCTTCTCACATCACCACCCGTGTTGGCATCACCCATGCCCCAGGAGCCATTAATGCTATATATGGCGGCAACAAGTCAGGTAGTCAGCATGGTTTTGGTGGTCGACCGATCCGAGTTAGGTCACATACAGAAGATCCAACGGCCAGTCTACTTCGTCAGCGAGGTTCTAGCCGACTCAAAGATGAGATATCCGCAGGTCCAGAAGCTACTATATGGCCTACTTATCACTGTCCGCAAGCTGGTGTACTATTTCCTGTCGCATCAAGTCATGGTGGTCACATCGTATCCACTCGGGGACGTCCTGCATAACCGCAAGGCCACTGACCGAATCGCAAAATGGGCGCTCGAGTTGATGGCATTCAACATCACCTTCCAGCTACGGATAGTAATCAAATCTCAAGCTCTAGCTGACTTTGTGGCCGAGTGGACAGAAGTTCAGATGCCTACATCAACAACGAAGCTAGAGTACTTGACAATGTACTTCCATGGTTCTCTACGGATCGGCGGCACCAGGGCCGGCGTCGTACTGACGCCACCCATCGGTGAAAAACTCAAGTATGTCCTCCAGATCCACCTTCTGGCTTCTCACAATGTTGCCGAATACAAGGCACTTGTCCAGGTGCTCTACATCGCCGTATCACTTGGCATCCGCCAACTGGTTGTATGTGGGGATTCCCAACTGGTGGTAAATCAAGTCATGAAAGAATGGACATGTCTCGACGATACTATGACGGCGTATTGTCAGGAGGTCCGAAAGCTGGAAAACAAGTTCGACGGGCTAGAGATAACACATGTCCTACCAAAAAATGATGCTGCAGACGAATTGGCAAACATGGGATCCAAGCAAGAAGTGGTCCCAACTGGGATCTTTGTTGAGCAACTCATGGAGCCGTCAGTCAAGAAGAAACCAGTGCCAGAGCTGTTGAGAGGCAAACCTACCCTAGCGACAGACGAAGTACTGATTATATCTCAAGATTGGCGGACTCCTTGTCGATGTTTTACACTGGCAATATAATTATTGGGCTACTCGGTGGATTGCAAAGGAACACAGAGGGTTTATACTGGTTCAGGCCTTCGTTGTGAGCTAATACCCTACGTCCAGTTGGGGGTGTATTCCTTTGAGGAATTATGGTGGCGATTCTGATGAACCGTATGTCTCTTGCCCTCAAGGGGCGCCCTGCCTCCCCTTATATACTGGGGGACAGGGTTACAAGGTAGGAATCCTAGCGGATACAGCCAAGGGATTTCCTTCTAGAGATATAATGTGCCCAGTTAGGACTGTATATTCCTTATTGTACAAGGCTAAGTCGCCCGGGTTGTATCATTTCTCTAATTACAAGGCTACGCCCATCCTCTACCCGAGTGGCCCATATGCTTGTCATGAGGTACCCGGGGCCCATGGCCTCCACACTCCTGTTCTCAAATTCTTCCTAGATGATGAACTCCCAGAAGATCGCATTCAAGCCAAACAAATCAAATGTCGATTTAAAAGTTTCCTAGTAGTCAGAGAAGACCTATACCAAAGAAGTGCATCCGGTGTCCTAATGCGCTGCATCACCACCGAGGAGGGTAAGCAGATTCTGCAATCGATCCACTCGGGCATATGTGGCAACCACGCCACATCCAGGACGTTAGTCGGAAAGGCTTACCGGCAGGGATTTTTCTAGCCAACAGTAGTAACAGATGCAAAAGACATTGTTCGCACATGCGAGGGTTGTCAGTTCCATGCACGTCAAACAAATCTTCTAGCCCAAGAACTCCAAACAATCCCAATCTCAGCGGCACGAGCAAAGGACTTCATCATGGGCATACTATACCGATTTGGAGTTCCTAACCACATCATAACGGACAACGGTACTCAGTACACTGGCGGTGTATTTCAAGATTTCTATGATGACTTCGGCATCAAGATCTGTTATGCGTCTGTGGCACACCCACGGAGCAATGGGCAGGTTGAGCATGCCAATGGCATGGTCTTACAAGGCATCAAGGCCAGGATATTCGACCGACTACAACCATACGCAGGGCGGTGGGTACAAGAACTCCCATCTGTTCTCTGGTCCTTAAGAACCATCGTTAGTCGGGCAACAGGGCAATCCTCTTTCTTCCTGGTCTACGGTGCTGAGGCTGTGTTACCAGTCGAGTTAGAGTTCGGCTCTCCACGAGTTCAGGCTTACTCAGAAGACATATCAAATGACACCCGATTGATCGAGCTAGATCAGTTGGAAGAAGCTAGGGATATCGCAACCATCTAGTCAGCAAGGTATCTTCAAGGCCTACGTCGTTATCATAGCCGAAATGTCTATGGCCGCGCCTTTTTGGTTGAGGACCTCATCTTGAGGAAGATACAAACCACCAAAGACAGGCACAAACTATCCCCCCTGTGGGAAGGGCCATTCATCATTGCTGAAGTCACGCGGCCAGGCACCTACCGACTGAAGACCAAAGATGGTGCCCTAGTCATCAACTCATGGAACATAGAACAACTACGTCCTTTCTATACCTGAGTTTTATATTTCACCATGTGTACAGTTTTTTTCTGACTCACTACGTCGCTTATACCAACCAAGTAGTGAGTCAGGGGCTGCATGTATTATATGTGCTTTGTCAATAACATACGAGCCTGTTTTTGCTTAGTTATGAAGTTTTACAACGGTTGTGTTACGTTTGCCCGAGCACAGCTTTCTGCGGTGAACAATTCTATCAAGTTCCTATAGCTAACTCGGTGTAAACTACATAACTGGGTAAGACTAATGATAACTAAGTAAAAACTCAGAACTTGATGGCATCTCACATATATTTACACATGTCCTTACAAAAATTTATATACACCGACTGCATGATGGATTGTTCTTACATACCCAGGTCTCGAGTGATCACCTCTGCAGTCGGCCTCACCTGGGTTATCAACTCCAGCGCCTCCTCAGGTGTCGTCTCCTCGGAGAATCCCTCTCCGATGGCCTCAAGACCTGCCCTGGGGTAGATCGACTTGGTCATCGCCAGGGTTTGGGCCACACCGATGACAACATGCTCATCCGAGTATCTCTTCAGGACACTAGGGGCTTCATTTAGGCGCGCTAGCACCTGGGAGATCGTGTTGGAGCTGGTGCCCACGTAGTGAGGATCCATGATGTCAAGGAGCCCTTTCACGGACTCGGCAAGGATCTCCCGTGACTCCTTGACAACCTTTATCTCCTCTGCAAAAGCTTGAAACTGGATTTGGGCATTGGCTCTAGCAGCTGCCCAGGTTCATCCACAAGTAAACTTATTAAGCAAAACTGCAGACGGGGTACCTAATGGATTGGTTAAGATCATTGTCAGAGGGAAGACCTACTTTCATAGTCGGCCTCCCATTTGGCTTTGGCCTTTTCCAGTTCAGCCTTTTCTTTCTTGAGCTTGGCGTTGGCCCTCTTCAAGTCAGCCTTGTCTTTCTCGAGCCCAGCTTTGGCCCCCTCGGCCTCCTTCAGTTTAGTTTCCCCCTCTGTTCGGGTCTTCAACTCGGCTTCGAGGGCTGTACATCAGAATAGTCAAGCAACAAAACTGGAGAAATATACATAGGACTTAGTCGGGAAGACAAATACAGGGGACTTACTTTTGATCTTGCCGGCTAAGGCCCAATTTTCATGCCTGAGCTGATCAACCGCTCCCTTCGGCCAAGCCTCCTTCTCCTGGCTATACCGCTCCAAGTCGGCCTTCGAGGCCTGGAGCTGGACCAATCACTGGAGTTGGGGGGCAAGCTGGGTTAGAACCTCGTTCATCCTCTTCGAGCGGTCGACAATCTTCTGCTTGTAGCAAAATAGAGCAAAGCAGAGTCAAGTATCAGAACACCCCAACAAGGAGGACTGACAAGAACTCAGCATGGTGAAAATCAAACCTGGACTTCCTGGGACGCGGCAATTGCGGCACGAAGCAAGACTTCAAGCTCCCTCTTCGCTGCCACTTCATCATGCTCATAGCTCTTCGTTGTTCCATCAGGAGCTACCCAGCGGAACTTTCTTGGGAACCTGTGGGGAGGAGCTTCAAGCCTGGGGAGGTCCGGCCCTTCTGAATACAACGACGACAAGGATGGCGACGGGGTCCTGGCCCCCAACTCGGCGGCCACTGGGACTTTGGTGATCGGCTCAGGGGCTAAAGCAGCAGCTCCAACATCCGCCCCTTTGTCGGTCGGCGTCAGCGGTCTTGCAGTCGGGACGACCTCAGTTTCTGCAATTGAGACGGTCGTTGGCTCAGCAGGTACGCTTGCTGGCGCCGGTTTGGCTGGGGCCAGCTCGATAACAGGAGGAGCTGGTGCAATCTCCTTCCGATCAATATTGGCCCGTTTCCTGCACAAAGAGCCAAGCATCAAGATACTACAATGCTGAAGAAGGCTTCCAGAAGATTCATAGTCACATACCTTTTAGAGATTTTGAACCTCCATCCGGGGGCTCCTGAAGTCGGCACTGGAGGACTGCTGGTTGTTAGGTTGGATGGCGTAGCAGTCGGTGGTGGCGTTTTTGTACTAGTCGGTCCCATTCCTGGTGTGGCCGGCTAGGGCACTCGGGTACTCGGCGGTGCCATTCTTGGGCTCGATGTTGCTGAGCCTGGTGGCGTTGGACCCGACCTTGTACTCGGTGGCGCTCTTCTTGGGCTCGATGTTGCTGAGCCTGACTGCGCCGGTCCCGGTTTGGGACTTGGCGGCCTGGGAACTACGCTGGCGGTGTCTTTGATCCTCAGACTCCCAGTTGTGGCACTCGGCCTGACAACCTTCTTCTTGCCCTAGTCTATAACAGGCCTCTTCCCCGCTCTTTTGGAGTCGAGCTAGGCAGCAGAAGGACTTCTTGGCCTTTTCTTTGATTTCATGGCTGACAAAGTTTGGGAGTCTTCATTAAACTCCTCACATGACTGCAAGTGGTTCAACGATATACATCACACATCGCAGAAGCAATCAAGAATACAAGCATCCATCACAAATGAACAGCAGATCTGCATCAGCAAGCTTACCTCTGGGAGAGGTCTCTTTCGCCTATAAGCTGGCACAGACCGCTCTGAGTCTTCTGTTTTGACCACCCCGTTGGCAAAGTAGTCCAGTAGGATGTCGGTCATCTTGTGCTTGTTGGTCAAGTTTGGATATTCCCGGCTAGGATCGCCTTTGCCCTTGTAGTCCCAGCCGAAGTGACTCCTCAGCTTCAGCGGCCTGCTCCGACGAGTCAAGAAATGCCTGGCCACCCATGGACCAGTCAACCCGGCGCTCTTCAGCTGATCAATCTTGCTAACCAGCGTAAGGACTTGCCCCATCTCCTCAAAATTGGGCACTAACGACCAGTTGGACACAGCCTTCAGAGGAAGACTAGTGAAAGGGGGGAGGCATGGTTCAAGATCCGAACAATAAAACCACTCCTTATGCCAGCCCTTCAGGGAAGATTTCAATGGAAGATGGACATAAACTCTCTTCATCTCACTCCTGAGCTAGATACCGGCCCCCCAATCACCTGGACCTTGCTCTTGGAGGGCTGGGGTTTGATGTGGAACAAATATCTAAAAAGATTCAAATGGGGTTCCACATCCAGGAAACACTCACACAGAGTGACAAAGATAGAAATTTTCAAGATTGAGTTGGGATTCAAATTCACCAACTCAAGTTCATAGAAGGCAAGAAGACGGCAAAGAAAGTTGGAAGACGGAAGAGAAAGATTCCGGTCGAATAAGGAGGTGAAAATAACAGTCTCACCGGCCTGGGGTTCCAGAACTGATTCATCTTTCGCCGAACAACAATGGATGACATCGTGGCTTTGTAGTCGCAACAACTTCTCCAATTGCTTCAGCTTGTGTAGGATCGACTCACACTAAGATAGGCAATCAGAGGGGGGGGGGGTGAATGATTGCATAGGTCAAAAATAAAATTTAACACTTTCCCCTAATCACAAAACCTAAAAAACCGTGTTTTCAGAATCTGGATAGAACATTGTTTTGTCATTAAATAGATTGTAGTTGTAGATCCATAACTCCGATAGACCTGAAAATTTGTCAGAACAAACTAGACAAAATTTTCAAACAAACCCAACTGGAATCATGTCAATCGGACTTCTGGATCTTGAGATATTAACGAAATAATATTACTGAACAGAGGGTTGACGGAAATTAATTAAACCCTAATTAATTGATTAAACGAGATCCGAAAATAATTAACCAACTAAACTTTCCAGAACACTAGAAAAACACCCTAGCTAGATTTTAGATCAAAGAAACCAACCCAACTCTTAGAGAAAAACAAATCAATCTAAAATCCATTGCTAGGCATGCATAAAGATGAACGAGAAAGAGGAATTAATTACCACACTAATCTTCCATAAACTTTACCTTTATTACCAAGATTGTGCTTACAAGATGTTTCTCCAAAACATCCAAAAGATCTCCACGACAAATTCGCTCTCTAGAAACCCTAAAAAAATCTCTCCAAAAATTAACAGGGAGTCACTATTTATAGAACCAAAACCCCTTCGTAGGCCATCTGGACTATTGCCTTGCCTGGACCGTGCTAGGCCCGCGCAACTCCCCGTGTGCTACAGTACCCATGGTAATGTAGCACCATGTCGCGTGCTCCTTTTCTTTTTGATTTTTCTAGCGTTTATACACTGCCTTGGGAAGCTCGTTCTGAATATCTTCCCACACAGTTTTCATCCACCGTGTATCACCTTGTGTCCCACCTTGTCACCTGACATCCTTGACCGTTCTGGACCTAAACTCCTCCCTGAGTTTATTCCCGATCCACCGTTGACCAAGGTTGACCCCAAGTACCTACACACAAATAGACCAAACACACCGTTTTCGGGCACAGATATTCACAACCTGACCCACGTCAGTCGTACACACGCTTATCACACTTTCCAATGCCAAGTTCATAAATCACAAGATAAACCAATTTTTCAGCATATGATTTTACAATTTTTTAGCACATGATTTTACGATCTCCCCCTTGATGAAAACATTGGCAACAACATATATAAACACTGAACATTGGCATTTACCGTCGCAAAAGTCCTTTTTAAAGAAAAACAAAAAACAAAATAAAAAGATCGTGAAAAGATTATTAAAAACTGTATATAAAACTCTCCCCCTTTTTGACAATGAGTTCATCAAGAACACAAAAGAGAATTTTTCAATTTTGTACCAATTTTTATTGAGAGCACCACAAATCATCAATGTAAACAAGCTCACACATGCCATGCTAAAAGTAATTTGCACTCTTACATCCATACACATGCAATGTAAATCTAGCATAACTAAAAATCAAATGCTATTAATAATTTATTGCAAGACATGAAATTCCTTTCTCAACTATTTCAAAACTTGCAAGTATTAAGATGAATGAACTTCATTGGTGCCTTTTTAAAAAAAAATTGAGAGCTTCATTGATTTCAATCATGATATAAACTGCAAGGAATTATATACACCATCAGCCTTACTTTTCAACCCATTCAAGCCTATGTCTTTTGACAATTGCAAGCCTAAGAACCAGGTTTCAGTCATACACAACTTCTTTCAAGTTCATACCAAAGTGCAATAGTAAGCAATCTCGTTAAGAAGAAGTGTGACAATGCATATTTCCTTGACCTTTCTCACATTTTTATAGCACATAATTTTGATCTTTCTCATATTTCTCATAGCATATTAGCACATTTAAAACAAGATCAAAATAGATAAGAAAGTTCAATCATGTCAAGATTTAGTTCAAGTTGTCATTCCATTTAGCTAGTCATGCAAAGACCAACATCACACATATAGAAACATGAAAGCACTCATACCTTATGACATGAACATGGCTGCAAATAATACATATGAATCATATGTAGTGCTCATTATTTTATCAATTATTTTTCATTTTTTTATTTTTTTAAAAAAATTTTAAACAAAACATACCAATAATAAAATATGTTACAAAGAGTTAAAACTCCCCCTCAAAATAACCCCATTGGATGAATAACCCCAAGTTCTCCCCTAAGATAAGCAAAACGAGAAGAATCCAAAGGTTTTGTGAAAATATCTGCCAATTGATGTTCAGTATCCATATGATGAAGTGCCACATTTCCTTTTTCAACATGATCTATAAGAAAGTGAAATCTAATATCAATATGTTTTGTCCTAGAGTGTTGTACTAGGTTCTTAGCAATACAAATGGCACTTGTGTTATCACAGAAAAGCGGAACATTTTCCAAAGTAACACCATAATCCTTAAGTGTAGCTACTATCCAAAGTATTTGAGAACAACAACTAGCAGCAGCCACATACTCAGACTCAGCTGTTGATTATGCTACAGAGGATTGTTTTCTAGACGACCAAGCAATAAGAGAATTACCCAAGAAGAAACAAGCACCCGAAGTACTTTTCCTATCAAGTCTACATCCTCCAAAATCAGCATCAGAAAAAGCTCTTAAGCTAATACATGATGATGCTGATAACCATATACCAAAGTCTTTAGTGCCATGAACATACCTGAGAATTTGCTTAATTGCTTGAAGATGTGAAGCACGTGAGGAAGCTTGAAACTGTGCACATAAACATATAGCAAATTGTATATCCGGTCTTGAAGCTGCAAGATACAAAAGTGAACCAATCATACTCCTATACTCCTTTTGATCGACTGGCTCACCTTCCTCATCAGGATCAACTGTAGAAGTAGCTCCCATAGGTGTCATGATGGGTTGCAATTCTCCATTCCAAAGCGACATAGAAGATCCTTCGTATACTTACTTTGATGCACAAATATACCTTCTTTTGTTTGTTTGATTTGCAATCCCAAAAAGTAAGTCAATTCGCCCATCATACTCATCTCAAATTCACTACTCATAGTTTCTGAAAACTGAGACACCAAAGCATGAGATGAACAACCAAAGATGATATCATCCACATAAATCTGAACGAATAATTGATCATTGCCTTGCTTAAGAACAAAAAGCGTTTTGTCTACCTTTCCCATGGAAAAGCCCTTTTCAAGTAGGAAGTTTTTCAACCTATTATATCATGCTCTAGGTGCTTGTTTTAAACCATACAAGGCCTTAGATAGTTTAAAAACATGATTTGGATATTTGGAATTTTCAAAACTAGGTGGTTGGTTAACATGAACTTCTTCTTGATAAACCCATTTAGAAAAGCACTTTTTACATCCATTTGATAAAGTTTAAAACCTTTAGAAGCAGCAAAGGCTAACAAGATTCTAATGGCTTCAAATCTAGCAACAGGAGCAAAGGTTTCATCAAAATCTAAACCTTCTATCTGTGTAAAACCTTGAGCAACAAACCTAGCTTTATTTCTAACAACTACACCATCCTCACTTTGTTTATTTTTAAACACCCATTTAGTTCCAATGACAGAATGATTAGAAGGAGGTGACACTAGTTTCCAAACTTTGTTACGTTTAAAGTTCTCTAATTCTTCATGCATGGAATTGATCCAAGATTCATCAGTTAATGCATGTGATATATCTTTGGGTTCAAAAGACGCAACAAACGCTGAATGAGCATGAAAGTTTGGATCATTAAACCTGGAACGTGTCACTCTTTCATGAAGATTACCAATCATTTGTTGAGGTGGATGTATTCTTTGAATGTGAAAGGGAGCTGTTGCTTCAGAAACTTCACTTTCTTCTATTTGATCTTCTACATGCATAGATGATGTGGAATTTTGAGGATGCTCAGTTGTAGGTGAAGTTGTAGTAGGTACCGGATCTGTTGCAATTGATTGTGTGGGAGGAGTTAAACCTTCAGCTACATCATCATCATCATCTTCATCAACAAAAATGTCCTCCCCCTGAATATATACACCTGTACCTACAATACTTGGACTAGTACCTGGGCTAGTCTCATCAAAAGTAACTTCATAGGTTTCTATTATTTTGTTAGTCTCCAAAACTAGAACACGATAGGCACGAGAATGAGTAGAGTAACCAGGAAATATGCCATCAACTGATCTAGCCTCAAATTTATCTAAGTTTCCAGATTTCAGCACAAAACATTTGCATCCAAACACACGAAAGTGAGAAACACTAGGCCTATAATCAAATCGCAGCTCATAAGGAGTTTTACCAAGCTTTGATCTCAAAAATACACGATTTGAAACATAGCATGCAGTAGATATGGCTTTAGCCCAAAATTTTCTAGGAGTAGAAAATTCATCTAGCATAGTCCTAGCCATCTCAACCAAGGTTCTGTTTTTTCTTTCAACTACACCATTTTGTTGTGGTACTCTAGGTAAGGAAAATTGATGATCAAGACCCTTTTCAGCACAAAATTGATCAACTATTACCAGCACGTACCACTTACCTCCAAAAGATTGAACTCGTGATGGTCCAACGGTATCAAGGTGTAGAAGTTGTCCTGGTGTGTTTGTCATCACCATAGTAAGAGGTGGATGTGAACCTACATGCATCTTACCATGTATACAAGAAGAGCATACTATATCGCTATCACACTTAAGCTTAGGCAGACCACGTATAAGATCCAAACCACTAACACATGTTAAATGATCAAAACCAACATAGCCAAGTCTACGGTGCCAAAAGAATAAGTCTTTAAAGTCATTGGCAACTAGACACCTATGCTTAACAAAAGATGACACATCAAAATCAGCTTTAAACACTCTCCCAAAACGTGTAATATTAAAGACAACATCTCCTGAAGCATCTAATACTCTACATCTACCTTTCTTAAAGCACACTTCAAGATCTTCATCAATCATTTGTGAAACAGAAAGAAAGTTATATTTCAAGTTCTCAACAAGAGCCACATCCTTGAACATAAACTAATCGCTCACCTTTACTGTACCTTTAGCCACAACCATAGAAGTAGAAGCATCTCCAAAAGTTAACTTTTCAACATGCGATGCTCCTGTGAGATAGGAGAACCAAGTTTTGTCACCGGACATATGGCGTGAGCATCCGGAATCCACTAGCCAAACGTTCTCCTTCCTCGCGCGAAGTGCCTATATAGAAGAAAACAGTGTCGAGGTCTCAGTACTGGAGTTAGTAATATAGGATTTAGGAATCCGGTATTGAGACACACGACGCACACCACTAGACATAACACAAGCATTTTTATGCAAAGGTTTAGATCTGTCATTACTCATGTTAGAAGAACTAAAGGGGCGTGCCTTTCTTAAATTAGACCATGCCTTATCCTTTTCTCTCATTTGTTGCATAGCAAGTCTAAAACAAAATTCTACTTTATGTCCATCTCTACCACAATGAGTGTAAGTGTACTTAACGTTATATTTACTATTAGAAGTAGAAGCTACATCTGTACTGGTTGTGCCAGTAGATGATATGATACCACCAGATCTGAAGATTGTCTTTTTAGGTTCATTAGCTATCTCAATTATGCCACTACCAAGGGATTTAACAACTTGTGGAGCATGGGTCTTAGAATAATCATAAGGATCAAAACCCAAACCAGTTTTAAATTTTTCACAACTAGTCTTTTGATTCAAAATTTGATTCAAACTTTTAATTCCTATCTTTCCTTGCAAATAATCAATACGCTTCAAAAGAGTGGCACAATTCTTATAAGATACATGCTGAAATCTATCATTTCTACTACAATTAGAGCATGAAAGAACCTTATGAGTACCAAGATCTTCTTTTAGTTGTGCAATTTTAACATAAGTATCTTTTATCTTCAAAGCAAGATCCCTTTTTAGTTGTGCAATTTTAACATCAACATCTTCTAACTTCAACTTAAAAACATTGCATTCATCACAAGAGATAGGTTCATCAATTTGACAGACATGTTGTTCATTTTTCTCCTTTTCTAGCCTAAGTTCCTTTAGTGTAGAAGCATGCATATCCCTTAGAGAAGTAAATTCAGCATAAACTAAATCACATGATTTGCAAGAATCATCTATAGGAGTCAAAGTTTTAAGTCTTTCAATCTCATCATTTAATTTTTCAACCAAAGCATCTTGTTTCTTAATCTTTTTATCTCTCTTCTCTAATAAGTACCAAGTTTTTCAATGGCACAAGCTAAATCATCATAAGAAGGTTCTACCTCATTGTCACTGTCATTGTCGATGTCACTATTGGTGACGCTTCTGCTACTTGCCATCATACATAGACCAATCAAGCTTTTCTTGCCTTTGGAAGTAGCATCATCATCACTCTTGGTGTCCACATCGCTTAGATTTACCTGTTCAAGAGCAGAGAGAACACGGTGCACTACCTTCTTGTTCAAATACCCCTTCTTCTTAGTGCTCTTGAGTGTTCGCTTCTTGTCACTCTCTACCTTGTCTTCCTCCTCATCTTCATCCCTAGAAATTCTTGCTAGAAATTTTGGACATTTAAGATGAAGGTGATTAAGCGAACCACATTCAAAACATCTCCGAGGTTCTCCACCATTTGCTCTCTTTCTGGATCGAACATTTTGCAAAGCTTTTGTGAAGCGAGTCGAGAGCAGTGCCAAATCATCTTCAGGAAGTTGTTCTAGCTGTTCATCAGTTAGTGAAGACAAAGAGGACAAAGCATAGCTAGATGAAGAGTTATCACCAATAGAGTTGTTAGTTTGTGAAGCTAAAGCTATTGATTTATTAGCCATATTTTTTCTAGCAAAAACATCTAGCTCATGAGTTTTCAATTTAGAATAAAGCACATCTAATGTAAGTGTACTCATGGTAGTAGATTCTCTAATTGATGTTACCTTCATCTCCCATATAGACATATCTAAGGCTCCTAGCAATTGATGAGAATTTTCAGCATCGGTGTATATCATTAACAGAACGCAAGTTGCTAAGAATCTTGTTAAAGCGAGCAAAGAAGTCATCAAGAGATTCATCGGGTTTCATCTCAAATCGCATATATTCCTTTTTATACATATCTTGACGTACCTCTTTTACTGTGTTTGATCCTTCGTGATAATCACAAAGTGCTGTCCATACCTCATGTGCTGACTTGAGATGCACCACACGGTCAAAGTTGCTTCTTCCTAGCCCTTGAATAATTAAGTTCCTCGCCTTGCTGTTAGCCTCCACCTGTGGCATGTTCGCTGCTGTCACTGCATCGTTTTTAGGAACTTGATATGGCTTATAGATCTTCTCCCATATCACAAAGCCTTGAGCTTGAATGTATGCCTCCATCTTAGCCTTCCAATACTGAAAATCAACACCATCGAAAACACAAGGTTTTGTGGAATACCTATCCGTCGACATATTTTCTAATCGCTGGTTAAGATCAATTAGAAAAGATAATAAAATAAATAATCTTGCTCTGATACCACTTGTAGGATTGACTCACACTAAGATAGGCAATCAGAGGGGGTGTGAATGATTGCGTAGGTCAAAAATAAAATTTAACACTTTCCCCTAATCACAAAACCTGAAAAACTACGTTTTCAGAATCTGGACAGAACGTTGTTTTGTCATTAAATAGATTGTAGTCATAGATCCGTAACTCCGATCGACCTGAAAATTTGCAAACAAACCCAACTGGAATCACATCAATCGGACTTCTGGATCTTCAGATATTAACAAAACAATATTGCTGAACAGAAGGTTGATGGAAATTAATTAAACCCTAATTAATTGATTAAACGAGATCTGAAAATAATTAACCAACCAAACTTTCTAGAGCACTAGAAAAACACCCTAGCTAGATTTTAGATCAAAGAAACCAACCCAAATCTTAGAGAAAAACAAATCAATCTAAAATCCATTGCTAGGCATGCATAAAGATGAACGAGAAAGACGAATTAATTACTGCACTAATCTTCCATAAACTTTACCTTTATTACTAAGATTGTGCTTACAAGATGTTTTTTCAAAACATCCAAAAGATTTCTCCATGACAAATTCGCTCTCTAGAAACCATAAAAAAAATCTCACCAAAAATTAACAGGGAGTCACTATTTATATAACCAAAACCCCTTCGTAGGCCATCTAGACTGTTGCCTTGCCTGGACCGCGCTAGGCCCCCGCACCTCCCCGTGTGCTACAGTACACCATATGCTACAGTACCTGTGGTACTGTAGCACCATGTTATGTACTCCTTTTCTTTTTTGATTTTTCCAGCGTTTATACACTTCCTTGCGAAGCTCATTTTGAATATCTTCCCACACAGTTTTCATCTACTGTGTATCACCTTGTGTTCCACCTTGTTACCCGACATCCTTGACCGTTCTGGACCTAAACTCCTCCCTGAGTTTATTCCTGATCCGCCGTTGACCAAGGTTGACCCTAAGTACCTACACACAAATAGACCAAACATACCGTTTTCGGGTTCACAACCTGACCCATGTCAGTCATACACACGCTTATCACACTTTCTAATGCAAAGTTTATAAATCACAAGATAAGCCAATTTTTCAGCACATGATTTTGAAGGAGTACGCGTAGGCTACGATAGCAGAAAATAAAAATTTCTACCACCACACCAGGACATCATGCGAAAGAAGGGATCATGGATCGTTACCACTAGACGCGCAGTGCAGCGGAAGAAGAGTTGGAGAAGCCGGTCCAACCACGCGCGCGTCGATATAGTAGTGGAAGTAGTCGATCTCCGGCCGATCAACGCCGCAACGAGCAGCGCCTCTACGGGTATCCACACGTCCGGGGCTGAAACACCGATCGCGAGTGTACTAGCACTCGTGAGCGGCTAGGGTTTGGCTCGGAAGGTGGCGGCTAGGGTTTTGCTCGAGGCTAACAGAAAACACACGTGAAACTCCTCAGCCCCTCGCCTCCCTATATATAGACCTCCTTACTCAGGCCTCGTGGACCGAGGCCCAGTAAGAGTCTACTTGGATCTCTATCCGAATCGAGCCCATATTCGAATCACATTCGAATAAGTGTTCCAACCCATTAAGTGTGCGACCCTGTAGGTTCACGTATATTTTGTCACGACCGAGAAACGCCTTTCTGGTCACCCTGTTAATAGCGGCCTCTAGCAAGGCATATTAGCCCCAAGATATACGTAAAGATCATATCGGCTGAACCTGTAATGTCCTTATGTACAAATCCCTTTGCCTCACGATATCGATTGAGCTCAAGGCGAGACTTGTGTCATCCTCTTAATAGCTCAATCACTCTCTCGATCCTGTGATGGATTACAAACTTGTGATTGACACCTCAATCACCGTAGCATGGCCATGCACTTCCATAATCCATTACATCGAGGGGCCCAGAGATATCTCTCCCATAAGGAGGGGCAAATTCTATCTTGATCATTCATATCCCACTACATGTTTCATAGCAAACCCGAAGACCACTTTTATGACTACCCAGTTACGGAGTAGTGTTTAGTAGTCCTAAAATAAGCTACTACGTATGTTGGGAACCATGATGATCTCAAGTGTAAGGACTCTACATAAACACTACTTGAGACTAACTGATGACACATGAAATCTCTGCAGTATCTCATGGCGGGTCTATCCAACATATGTTCACTAACATATGTCCATATTATCGATTTGGTATCTCCATACCATGATCCATAAGACATGATCATCAATCAATACATATGCTGATATTAGAATCATATTTGTTCCTCATATGATATATGATCAGGGATCATTTAGAAATAGCAACATTTGACATTAAGAGTCTCATGAATAAGTCACATACTCATTGATCAATAATGATAGTGTCTATTTCAAGGAACAAATCAATATATTATAAACATAGCATGTGATATATTTAACATCTCCATGTTGCCTCTAGGGCATATCACTAACAGATTTTACAATTTTTCAGCACATGATTTTACAACTTGGACTCGCCACAATCTGAAGTTGGCCAAACCTCATCCGATGCCTCCGAAATATCTGAAGCCCTTGGCATGGTTAAGGGCAAGAGGATTTGGGGGAAATGTTGTTGGGGGCTTGGAATGGATGAGGAGGAGCAGGATCGCCCGAGTTTCGATGGGGAAATGCTAGCGATGGCGTACCCTAGTGAGGCGAGGTGCGAAATTTCGGCGTGGAAGCTGGAAGACGAAACGACTAGTGGGTTGGAGAAGATGAGGGAATCTTTTCTCTCTCTCCCCGCCTTTTTATAGAGTCTGTACCGATAAGTGGGCTTGGGCCTACAGAATCGGTACTGGGCTAACAAGATATGAGTTTCTACAGTAGCATGCTGTATTGGGCCGTTCGCGGGCTGTGTTAAAATCACGGTGCTAGTGCTACTCATGGAAACCGATTAAATAATCAGATATGCTTCGTGCTAAGCCTCCAGTCGGATGTATACATTCGAGTATCTACGTTATTTACCAGGTATTGAGAATATATCCATATAAGGATCACAAGCTGGTCTCTATTAAAATTGGGGATGCAGGTATCTCTCAAGTACACATGGTCACATATTGGATTAAAATCCATAAAGTGGTACTCGGCCTACATGCTTGGTCAATAATTGCCATGAGCAAAACATTTTTCTAGCCGACATGACGCTGAAGAGTCTAACTTCCAGGTGGGACACTACTCGGGAAAGACTATAAACACTTTTTCCAGTTGACATGAAGCTGAAGAGTCTAATTTTCGAGTAGTATACTACTCGGGAAAGACTATAAATAATGATCCCTGCTGACATGATGCCGATGAGTCTCATATACCGGTAGTATACTACACGGGAGGGACTATAAAATTATTCCGATTGACATGATATCGAAATCTCACATACCGGTAGTACACTACTCAATATAGACTACAAGGTTAAAGATCTTTGACTTTATGTTTAATTGTTTCACAATTAAGCACAAAGTCGGGGGCTACACCTAATAGGTGCACCTATTCAGTGCATACTATTCATACTTCTACATGGAGCCCTTCATAGCCTCGCTGCCAGCTGACATGAAGCAGGACTCAGGAGAACAAGCACTCGGACACAGAGTACTCAGGACCAATGCACTCGGGAAAACTTCACTGTGGAGGATGAGCACTCGGCATCAGTTGCGACTCAACTATGAAGGTCTTAGGGGCTGCTGTGGAGGCCATGGGCCCCGAGTACCTCATGGCAAGCATATGGGCCACTCAGATAGAGGATGGGCCTAGCCTTGTGATAGCAACGGGGTGCCCGATCTTCCATTAGGTAAGGATAACTCTTGATTTTGTGGAGAATTGACACTCACGATCCGGCTTCTGATCACCAAGACCCGAACCCTGCAATCGTAGCACCACGACTCCTCTCGTTATCAACCGTGCACTACCCGGTTGACCTCGCCACGAAGCCTAATCCCTGCATGTGAATCGAAGAACACAAGCAAGAACAAGGATTCGTGGCTAATTCCTGCATGTGAATCGAAGAACACAAGCAAGAACAAGGAAGACTACAAGTCAACTTGCAGATGAATGATTATACTCTCAAAGTTGGGGTCTCACAAGCCGATAAATGGCGAAACTGTTCACAAATAGTTAATCTAAGCAAAACCCACTCTAAACGGTGGCGGCTACTGAATATATATGAGTTAGGACATCCTAGGGTGAGGGTTTGCCTTGTGAGGGGCGCACTCCTCAATGGTTTAGCCCACGACACAAATACAAAGCCCAAAGGCCCAAACTAAATTGGACGGGAAAAATGATGCAACCTTTTTCGATGATTCTGGACCGCTCACAAGGAATTTTGGCATGAAACCAAAACCATCTGAAAGTAGACTTCATAAGCTTTCCAACAAATACTTTTAGGCCTTGTAACTCCTTCTGGATCAAAAGTTATGGCCATTTGAAGTTGACGCTATCTCCCAGCTCGAAACTGAACCGGTCTCGAAAATAGGAGTTTACTTGCACTTGTTGTCTCCACTTTAATATTTGGTTTCTTTAGCTCTTGTCCATGGTCTTCTCCCAAGTTCCTAATAACAATAAAATCATCACAAGAATTAAATAGTATGCCATTCGTAGAAATATTTCCATGTAAGCTTAGGAATGCATTCACCTGGTGATTAAGTTGACGGGCACGTACGCGAGTAATTGGTCCTTGGATCTGTGGCGCATCTTGTTCAACATGAGGAGGTTGTAAGTGTGTATCTAAAGAAGTGATGTCCTCATCACCTTGTAATTAGGGATAGAGTAACTCTTGGTAGACTTTGCCTTATACGGTAAGGAAGATACAGTCCTAGCCGGGTACGTTATATCTCCAGGGGGAGATCTCTTAGCTGTAATCCAGTTGGGACTCCTACTTTGTAACCCTATCTCCTAGCATATAAGGGGAGGCAGGGCGCTCCATGAGGGCAGAGCCACACGAGTTCATCAGAACCACCACTGTAATCCTCAAAGGAACACATCCCAACTAGGTGTAGCGTATTACCTCATATCGAGGGCCTGAACTAGTATAAACTCCTCGTGTTCCTTTGCAATCCACCGAGTTTCGATCTGCTGAGTAGCCCTATAATCATATTGCTGGTGTAAAACATCGACAACCGCTTGACCTATTGGCACTTATACTCTAGCCAGCCGGAGCAACAGGATTGAGCCACGAAACCCTAATTCACGCTACCTTTCTTAAAATAGCCATAACTTTCGCATATGGACTCAAAATCGGGCAAACATTATATCTGCGGACATCTATAGAAAATTTTACATCCGTGTAGAGGCCATTGGCCCTGGGTACCTCATGATAAGCATATGGGCCACTCAGATAGAGGATGAGCCTAGCCTTGCAATTAGGGATATAGTAACCCTCGGCAGACTTTGCCTTATACGATAAGGAAGATACAGTCCTAGCCGGGTACGTTATATCTCTAAGAGGAGATCTCTTGGTCGTAATCCGGCTAGGACTCCTACTTTGTAACCCTGTCCCCCAGTATATAAGGGGAGGCAGGACACCTACTAAGGGCATACAGAGATTCATCAGAATCATACATCCTCAAAGGAATACAACACAACTGGACGTAGGGTATTAACTCACATCGAGGGCCTGAACTAGTATAAACTCCCCATGTTCCTTTACAATCCACCAAGTTTCGATTTGCTGAGTAGACCTATAATCATATTGCCAGTGTAAAAAATCGACAGTTGGCATGCCAGGTAGGGGCATCGGCAAGATCTACATCCACAAGCTCGATGGATCCAACAACAGGAGTCGACGGCGACAAATTCTCCCCAGAGATACAATTACGTTCGAAAGCCTCGACTTCGTCGCCGACCAGTTCGGTGACCTCAGCTTGGCTGACTCGGACTCGATCCAATCTATTGGGAAACCGGTCAACTCCGCGCCAGTCGGCCCACTCGGCGCTGCAACAACCCTCGTTGATTTGCTGCGGCAATCTTCCACCTGACCAGGTCTCGGGACAACTCTCCCCTTCGGCGTTCGGCTCGGACTCGGCCTTGAGCCGGCCCGGGTCGAGCTAGAAAGGGGAGAAGTCATCAATCTCCCATGCAGACTCAGCGACACCGTGGAAATCTACAATCCACACCCGACACGGTGGACCCGATCTCCTACGGTTCAGTTCGGACATGGCCCAGAGCCATTCCGGATTGGATCTAGAGAGATTGGAGTCGTGATCATGCCGATCAACTACTCCGACTCAGATTCTAGGTCAGACAGGAGTTCGAAAAGCAGTTCGGACAACAGTTTGGCGAGCTTCCTACTGCCCCGCGTGATCTTCATGGCGTCCAAGGGTGACACTGCCTCCCAAGAGGCACGCCGACTACGCGAGCAGTAGAAAGAGGAGGCCTACCAACCGCGACATCAACAGGAGGCCGAGTGCGACGCTCGCAACGATGAGCTATGCATGGCTGGGCAAACCGCTTAGCAACAGATCCTCCAAACAAGAGTCAGCGACCATGACGTCTTCGTCACGCCACAACAGAATGTCGTGGCCACCACAACGCTACTGGACACGGTCCAGCTTGGGCCTGATCACCAGGCCTCCCCGACCATCGTGAAGATCAAGGCCATGATCACCGCTGCTACTTGTCAGCAGCACCAGCAGTCGGGGGACACCCTCGTACCGACCCATCGGTCGGGTTCTCTAGCAGCGGTCTCATCCGCATCGGCACGACGCCATGCGGCCGGCTCTAGTCAGCCGCACGTGGAATCATGCAAGATATCTCTCAGCAACAACAACAACAACAATCGGCAGTGTCCCCAGTACGACCGCCGCAACAACCAAGATTTCCAAAGCTATTTGCAACACGATCTGTGCCAGGATATCAACGCACGGCGCCGTCAACATGAAGACGACGAACGCCGCCGACTGGAGGATGAGTACGAGTGCTTCGGCCTCCACCACGAGTGGTTCCACCGCTGCAACCGGAGCCGAAGCCCCCTTGAAGATGAGGGCGTTCTAGCCTTCACCGAAGAATTATAGCAGGTCGATTGGCCGTCGGGCTTGAAGCCTATAGGAATCAAGAAATACGACGGCAAGACCAACCTCGAGTCCTGGCTCATGGTCTACACTCTAGCCATCTGAGCAGCCAGAGGTGACCACAAGGCCATGGCTAACTACCTTCCAGTCGCCCTAAGCGACTCGGCGAGGACATGGCTAACAGGGCTGCCCAAGTGGTCGATTGGCTCCTGGGGGGAACTTCGGGAATGGTTCATCGCTAATTTTCAAGGGACTTACGAGAGGCCTTCCTCTGAGCATGATCTTTGTCAACTACACCAGAGGAAGAACGAGACTCTCCGTGAGTCATTGCCACGTTCCGCAAGGGAGTCAAAGACGCCCCATTCATCGCTAAATTTACTTGGAAGCCACCAACCTCTGTCAGGGCCCTCTTCGACATGGCCAACAAGTATGCCGACTCAGCTGAGGCGGTTGCTGAAGCCCTCGGCGACAAGAAGGAGCCCCGGCAGAAGGACCAGAAGGCTAAAGCCAACAACGAGCCAGCACAAAACAAATCTAGCAACCACAAGCGGAAGTCGGAAGACGTGGTGGCCAATGTGGAGTGTACTTGGTCACGACCCCCAAAGAACAACGAGTACCAGAAGGTTATGAATGGGCCTTGCCCCTTCCATCCCAAGGGTAAACACACGACCAAGGATTGCTTCACGCTCAAGAAGTTCACCTCCGAGCAAACTTCATCATCTGGCGCCGACAAGGACAAAGACAAGCTAGATACAGGTGCAGCCGGCGATTTTCAAGATCCCCAGGCTGAGCTCAACCATATTTTCAGAGGGCCGACTGCGTACGAGTCCAAGAGGAAGCAGAAGCTAGTAGCACGCAATGTCAACTCGGTCTCAACGGCAGACGCCCCCCCAATATTTGCGTTGGTCAGAAACGCCCATCACATTCAACTGCGCATATCATCCTGATTGGGTTTCACACCTAGGATGCTATCAACTCATCCTGGACCCGGTCGTTAAAAACATCAAGTTGAAGAAGGCCCTCATAGACGAAGGCAGCGCGCTCAACATCCTCTTCGCCAAAACCCTGGATGAGATGAAGATTCCTTGTTCAGAGCTGCGGCCAAGTACTGCACCCTTCCACAGGATAATCCCTAGCCTATCTTCAACACCTCTCAAGCAGATAATGATGAGGACATCACCGGCATAGATATGACCATGTTAACCACTTCTAAACCAAAGGTGCAACCACTCTATATGGGGCTTATCATTGATGCATTTGATGAATTGGTGCTGCACCATAAAGTGTGTTTATTTTTATTTTCAGAATTACTTACATGGATCAAGGGAAGGTTTGATTGCATATGGAAAGCATGGAAGGTTAATGAAGTTGATTGGGGACCAAATCTAAGTATTCCTAAAGTCCTCCACCAGGCCACCACGTCACTTTTGGCCCAAGGAAAGAAGGAGTCCAAATTCAACACGTTTTGGAAGTTGGATTCGGACTGCAGGACAGTACCAACTTGCCACGGCTGCCACGACTTCATATGGACTCCGATTGGGGCGTTCTTGGACTTCATGGAAAGCTTATCAAGTCTACTTTCAGATGGATCCAACCTCATGACGAAATTCCACCGGAGCTGAGCAGAATTGACAAAGAGACGTTCGGCCTTCCAGTCTTGGGCTGAAACCCTTGTATCTCGTGCAGCCCACTAGGGGCCCATTCTAGCTTAGGGTTTACACCCTCCCACGCCTCCTTGCTGTTGCCCATGTATAAATACATGTAGCAGCCGCCGGGATGAACTTGGGTTTTGTTTAGTTGTAAGTTTAGCCATTGCTACTTCCTTGTAGAGGCGTGTGTCGACTAGACCATCCGTTCTACTTGTATCCAGAACCCCCAATTCGTGTGTTATCAGATTCATCCTTTGGGCAAGGTCTGTGCGCTGTTTGCTTGTCCACTTGTTCCTGCTTGTTCTTCGATTTGCTTGCAGGTTCAAGGTTGTTCTTGGCACGGCAAGAACAGCAACAATTCGGAGCCGGTGTAACTGTCGCATAGGCGCAGCACCCTGTGGTCGTTGTAGTCGGGCAGCACAACGTCGGATCCTCCAAATCGAGTTATCCCCACTCACCGAAAGATCGGGCCACCCCTACTCCTATCAAGTGGTATCAGAGCTCAAGGTTCTTTGGTGAGTGATTTACCCGTTCTTTAATTTACCTACAGTCCAAAAACCAAAAAAAAAAAACATTGGCTAGATCTGAAATCCCAAAACAAGCTTTGAGCCTTGCTGTTCTACCTAGTTCTTGGCTTGTTGAATTTGTGGTTGCAATCGTGGTGTCAAGTGCTGGTTCTTAGGATCTAATCTATTAGAGTTTTGAGTTCTTGTCACGTTTTTGTCACCATTAGATTCGCTGCCACTTCCCCCCTTTCACGCCGCTGCAATTTCCAGCTAATTTCGCCATCTCAACTTCCAGATCTGCATGGGAATAAATCTGCTCTATTTCTTGCATCCGATCTCTAATTCAAGTGTTTAGATACATTCTGGAAAGCTTACTTTGTGCTCTTTCAGGAAAAATTAACCTTGCCACCAAATTCATTCTGAGCGCTTTGCAATTGCTCTAGAGATTTCCGCATATCTGCTGTGTAATCTGTTCATCAAAAAAGCAAGGAGAGCTGTGTGAAGTAATCATTTTGTTTGATTGTGCCAAACATAACTTTTGAGGCCCTTGAAAAAGAATAGAAAAAGAAAGAAGAAGAAAAAAAGGACAAAAAGAAACAAAGGAAGAAATAAGAAGAAAAAAAAAGAAGAGTTCTAGTTGCTGCTGCATTGCTCTCCTTGTATGCCTTGTTGTGCCGCTGTTGGGGGACTACGTTTGTGTCTAGACTCACGTCTCTAAATTGGTTTAGCCTAGGACCAGCACGGTACCATTATTGAACGCTTATTCAACTCGCTTTGGCTAACGTGGTTCTAGCTGTTCCTTGATTTATATTGCAGCCACCTATAGCTCCACAAATTATCTACTACGTCACAGGTTTGTGCTTGTTGCCACCATTTGTTGCTATTCTTGCCGGCTGCGAACACCCCTTGCAAGTGTGGTAAGAACATGTAAGAACTCGTTGGCTCAAGTTTGAGTGAAGATATAGTGTGCCACCACCTATTTGCTTTAGTTGGTAGGCATTTTCTTGTGAATTTGTGCTGCTGTCCACTAACCATGACAGGTTTGGAGAGACACATGGGAGCTGGTAGCTTGCAACATGGATGTTCACGACCTCGACATCATATGGGAGCACATCCACTAGAGGTACATGATGACATTCTCACTGAGATCAGTGGTGCTCTACCATCTTTTGAGGGAAATTTTGACCCTCATGCATACATTGATTGGGAGCTTAAGGTAGATGCAGAATTTGATAAGTATGACATGTCTGAAGATCAAATGGTTTTTGCTGCCTCTAATGCTTTAACAAAAGGTGCTTGGTACGAATGGAAACATATTTGTAGGCACAACAAAGTTCCACAAACTTGGAATGATTTCAAAATGCTTTTTCGAGATGCATATATTCCTGCATATTATGTAAATCATTTGCTTAACAAACTTGAGAAACTAAAACAGGGTAGTAGGACTGTGAAACAATACTACCATGATTTTAAGATTTGTATCATGTTTGGTGGGTTAAATGAATGCATGGAAGATGTTATGAGTAGGTTCATGAGAGGGCTCAATTCTGAAATTCAAACCTTGCTTGTTAACGAAACATATAGACATATCTCCCACTTATTTTGTCTTGCTCTCATTGCTGAAAAGGAGATTCTAGTATATCTGTTTACCTCATCGGCTCCTGTTAGTAGCACCAGCGCTATAATTTCAACTCAGCCTGCGGGCGGCCTACCTGGAGCATGCTACTGTAGGAACTCATATCTTGGTGGCCCATTACCGAATAAGCCGGCCTAAACCGACCCACCCAATGTAGGCTCTATGAAATCACCATCCCTCACATGTCAGGATGAGTTTTTTTGGTGTCGGTAACCGCAATCAGCCAGAGAAATCCTTATTCGCAAGCCTTTTCGACTTACATTCTGGATGCAACCTAGTTGCCACAGAAGCCTGAGTAGGTATATTGCAGGATCTGCTTGCCCTGCTCAGGTGTGACGCGGTGCATGAGAACCCCAGATGCGCTTTGACGACGTAAGTCTTCTCTAACTAGGGTAAAGCTGAACAAGGTACCCGAACCTCACATTAGCAGAGGGTTTGGCTGGCAACCCTCATGGGGCGTACCCTATCCAATAGAGTTATGGCCAAATAAGGTACCCGACCCTTGCATTAGCATAGGATTCGGCTGGCGACCCTCATGGGGCGTACTCGATCTGACAGAGTTGTGGCCAAATAAGGTACCCAAACCTAGCATTAGCATAGGATTCGGCTGGCGACCCTCATGGGGCATACCCTACTTAGCTGAGTAGTACACGAGCCCCGACTGGCACCGGAGGTCGATTACAAGCTCGCATGGAGCGTAGCCGGGGAAGATGACGTCCCGACTGGTGCAAGTACTCGGTCAGTAGCCCTCATGGAGCATTCTGAGCATATCTTGGCAGACTAGTCCAGCCCCCGAGTGTAGGAGATAGGCTCGCAGCCCTGAGTTCCTGTCACACGTATCCAGAGCTGGGCCTGCAATATAAAGATATCAGATGAGTAGCATCTGATGATGAAAACAATCACCCGAATAAAATGTATTTTACAATATATGTAAATACGTGCTCTTCCTCTTATTGATATTAATTTCCCCGAGTAGTTGACCCCCTACGTTTAAGCACTCTGCCCGACTAGTCATAGCCCCTAGCGTCGGGAGTTGGCTCATGGCTCTTTCCCAGACACGCGTTTTGGGTGACTTGAGTTTGTCTTTCATGGAGCAAAGTTTCACGGATCAGGATTTATGCTACTAAAGTACTTTTGCAATCATTTAAGAGAAAAAACAGAAAGAAGTGTAGCTTGTACACCTATTAGGTGTAAGCGGCTGCGGCATTGGCAAGGCCGAGTGAAGAATTATTTATCAGGAAGCGACTTAGCTGTTCGGTATATTGGAGTGAGGATGCCATCCTTGCGTTTGGGCTTTTGAGCCCCCGAGCATGTCACTTGTTGTTCTGATAATCTTCAGTTGTTGAAGGTCGAAGACGGTTGTGACCGATTGCCACAATGAAGCCGTTTGACTTGCGTTTGTGACTCCCGACTTTAGTCAAGACCGCGTCGTCGGTGCCCTCCCGCTTCTTTTGTCAGGGTGCCTTCTTGTCATCGAGGGCCTCAGCCACAGCTTCAGCTGAGTCGGCATACTTGTTCGCCATGTCGAATAAAGCCTTGACAGAGTTAGGAGGCTTCCGCGTGTATTTGTCGATGAACGAGGTGTGTTTGACTCCTTTTCGAAAGGCGGCGATGACAACCTCATCCTTGATCATTGGGATTGAATTCTTTTTCTCAGAGAACCTCTTGATGAAGTCACGAAGAGACTCGTTCTTCCTTTGATGTAACTAATACAGGTCGTACTCGAAAGATGGCCTCTCGTATGTTCCCTGGAAGTTGGCGATGAGGCGTTCCCGGAGTTCTCCCCAGGAGCCGATTGATTGCTTGGGAAGTCCTGTTAGCCATGTCCTCGCTGAGTCAGCTAAAGCGACTGGGAGGTAGTTAGCCATGACTTTGTGATTTCCTCCAGCTGCTCGGATCACCAGAGTGTAGACCGTGAGCCAGGACTCGGGATTGGTCTTGCCGTCGTATTTGTCGATGCCTGTAGGCTTGAAATTTGACGGCCAGTCGACCTGTTGTAGCTCCTGGGTGAAGGCCGGTATGCCTTCGTCTTCATGAGGGCTCCAACTCCGAATACGGCAGTGAAACCACTCGTGGTGGAGGCCGAAACGCTTGTTCTTGTCTTCCAGTTGGCGTTGCTCATCTTCTTCACGTTCACAGCGCCGAGCAATGATGTCTTGCCAAAGGTCGCGCCGTAGTCGGTCTCGGAGGTCCTGATCGTCCCAATGGTTGCTTTGACGTCGCTGGTTGTCGTTGGGGTTGCCAAGTGATGCCTGACGTGCCTCCGTATGCGGCTGACTGGAGCCAGCCGCTCAGCGTCGCTTTGAGTAGATGAGACTGCCGTTGGGGATGTCGACCGGTTGGTCGGTATGAGGGTATCACCCGACTGTTGGTGCTGCTGACATGCAGCAGCGGTAAGCATGGCTTTTATCCTTGCGATCGTCAGGGTGGCCTGGGGATCAGGCCCGAACTGGAGTGTATCCAGTAGAGTCGCAGCGGCCATGATGTT
This sequence comes from Oryza meyeriana var. granulata, assembly GCA_003991445.1. Taxonomy (NCBI): domain Eukaryota; kingdom Viridiplantae; phylum Streptophyta; class Magnoliopsida; order Poales; family Poaceae; genus Oryza; species Oryza meyeriana. The sequence continues at coordinate 98,758 of RYFJ01002655.1, read as the reverse complement.
CTGTTGAGGAGTAATGAAGACGTCGTGGTCGCAGACTCGGGTTTGGAGGATTTGTTGCTGTACAGTCCGCCCGGCCCTGCGTAGAGCGTCGTGCCGGCGTCTTGCTTCTTCCTCTTGTTGCTCTCGTAGTCGGCGTGCTTCCTCCTCTTGCTGCTCGTGTAGTCGGTGTGATTCCTGAGTAGGAGTAGAGCCTTTGGATGCCATGAAGATTTCTCATGGCGGGAAGAAGCTTGCCAAACTGCTGTCCGACTTTGAGTCGGAATCCGATTGAGAGTCGTAGTCGGAATAGTTGATGGGAGTGATTATAACTCCGACCTCCCTAGATCCGATCTCGAGCGGCTCTGGGCCGTATCCGAGTCGAACTCCAGACGATCGGGTTTGCTGCGTCGGATGTTGCCTAAAGATATTCGTGGCGTTGCCGAGTCTGTACGGGAGATTGACGATCTCTTCCCTTCTTAGCTCGATCTTGGCGGGCTCAAGGCCGAGTCCGAGTTGAACACCAAAGGAAAGAGTTATCCCGAGACCCGAACAAGATGAAGATTTCCGCAGCAAGTCAATGAGGGTTGCTGCAGTGTCGTGTGGACCGACTGGCGTGGAGTCGGCCGGTTCCCTGGCAGATTGGATCGAGTCCGAGTCGGCCAAGGTGAGATTGTCGATCTGGTCGGCGATGAAGTCGAGGCTTCTGAATGCAATTGTATCTCCAGGGGAGAGTTTGCTGCCGTCGACTCCGGTTGCTAGATCCATCGAGCTTGTAGATGTAGATCGCGCCGAAGCCGTACCTGGCGTGCCAACTGTCGATGTTTTACACCGGCAATTGTATCTCTGGAACTCAAGGAGATTTTATACTGGTTCTGTCCCTCAATATGAGGTAATACCCTACATCCAGTTTGGGGTGTATTCCTTTGAGGAATTATGGTGGTGATTCTGGTGAACCAACTCAACTTGCCCTCGGGGGGTGCCCTGCCTCCCCTTATATACCGGGGGACAGGGTTACAAGGTAGGAGTCCCAACCGGATTATGGCCAAGGGATCTCCTCTTAGAGATATAACGCACCCAACTAGGACTGTGTTTTCCTTATCGTATAAGGCAAAGTCTGCTAGGGATTACTATATCTCTAATTACAAGGCCAGGCCCATCCTCTATCCGAGTGACCCATATGCTTGTCATGAGGTACCCAGGGCCCATGGCACCAACAATTCAAGATGAAGTTGAACCCGAAAAGTGCGCCTTCGGTGTGCCATCCGGAAAATCATCGTATCACATCGCGGCATCAAAGCCAATCCAGAGAAAATCAACACAATCACGAACATGGCACCCCCAACTAGCCAGAAGGACGTCCAGAAGCTAATAGGCTGCATGGCGGCACTCAGCTGATTCATATCCTGACTAGGCAAACGGGGCATGCCCTTTTTCAAACTGCTGAAGAAAGTGGACAATTTTCAATGGACTACCGAAGCTCAACAAGCCTTCAAAGACTTCAAGAAGTTTCTCACATCACCACCCGTGTTGGCATCACCCACGCCCCAAGAGCCATGAATGCTATATCTGGCGGCAACAAGTCAGGTAGTCAGCACGGTGTTGGTGGTCGAGCGATCCAAGTCGGGTCACATACAGAAGATCCAACGGCTAGTCTACTTCATCAACGAGGTCCTAGCCGACTCAAAGATGAGATATCCATAGGTCCAGAAGCTGCTATATGGCCTACTCATCACTGTCCGGAAGCTGGTGCACTATTTCCAGTCGCATCAAGTCACGGTGGTCACATCGTATCCATTTGGGGACGTCCTACACAATTGTAAGGCCACTGGCCGAATCGCTAAATGGGCACTCAAGTTGATTGCGTTCGACAACACCTTCTAGCCACGGACAGCAATCAAATCTCAAGCTCTGGGCGACTTTGTGGCCGAGTGGACAGAACTTCAGACGCCTACATCAATAGCGAAGCTAGAGTACTGGACAATGTACTTCGACAGTTCTCTACAGATTGGCGGCGTCGGGGCTGGCATCGTACTGACGTCACCCACCGACGAAAAACTCAAATACATTCTCCAGATCCACTTTCCGGCTTCTCACAATGTCGCCGAGTACGAGGCACTCATCCATGGCTCGGCATCACTATATCACTCGGCATCCGCCGATAGGTTGTACGTGGGGACTCCCAACTAGTGGTAAACCATGTCATGAAGGACTGTACATGTCTCGATGATACCATGGTGGCATACTGTTAGGAGGTCCGAATGCTAGAAAACAAGTTCGATGGGCTGGAGATAACTCATGTCCTACGACAATACAGTGATGCTACAGACTAACTGGCTAACATGGGATCCAAGATAGAAGTGGTCTCGACTGGGATTTGCGTCGAACAACTGATGGAGCCATCAGTCAAGAAGAAACCAATGCAAGAACAGTCAGGGGCTGAACCTACCCCGGCAACAGATGAAGTACTGATCACATCTCATGATTGGCAGACTCCAGTTCTCAAATTCCTCTTGTACGATGAACTCCCAGAAGATCGCATTGAAGCCGAGCAATTAAACGTCAATGCAAAAGTTTTCTAGTAGTCGGAGAAGACCTGTACAGAAGAAGGGCATCTAGTGTTCTCATGCGCTGCGTCACACCTAAGGAGGGCAAGCAGATCCTGCAATCGATCCACTCGGGCATATGTGGCAACCACGCCGCATCCAGGACATTAGTCGAAAAGGCTTATAGGCAGGGATTTTTCTTGCCAACAGCAATAACAGATGCTAAAGACATAGTTCGCACTTGCGAGGGTTGTCAGTTCTATGCAAAACAAACACATCTTCTAGCCCAAGAACTCCAAACAATCCCAATCTCTTGGCCCTTTGCAGTATGGGGGCTTGACATGGTCGGGCCTTTCAAGAAAGCGCTAGGAGGGTTCACACACTTGTTCGTCGCAGTGGATAAATTTACAAAGTGGATTGAGGCAAAACCCGTTGCTACCATAATAGCGACACAAGCAAAGGACTTCATCATGGGTATATTATACCGATTTGGAGTTCCAAACCGCATCATAACGGACAACGGCACTCAGTTCATGGGCGGTATATTTCAAGATTTCTGTGGCGACTTTGGCATCAAGATCTGTTATGCTTCTGTGGCACACCCGCGAAGCAATGGGCAGGTTGAGCGTGCCAATGGCATGGTCTTACAAGGCATCAAGCCAAGGATATTCGACCGACTACAACCATATGCGGGCCATTGGGTACAAGAACTCCCATCTGTTCTTTGGTCTCTAAGAACCATGGTTAGTTAGGCCACAGGGCAATCCCCTTTCTTCCTAGTCTATGGTGCAGAGGCTGTGTTACCTACCGAGTTAGAGTTCAGCTCTCCACGAGTTCGGGCTTACTTAGAAGACATATCCAATGACACCCGATTGATCGAGCTAGATCAGTTGGAACAAGCTAGGGACATCGCAACCGTCCAGTTGACAAGATATCTTCAAGGCCTACGTCGTTATCATAGCTGGAATGTCCGTGGTCACGTCTTTTTCGTCGGGGACCTAATCTTGAGGAAGATACAAACCACCAAATACAGGCACAAAATATCCCCCCTGTGGGAAGGGCCGTTCAACATCGCTGAAGTCACGTGGCCAGGCGCCTACCGACTGAAGATCGAAGACAGTGCCCTAGTCAGCTGTGGAGGCCATGGGCCCTGGGTACCTCACCACCAGCATGTGGGCCACTCGGATAGAGGATGGGCCGAATCATGTAGTTAGAGATAAGATATCACTCGGCAGGCTTTGCCTTGTATAATAAGAAAAACATAGTCTTAGTCGGATAAGTTTCTATCTCTAAGAAGGAAATCCCTTGGCCATATCCGGCTGGGATCCTTATCTTGTACCTCTGCCCCCTAGTATATAAGGGGAGGCAGGGCACCCCTCAAGGGGCACGAGATAACGAGATCACAAGATCATCGATCGACAAACACCTCAGAGGAATAACACCACAACTGGACGTAAGGTATTACCTCACATCGAGGGCCTGAACCAGTATAAATCTCTCTGTGTTCCTCTGTAATCCATTGAGTTTCCCTTTGCCGAGTAGCCCTATAGTTTTATTGCCAGTGTAAAACATCGACAGTTGGCACGCCAGGTAGGGTTATCCGGCGAGTTTCTTCATCAACAAATTCGATGGATCCAACAAGCGGAGTCAATGGCAAAAAGTTCTCCCCTGGAGACACAATTTCCTTCGGAAGCCTCGATTTCATTGCCAACCAGATCGGCAACCTCACCTTGGCCGAAGTAGATCCAATCCAGCTGGCCGAGGAACCAGCCGATGTTGCGCCAGTCGGCCCACAGGACACTGCAATCTCCTTCAACAACCTACTACGGCAATCCTTCACTTCGCCGAGTATTGGGACAACTCTTTCCTTCGGTGTCCGACTTGCGCTAGGCCTTGAGCCAGCTCGGTTTGGGCCAAGAAGGAGAGAGATCGTCAATCTCCCGCACGGATTCGGCGACGCTGCGGATCTACATCCCGCGCAACAGACTTGATCTCCTGTGATTTATTTTGGACATGGCCAAGTGCAGTTTCAGATTGGATCTAGAGAGGTTGGGGTCGTTCTTACTCCGATAAACTACTCGGAGTCCGACTCCATGTCGGATAATGGTTCGAACGCTAGTTCGAACTCCAGTCTGGCAAGTTTCCTCCTCCCCCACGAGATCTTTATGGCTTCAACAGCACCACCCGAGGTGCGCCGACTACAAGAGGAGCAACAAGAGGAGGTGCGCCGACTGCGACAACAAGAGGAGGCAGACTGCGAGGCTCGCAATGATGGGCTATGCAAGGATGGGCGAGCAGCTCAGCAGCAGATTCTCTAGACTAAAATCGGCGATCATGACGTCTTCGTCACGCCACAACAGAATGTTGTGGCCGCCGCAACCTTGCTCGACATGCTCCAGCTCAGGCTTGATCACCAGGCCACCCCAACTATCACCAAGATCAAGGCGATGATTACGGTTGCTGCCTGCCGGCACCAACAACAGCAGTCAGGCGACACCGTGGTACCAACTAACCGGTCGAGATCTCCAGCAGTGGGCTCATCCACATCAGCGGCGTCGGGCGGCCGGCTCAAGTCGGCCACACGAGGAGTCCAGGCAAATGCCACTCGGCAATGACAGTTGACAGCGTCACTAGTATGACCGCCGGCCCAACCGAGATCTCCAAGAGCGCCTACAACACGACCTCTGCCACACCATCAACGCCCAGCGCCATGAACGACACGAAAACGAGCACAGCCGACTGGAGGACGAAAATGAGCGCTGCGGTCTCCATCACGAGTGGTTTAACCGCCGTGGTCGAAGCCCGAGCCCTCACGAAGACGAAGGCATTCTAGCTTTCACTCGGGAGCTACAGGACGTCGACTGGCCGACTGGCTTTAAGCCCACAGGAATTGAAAAGTACAACGGCAAAACAAATCCCGAGTCCTGGCTCACCGTATATACCCTAGCAGTTTGAGCTGCTGGGGGTGACAACAAAGCCATGGCAAACTACCTCCCAGTCGCGCTAGCCGACTCAGCGAGGACATGGCTGACAGGGCTTCCGAGGTGGTCGATCGGTTCCTGGGGAGAACTCAGGGAGCGGTTCATCGCCAATTTTCAGGGAACCTACGAGAGGCCATCTTTTGAGCACGATTTGTATCAACTACACCAAAAGAAGAACGAGTCTCTACGAGATTTTATCAAGAGATTCTCCGAGAAGCGCAATAAGATCCCAATGATCCGAGACAAGGCTGTCATCGCCGCCTTCCACAAGGGAGTAAAGGACGCCCCGTTCATCGCGAAATTCACTCGGAAGCCACCACCCTCCGTCTGGGCTCTTTTCGACATGGCCAACAAATACGCTGACTCGGCTGAAGCGGTCGCAGAGACCCTCGATGAGAAGAAGGAGTCCCGACAGAAAGACCAGAAGGCAAAAGCCGACAACGAGCCGTCTCAAAACAAGTCTGGCAGCCGCAAGCGGAAGTCGGAAAACAAGGTGGCCAACATGGAGCGCACTCGGTCGCGGCCCCAGCGGAATAATGACAACCAGAAGGTCATGAGCGGGCCATGCCCCTTCCTGTGGGTGCCATGGGCCCCGGGTACCTCATGACAAGCATATGGGCCACTCGGATAGAGAATGGGCCTAGCCTTGTAATTAGAGATATAGCTAGATTCGGCAGACTTCGCCTTGTATAGAAAGGAATATACAGTCCTAGTCGGGTGCGTTATATCTCTAAGGGGAGATCTCCTAGTCGTAATCCGATGGGGACTCCTACCTTGTAACCCTGTCCCCCAGTATATAAGGGGAGGCAGGGCGCCCCATGAGGGCAGGTTGAGTTGGTTCACCAGAATCACAACCACAAATCCTCAAAGGAATAGCACCACAACTGGACGTAGGGTATTACCTCGCATTGAGGGCCTGAACCAGTATAAAATCTTTTGTGTTCCTTTGCAATCCACCGAGTTTCCATCTGCCGAGTAGCCCCATATATTTATTGCCGGTGTAAAACATCAACAGTTGGCGCGCTAGGTAGGGGTCTTGGCGAGATCTTCATCTACAAGCTCGATGGATCCAGCAACCGGAGTCGACGGCGGCAATTTCTCTCCCAGAGATACAATATCATTCGGAAGCCTCGACTTCGTCGCCGACATGATCAGCGATCTCACCTTGGCCGACACGGACCCGATCCAACCGGCCGAGGAACCAGCCGACTCCGCGCCAGACGGCCTACAAGATGCTGCGGCAACCGTCACCGATGTGCTGCGGCGATCTCCAATACGCCCGAGTCCAGGGACAACTCTTCCTTCCAGTGTTCGACTCGGACTCGGTTCTGAGCCGGCCGAGATCGGGCCGAAAAGGGAAGAGATCGTCAACTTCCCGTTCGGGCTCGGCGACGCCGCGGATATCTACAATCTACATCCGACGCGGCAAACCCGATCCCCTGGAGTTCGACTCGGATACGGCTCCGAGCCGCTCGAGATCGGATCTAGGGAGGTCGGAGTTACACCCATCCCCATCAACCATCCCGACTTCGACTCGAAGTCGGACTCCGACTTCCAGTCGGACTACGACTCTAAGTCGGACAGCAGCTCGGCAAGCTTCTCTCCGCCACGAGAAATCTTCATGGCATCCAAAGGCTCCACTCCTACTCAGGAATCACGCCGACTACACGAACAACAAGAGGAGGAGGCCTGCCGACTGCGAGAACAACAGGAGGAAGAAGCAAGACGCCTGCGTGCCCGCAACGACGGCCTACGCAGGGCTTGGCGAACCGCTCAGCAACAAACCCTCCAAACAAAAGTCGGCGACCACGACGTCTTCGTCACGCCACAACAGAACATCGTGGCCGCCGCAACCCTACTGGACACGATCCAGCTTGGGCCTGATCACCAGGCCACCCCGACCATCGCAAGGATAAAACCCATGCTTACCGCTGCTGCATGTCAGCAGCACCAACAGTCGGGCGATACCCTCATACCGACCAATCGGTCGGCATCCCCAATGGCAGTCTCGTCTACCTCAAAGCGACGCCGAGCGGCCGGCTCTAGTCGGCTGCCCACGGAGTCACACCAAACGTCACTCGGCAACCCAAACAACAACCAGCAACGTCGAAGTGACCGTCGGGACAACCGAGATCTCCGAGGCCAACTATGGCGTGATCTTCGGCAGGACACCAATGCTCGGCGCCGCGAACGAGAAGAAGACGAGCGACACCAACTGGAAGACGAGAACGAGCGTTTCGGCCTCCACCACGAGCGGTTTCGCCGCCGTAGTCGGGGTCGGAGTCCTCATGAAGACGAAGGCATACCGGCCTTCACCCAGGAACTACGACAGGTCGACTGGCCAGTCGGCTTTAAGCCTGCAGGCATCAACAAATACGATGGCAAGACCAATCCCGAGTCCTGGCTCACGGTCTACACTCTGGCGATCCAAGCAGCTGGGGGAAATCACAAAGTCAATGGCTAAACTACCTCCCAGTCGCTCTAGCGACTCAGCGAGGACATGGCTAACAGGACTTCCCAAGCAATCAATCGGCTCCTGGGGAGAACTCCGGGAACGCTTCATCGCCAACTTCCAGGGAACATACGAGAGGCCATCTTCCGAGCACGACTTATATCAGTTGCATCAAAGGAAGAACGAGTCTCTTCGTGACTTCATCAAGAGGTTCTCTGAGAAGAAAAATTCGATCCCAAACATCAAGGATGAGGTCGTCATCGCCGCCTTTCGAAAAGGAGTCAAAGACACCTCGTTCATCGATAAATTCACGCGGAAGCCTCCCAACTCTGTCAAGGCCCTATTCGACATGGCAAACAAGTACGCCGGACTCGGCCCACGCTGTTTGCCGAGGCCCTCGATGACAACAAGTCACCCTGACAGAAGAAGCGGGACGACCACCGACGACGCGGTCCCGACTAAAGCTGGGAATCGCAAACGCAAGTCAGGGCGGCTCCATTGTGGCAGTCGGTCACAACCGCCTTTGACCTTCAACAACTGAGGATTATCAGAACAACAAGTGACATGCTCGGGGGCTCACAAGCTCAAAACACGAGGATGGCATCCCCACTCCCAAATACCGAACAGCTAAGTCGCTTTCTGATAAACATCTCCTCACTCGGCCTTGCTAGTGCCACAGCCGCTTACACCTAATAGGTGTACAAGCTGCGCATTTACTTTTTTCCGTTTTGCTCTTAAATGATTACAAAGTACTCGAGTAGCATAAATCTCGATCCATGAAACTCTGCTCCATGTAAGACGAACTCAAGTCACCCAAAACGCGTGCCTGGGAAAGAGCCATGAGCAACTCCCGACGCTAGGGGGCTATGACTAGTCGGGCAGAGTGCTTAAACGTAAGGGGTCAACTACTCGAGGAAATTAATATCAAAAAGAGGAAGAACACGTATTTACATACATTGTAAAATACATTTAATTCGGATGATTGTTTCCATCATCAGATGCTACTTATCCGATATCTTTATATTGCAGGCCCAGCTCCGGATACGCGTGACAGGAACTCAGGGCTGCGAGCCCATCTCCTACGCTCGGGGGCTGGACAAGTCTGCCAAAATACACTCGGGATGCTCCATGAGGGCTACTCACCGAGTACTTGCGCCAGTCGGGGCTGTATACCACTCGGCTAAGTAGGGTACGCCCATGAGGGTCGCAGCGAATCCTACGCTAATGCTAGGTTCGGGTACCTTATTTGGTCACGGTTCTGTCAGGTTGGGTACGCATGAGGGTCGCTAGTCGAATCCTATGCTAATGCAAGGTTCGGGTGCCTGGCTTGGCTATAATTCTGTTGGATAGGGTACGCCCCATGAGGGTCGCCAGCCGAACCCTCTGCTAATGCAAGGTTCGGGTACCTTGTTCGGCTTTACCCAAGTCAGAGAAGACTTACATCGTCAAAGTGCATCCGGAGTTCTCATGCACTGTGTCACACCTGAGGAGGGCAAGCAGATCCTGCATTATACCCACTCAGGCTTACGTGGCAACCAGTTTGCATCCAGAACGTAAGTCGGAAAGGCTTGCGAATAAGGATTTCTCTGGCTGATTGCGGTTACCGACACCAAAAACACATCCTGACAGCGATGGATGATACTTCTATAGAGCTATGCCGGATAGGTCGGCTCAGGCCGGCTTATTTGGTAGCAGCCACCAAGATATGAGTTCCTACAGTAGCATGCTCCATGTGGGCCGCCCGCAGGCTGAGTTGAAAATTATAGCGCTGGTGCTACCCACAGGAACCGATGAGGTAAAACAGATATGCTTCATGAAAGCCTTATTTGCTAAACATATATGTTTGGGTATCTGTTTTATCCACCAGGTTCGAGGATATATCCTTACAAGGATCACAAGCTGGTCTTCATTAAAATTGGGATGCATGGTATCTTTCTCGGGTACACCTGACCACGCCATGGATTTATTTTCATAAAGTGGTACTCGGCCTACATGCGTGGCCACCAGTTGCCATGAGTAACATTATTCCAGCCGACATGACGCTGAAGAGTCTAACTTTCGAGTAGTGCACTACTCGGGAGAGACTATAAATTTCTCATTCCCGCTGACATGATGCGGAGGAGCTCTAACTTCCGGGTGGGACGCCACTCGGGAAAGACTATAAACTCTTTTTCCAGCTGACATGAAGCTGAAGAGTCCCATATACGAGTAACATCTTACTCGGCAAGACTATAAACGCATATTCCGACTGACATGAAGTCGAAGAGTCCTATATACGAGTAGTATCCTACTCGGCAAGACTATAAATCATATTCCGGTTGACATGATACCGAAGAGTCTCATATACCAGTAGTATACTACTCGGGAAAGACTGCCAGGTTAAAGATCTTTGACTTTATGATTAATTGTCTTCACAATTAAGCACAAAGTCGGGGGCTACACCTAATAGGTGCGCCTATTCGGCGCACACTATTCCAACATCTACATCGAGCCCTTCATAGCCTCGCTGCCAGCTGACATGAAGCAGGACTCGGGAGAAGCAGCACTCAGACAAAGAGCACTCGGGAGCAATGCACTCGGGAAGACTTCACCGTGGAGGATGAGCACTCGGCATCAGCTGTGACTCAACTATGAAGGTCTCGGGGGCTACTGTGGGTGCCATGGGCCCCGGGTACCTCATGACAAGCATATGGGCCACTCGGATAGAGGATGGGCCTAGCCTTGTAATTATGGAGATATAGCTAGATTTCGGGTTGGGCAGACTTCGCCTTGTATAGAAAGGAATATGCAGTCCTAGTTGGGTGCGTTATATCTCTAAGGGGAGATCTCCTAGTCGTAATCCGATGGGGACTCCTACCTTGTAACCTTGTCCCCCAGTATATAAGGGGAGGCAGGGCGCCCCATGAGGGCAGGTTGAGTTGGTTCACCAGAATCACAACCACAAATCCTCAAAGGAATAGCACCACAACTGGACGTAGGGTATTACCTCGCATTGAGGGCCTGAACCAGTATAAAATCTTCTGTGTTCCTTTGCAATCCACCGAGTTTCCATCCGCCGAGTAGCCCCATATATTTATTGCCGGTGTAAAACATCGACACTTCCACCCCAAGGGCAAGCACGCGGCCAAAGACTGCTACATCCTTAAGAAGTTTACCTCTGAGCAGGCTTCATCATCTGGCACCGACAAGGACAAAGACAAGCCAGATCAGGGTCTGGCTGATGATTTTCAAGATCCCAAAGCCGAGCTCAATCACATTTTTGGAGGGCTGCTCGCGTACGAGTCCAGGCACAAACAGAAGCTATCAGCGCGTGACATCAACACAGTCTCTACGACAGACACCCCCAGTACTTGCGCTGGTCAGAGATGGCCATCACCTTCAACCGCGTAGACCACCCAGATTGGGTTTCCCACCCGAGACGCTATCCACTCGTCCTGGACCCGGTTGTTAGAAATATCAGGCTGAAGAAAACCCTCATCGACAGAGGCAGCGCGCTCAATATCTTATTCGCCAAGACTTTGGATGAGATGAGGATTCCTCATTCAGAATTACGGCCGAGCACTGCGCCCTTCCACGGGATAATTCCCGGCCTGTCATCAACTCTACTCAGGCAGACCACATTGCCAGTAACCTTCAGCACGTGGGATAACGTCTGCACGAAAAACGTCTGCTTCAAGGTTGCCGACTTCGAGACCGCATACCACACGATACTCGGATGACCGGCACTCGCCAAATTCATAGCGATACCACACTACACATATATGGTGCTCAAGATGCCAGGGCCAGCAGGAGTCCTCTCCCTACGCAGCGATGTCAAGCAAGCCGTCACCTGCGACAAGGAGAGTTGCGAACTGGCTCAATCACAAGAGGCGGCAGTCGGGCGCAACAGCTTCCGACAAGCTGCCACAAATGAAGTCAAGCAAGATCAAGTTCCGGCAAAAAAGGCGGTGAAGTCAGGAATTTCAGCGGACTGTGACACGAAGAAGATCCCCTTGGACCCTTCTGACCCCTCCAAGATTGCCCTAGTCGGGACCAGACTCGACCCCAAATAGGAAGACACGCTCGTCACCTTCCTCTAAGCCAACAAGGACATATTTGCGTGGAAACCATCTGACATGCCGGGCGTACCAAGGGAGGTGATCGAGCACGCCCTCAATGTGAAGACAGACGCCAAGCCAGTCAAGCAACGGCTGTGGCGCTTCGCTCAAGACCGCAAGGATGCTATTCAGGAGGAGATCACCAAGCTCCTCGCAGCTGGGTTCATCAAGGAGGTTTGTCACCCAGATTGGCTGGCAAACCCAATTCTAGTTCGGAAGAAAAAGGTAAATGGTGCATGTGCGTCGACTACACCGATCTCAACAAGGCGTGCCCCAAGGACCCATTTGGTCTTCCCAGGATAGATCAGGTGGTAGATTCCACAGCCGGGTGTGACATACTCAGCTTTCTCGACTGCTACTTGGGATACCATCAAATCAGCCTGAGGGAGGAAGACTGTATAAAGACATCTTTCATCACGCCGTTTGGAGCGTACTGCTACATCACAATGCCTTTCGGTTAGAAAAATGCTGGAGCAACCTATCAACGGGCAATTCAGCAATGTCTACACACTCAAATCGGGCGCAACGTGGAAGCCTACATCGACGATGTGGTGATCAAGACCAAGTCCAAAGAAGACCTCATCGCTGACTTGGAAGAAACCTTCCAAAATCTTCGACGATTCAAGATGAAGTTGAACCCGGAAAAGTGCGCCTTCGGAGTGCCATCCAGCAAGTTACTCGGCTTCATTGTCTCGCATCGCGGCATCGAGGCAAACCCGAAGAAAGTCAATGCCATAATAAACATGGCTCCCCCAACTAACCAGAAGGACATCCAGAAGCTGACAGGCTGCCTGGCGGCACTCAGCCGATTTATTTCCCGACTCGGCGAACAGGGTATGCCCTTCTTCAAGCTACTCAAAAAGGCAGACAATTTCCAATGGACTCCGGACGCCCAACAAGCCTTCGAAGACTTCAAACAATTTCTCACATCACCTCCCGTGTTGGCGTCACCCATGCCCCAAGAACTGCTAATGCTATATCTGGCGGCAACCACCCAGGTAGTCAGCACGGTGCTGGTGGTTGAGCGATCCGAATAGGGTCACATCCTGAAAATATAATGTCCAGTTTCCTTTGTCAGCGAGGTACTTGCTGACTCCAAGACGAGATATCCGCAGGTCCAGAAGCTGTAATATGGCCTACTCATCACAGTCCGGAAGCTGGTGCACTATTTCCAAGCACATCAAGTCACGGTGGTTACATCGTTTCCACTCGGGGATGTCCTTCATAATCGCGAGGCCACCGGCCAAATCGCTAAATGGGCACTCGAGTTGATGGCGTTCGACATCACCTTTCTTCGCCGAGCTTGATGGTGGCCTCTTTTAACTCGGCGTTTTCCCATTTGAGCTCGGCGTTGGCCTTTGTCAGGTCGGCCTTGTCCTTCTCAAGCTCAGCCTTGGCTTCCTCGGCCTCCTTTAGCTAGGCTTCCCTCTCTGTTTGGGTCTATAACTCGACTTCGAGGGCTGCACAACAGATTAGTCAAGAACTCAACCTTGCAGCCATGACGCAACTGGGCAGTCGGGAACAACGCAGCTGGAGAAATACATCAATGGTTCAGTTGGGAAGATGCATTCAGGGGATTTACCTCTAATATTCCCGGCTTGGGCCCAGTTTCGTCCCTGAGCTAGGTGGCGGCATACTTCAACCAGGCTTCCCTCCCCGCGTGGCGCTCCTCCATCTCGGCCTTCAATGCCCGGAGCTACTCTAATTCCACGAGATACGGGGCCATTTCGACTAGGACCCCGGTCATCTCCTCGTTACGATCAACAAGCTTCTGCTCAGGGAGAAAACAAGTCAAGAACGGAGTCAGACGTCATAACAGGAAGACCACCAAGATTCCATTGCAAGAATCATACCCGGACCCCCTCAGACCCAGCAATGGCGGCGCGGAGCAAGCTTTTGCGTTCCCTTCTCGCCGCTGCCTCGTTGAGCTTGAACCTCCTCGTGGTCCCATCAGGCGCCGTCAAGGTGAACGGGGTCCTGGCTCCCACGCCGGCATCCCCTGCGGCCTCGGGGATCGACTCGGGGGCTCCAGCAATGGCTTCGGCAGCGGGCATTGACTCAGGGGTTGGGGCGGCACCAACGGCCCGCAGTCGGGACCACCTCAATCTCCGCGACTAGGCTGGCCACCGGCTCAGCGGGTGTGCTCGCTGGCGCCAGCTCAGCTGGGGCGAGCTCTTCAAGGGGAGCAGTCGGAGCGGTCTCCTTGAGATCAATATCGGCACACTTCCTGCATGGCAAAACAGACATCAAAATACTACTGCAACAGACAAGAATCTCAGAAGATCCAGAGTAGCTTACCACTTGGAGAACTTGAGTTTCCCGCCGGGCGATCCGAGTCCCGGCGGAGCGCTATGCCCGGTTGTTAGCCTGGTCGGTGAAGTAGTCAGCGGCGGCGCGGCAACTAGAGGCGGCCCTGCTGGTGGCGTGGCCGACTCGGGCACCTCTGTGCTTGGCGGCGCCCACTCGGATCGTCTACTCGGCGGTGCTTTTGCCGGGCTCGGCAATGTCGAGCTCGGCTGTACTGGTCCCAACCTGGGACTTGATCGCCTGGGCGCCACGACGGCGGTGTCCTTTATCTTTAGGCCTCCTACCACAACACGCGGCGTCATGGCCCCCTCGCCCCGATATAGAACAGGCTTTTTCGCTGCTCTCTTGGAGTCGGGTTGGGCAGCAGCAGGGCTCCTTGGCCTTTTCTTCGATTTAACGGCCGACAACAGGCGGGAGTCTTCATCGAATTCCTCTCATTCCTACAGAAGATTCAATAACATATATCACATAATGCTGGGCAATCGCAAATACAGGCCCATAGGTATTCATCAAAGAAGAAGGACAAAGATTACCTTGGGACAGGGCCGAATGAAGCTGAAAGTCGCGATCCGGCATTTATCGTCCTCGGTCTCGATCACCCCCTCGGAGAAGTAACCAAACAGGGTCTCGGTCACCTTGTACTTATCGGCCGACTTGTTGCTTACTCGGTCAGGATCATATTTGCCCTTAAAATCCCAGCCGAACGCGCCCCTCAGCTTCAGCAGCTGGATGCGCCAAGTCAGGAAACGTTGGGCCACCCAAGGCCTGTTCAGGCCAGCTTCCTTAAGCTTTTCTATCTTCTCCAACAATTGATGCACCTGGCCCATCTCCTCAAAAGTTGGATCTGCTAACCAATTTGGTAAAACTACCGGTGGCAAGCCGGTGAATGGCCGCAAGGGGGGAGCCAAATCTACGCAATAGAACCACTCCTTGTGCCAACCTTTCAAGGAAGATTTCAAGGGGAGATCAAGATATGTTTTTTTCCTATCACTCCTCAACTGGAGACCAGCCCCTCCAATCACACTGATATTATTCTTGGAGGGCTGGGGTTTGATGTGGAACAGATGCCTAAAGAAATTAAAGTGGGGTTCCACACCCAAAAAGCACTCGCAAAGAGTAACAAATATGGAGATTTGAAGAATCGAGTTGGGATTCAAATGCACCAACTCCAGCCCATAGAAGTCTAGGATGCGGCGGAAGAACGCAAAAGAGGGAAGGCACAAACCCCGATCGAAAAAAGAGGCAAAAACTACTGTTTCACTAGATCGAGGATTTGGGACAGACTCACCCTTAGCCGGCCGCCAACGGATCACCTCCTGGCTTGGCAACTTCAATTGACTTTACAACAGCTTCAGTTTCACCGTGTCGCAATCTGAAGTCGGCTAGACATTCCCTGGTGCACCCACAGGATACAAATCTTTCGACATGGTTAGGGGCGGAGAGATTTGGGGGAAAAGCGATTGAGGGCTTGGAACAGATGAAGAGGATTGGAATCACCCGAGTTTGAGTGGGAAATAGCAGCAGGAGCTAACCCTAGCCGAGCAGGAGGCGAAAAGTTGGGCGCGAAGGCGGAAGACGAAGCGATTGGCTGATTTGGGGAAGATGGAGGAATCTTTTTCTCTCTCCCTGCTTTTTATAGAGCCGATACCAACTAAATGGGCTTGGGCCTCCACAGTAGGTACTGGGCCACCAAGACATGAGTTCCTACAGTAGCATGCTCCACGTGGGCCGCCTGCAGGCTGAGTTGAAATTATAGCGCTGGTGCTACCAACAGGAGCCGATGAGGTAAACAGATATGCTTCATGAGAGCCTTATTGCTAAACATATATGTTTGGGTATCTGTTTTATCCACCAGGTCTCGAGGATATATCCTTACATGGATCACAAGCTGGTCTTCATTAAAATTGGGTATGCAGGTATCTTTCTCGAGTACACCCAACCACGCCATGGATTTATTTTTAGTTGCCATGAGCAACATTATTCCAGCCAATATGACGCTGAACAGTCTTTCGAGTAGTGCACTACTCGGGAGAGACTATAAATTTCAAATTCCCGCTGACATGATGCGGAGGAGTCTAGCTTCTGGGTGGGACACCACTCAGGAAAGACTATAAACCTTCTTTCCAGCTGACATGAAGCTGAAGAGTCCCATATACAAGTAGCATCGTACTCGGCAAGACTATAAACACATATTTCGACTGACACAAAGTCAAAGAGTCCTACATACGAGTAGTTTCCTACTCAGCAAGACTATAAAGTTTATTCCGGTTGACATGATACCAAAGAGTCTCATATACCAGTAGCATACTACTCGGGAAAGACTATCAGGTTAAAGATCTTTGACTTTATGTTTAATTGTCTTCACAATTAAGCACAAAGTCGGGGGCTACACCTAATAGGTACGCCAGTTCGGCGCACACTATTTATACATATACATCAAGCCCTTCATAGCCTCGCTGCTAGCTGACATGAAGCAGGACTCGGGAAGAAGACTCACTCGGAAAAGTGTACTCAGGACATCGCACTCAGGCAATCTTCACCGTGGAGGATGAGCACTCGGCATTAGCTGTGACTCAATTATGAAGGTCTCAGGGGCTACTGTGGAGGCCATGGGCCCCGGGTACCACACCACTAGCATGTGGGCCAATCGGATAGAGGATGGGCCGAATCATGTACTTAGAGATAAGATAGCTCTCGGCAGGCTTTGCCTTGTATAATAAGGAAAACATAGTCTTAGTCGGATAAGTTTCTATCTCTAAGAAGGAAATCCCTTAGCCGTATCCAGCTGGGATTCTTATCATGTACCTCTGCCCCCTAGTA
This sequence comes from Oryza meyeriana var. granulata, assembly GCA_003991445.1. Classification (NCBI taxonomy): domain Eukaryota; kingdom Viridiplantae; phylum Streptophyta; class Magnoliopsida; order Poales; family Poaceae; genus Oryza; species Oryza meyeriana. The sequence continues at coordinate 81,579 of RYFJ01002655.1, read as the reverse complement.
TATAAGGGGAGGCAGGGTGCCCCTCAAGGGCACGAGATAACGAGATCACAAGATCATCGATCAACAAACACCTCAAAGGAATAACACCACAACTGGACATAAGGTATTACCTCACATCGAGGGCCTGAACCAGTATAAATCTCTCTGTGTTCCTCTACAATCCATTGAGTTTTCCCTTGCCGAGTAGCCCTATAGTTTTATTGCCGGTATAAAACATCGACATCAGCAACTCATGGAACATAGAACAGCTACGTCCTTTCTATACCTGAGTTCTGTATTTTTTTCTCATACATATGTATGAAGTCTTTCTCTGACTCACCACGTTGCTTGTTTCAACCGAGTAGTGAGTCAGGGGCTGCATGTATTATATGTGCTTTGTCAATAATATACGAGCCTGTTTTGCTTAAGTTATGAAGTTTTACAACGGCTGTGTTACGTTTGCCCGAGTATAGCTTTCTGCGGTGAATGATTTTATCAAGTTCCTATAGACTAACTCAGTGTAGACTACATAGCTGGGCAAGACTAATGATAACTAAGTAAAAACTCAGAGCTTGGTGGCATTACACATATATTTACACATGTCCTTATAAACATCGATTGTATGATGGATTGTTCTTACATACCCAGGTCTCGGGTGAACACCTCTGTAGTCGGCCTCGCCTGGGTTATCAACTCCAGCGCCTCCTCAGGTGTCGTCTTCTCGGCGAATCCCTCTCCGATGGCCTCAAGATCTGCCCTGGGGTAGATCGACTTGGTCATCGCCAGGGTTTGGGCCACGTCGACGACAACATGCTCATCCGAGTACCTCTTCAGGACACTCGGGGCTTCATTTAGGCGCGCGTACACCTGGGAGATCGTGTTGGAGCTGGTCCCCACATAGTGAGGATCCATGATGTCAAGGAGCCCTTTCACGGACTCGGCAAGGATCTCCCATGACTACTTGACAACCTTTACCTCCTCTGGAAAAGCTTGAAACTGGATTTGGGCATTGGCTCTAGCAGCTGCCTAGGTTCATCCACAAGTAAACTTGTCACGCAAAACTACAAATGGAGTACCTAATGGATTGGTTAAGATCATTGTCAGAGGGAAGACTTACTTTCATAGTCGGCCTCCCATTTGGCTTTGGCCTTCTCCAGTTTAGCCTTTTTTTTCATGAGCTTGGCGTTGGCCTTCTCCAAGTCGGCCTTGTCTTTCTCGAGCTTAGCTTTGGCTCCCTCAGCCTCCTTCAGTTTGATTTCCCCCTCTGTTCGGGTCTTTAACTCAGCTTCGAGGGCTGTACATCAAAATAGTCAAGTACTCAAGATTACAGTCAAGACACAACTAGGCAGTTGAGAAGCAACAAAACTGGAGAAACATACACAGGACTTAGTCGGGAAGACAAATACAGGAGACTTACTTCTGATCTTGTCGACTAAGGCCCAATTTTTATCCCTGAGTTGAGCAACCGCTCCCCTCAGCCAAGTCTCCTTCTTCTGGCTAGACCGCTCTAAGTCGGCCTTCGAGGCCTGGAGCTGGACCAATCGCTGGAGTTGGGGGCAAGCTAGGTCAGGACCTCATTCATCCTCTCCGAGCGGTCGACAATCTTCTGCTCAAAGCAAAATAGAGCAAAGCAGAGTGAAGCATCAGAACACTCAAACAAGGAGGACTGACAAGAACTCAGCATGGCGAAAATCATACCTGGACTCCCCGGGACGCGGCAATTGCGGCACGAAGCAAGACTTCATGCTCCCTCTCCGTTGCTGCTTCATCATGCTTATAACTCTTCGCTGTTCCATCAGGAGTTACCCAGTGGAACGTTCTTGGGAACCTGTGGGGAGGAGCTTCAAGCCTGGGGAGGTCCTGTCCTTCTGAAGATGACGATGACAAGGGTGGTGACGGGGTCCTGGTGATGAGGACATCACTAGCTTGGATATGACCATAGCTACCTTATGTACTTATCAACTAAAGGTGCATGCTTTCTACGTAAGATTTATGTGTTATATATTTGAACAGGCGTTACTGCAGCATGAGTTTTGTATGTTCTTGTTTGCAGAGATACTTGCTTGGATCAAGGGAAAGAGACATGAAATTCTGCATGTTTTGGATTCGGATTCGGGCTGGGAGGCAGCATCAACTTCAAACGGCCATAACTTTTGATCCAGAAGGATTTACAGGGCCTACAAGTACTTGTTGGAAAGCTTATGAAGTCTATTTTCAGATAGTTTTGGTTTCATGCCAAAATTCATTCTGAGCTGTTCAGAATCATCGAAACAATTTATGTCATTTTTCCTGTCCGAGTCAGTTTGGGCCTTTGGGCTTTGTGTTGTGGGCTAAACCCATGAGGAGTGTGCCCGTCATAGGGCAAACCCTCACCCTAGGATGTCCTAACTCATATATATTCAGTATCTGCCGCCGTTTAGGGTGGGTTTTGCTTAGATTATTCTATCTGTGAATAGTTTCGCCGTTTATCGGTTTGTAAGACCCCAACTTCGAGAGTATAATCATTCATCTGCAAGTGAGTTGCAATCTTTCTTGTTCTTGCTTGTATTCTTCGATTCGCATACAGGGATTAGCCTTTGTAGCGAGGTCAACGGGGCAGCGCATGGTTGATAACGAGAGGAGACGTGGTGCAGCGATTGCAGGGTTCGGGTCTTGGTGATCAGAAGCTGGATCGTGAGTGTCAATTCTCCACCAAATCGAGAGTTATCCTTACCTAATGGAAGATCGGTCTCCACCAAATCGAGAGTTATCCTTACCTAATAGAAGATCGGGTACCCCGTTGCCATCACCTAGCCCCCAACTCGGCGGCCGCTGGGGCTTTGGAGATCGGCGCAGGGGCTAGAGCAACAGCTCCAACATCTGTCCCCTGGGTCGGCTGGCGTTTGCGGTCCTATAGTCGGGATGACCTTAGTCTCTACAACTGAGGCGGTCGCCGGCTCAGCAGGTGTGCTCGCTGGCACTAGATTGGCTGGGGCTGGCTCGACCATAGGAGCAGCCGGTGTGGTCTCCTTGAGATCAATATTGGCCCGTTTCCTACACAAAGAGCCAAGCATCCTCCATCCTAGGGCTCCTGAAGTCAACACTGGAGGACTACCGGCTATCGGTCTGGATGGCGTGGCAGTCGGCGGCGGCGTTTTTGTCCTGGTCGGCTCCGTTCCTGGTGCGGCCGGCTGGGGCCCTCGGGTACTCGGTGGTGCCATCCTTGGGCTCTATGTCGCTGAGCCTGGTGGCGTTGGACTCGACCTTGTACTCGATGGAGCTCTTCTTGGGCTCGATGTTACTGAGCCTGACTGTGCCAGTCTCGGTCTTGGACTCAGTGGCCTGGGAGCTACGCTGGCGGTGTCCCTGATCTTGAGGCTCCCGACTGCAGCAATCGGCCTAATGATTTTCTTCTTGCCCTGGTCCTTGACAGGCCTTTTCCCCGCTCTCTTGGAGCTGGGCTGGGTGGCAGAGGGACTCAACGGCCTCTTCTTCGACTTCACAGCCAATAGAGTTTGGGAGTCTTCATCAAACTCCTTACATGACTGCAAGCAATTCGATGACATACATCATACACTGCAGAACAATCCAAGATATACACTTGCAAGCATTCATCACAGATGGACATCAAGTCATCACAGATGGACATCAAGTCAGGATTTCAGTGTTACCTTTGGGTGAGGCCCTTTCCTACTGAAGGCTTTGGGGGTGCGCTCTACATCTTCAGTCTCAACTACCCCACTAGTAAAATAGCTGAGCAGGATGTCAGTCACCTTATACTTGTGAGCCAGGTCCAGGGATTCTCGGCTAGGATCGTTTTTCCCTTTATACTCCTAGTCGAGGTGACTCCTCAGCTGTAGTGGCCTGATGCAGATCTGGCCACCCAGGGGCTAGTCAATCCAGAGCTCTTCAGCTTATCCAGCCTTTCAAGCAATTGGTACACCTAGCCCATCTCCTCAAAAGTTGGCACTGACGACCAATTGGACAAGACTACTAGAGACAAGCCGGTGAACAAGGGTAGAGAAGGCTCAAGATCAAAGCAATACAACCATTCTCTGTGCCAGCCTTTGAGGGAGGTTTTCAGGGAAAGATGGAGATAGATTTTCTTCATTTCACTCCTAAGCGGAAGACCAGCTCCCCCTATCACCTGGACCTTGTTTTTTGAGGGTTGGGGTTTGATGTGGAACAGATACCTAAACAGATTGAAATGGGGTTCTACACCAAAGCACTCACAAAGAGTCATGAAGATGGAGATTTGCAAGATCGAGTTGGGATTCCGATTCACCAACTCTAGCCCAAAGAAAGAAGAAGCTGGCACAAGAAGTCCGAAGAAGGAAAAGAAAGCCCTCGGTCAAAGAAAGAGGCGAAGACAACAGTCTCACCAGATTGGGGTGCCGGGATAGATTCCCCCTCAGCGGGATGCCAGTGGATAACTTCATGGCTTTGCAATCTCAGCTGCTTCTCCAAAAGCTTCAGCTTAGCCGACTTGCAATCCGAAGTCGGCCAAGATCCATCAACCATCTTCGGGATTATTGACGCCCTTGGCATGGCTCAAGGCAAGGAAGTTTGGGGGAAATGTGATTGGGGGCTTGGAATGGATGAGAAGGAGTGGGATTGCCTGAGTCTTGAAGGGGAAGAGCTAGCAATGGTGAACCCTAGTGAGGCGAGGCGTGAAATTTCAGCGTGGAAGCTGGAAGACAAAACGATTGGTGGATTGGAGAAGATGAGGGAATCTTTTCTCTCTCTCCCCGTCTTTTATAGAGTCCGTACTGATAAGTGGGCTTGGGCCTGCAAAATCAGTGCTGGGCCACCAAGATATGAGTCTCTACAGTAACACGCTTAATTTGGGCCGTTAGCTGGCTGTGTTAAAATCACAGTGCTGGTGTTACTTACAGAGACCGATTGGGTAATTAGATATGCTTCATGAAATCCTCATTGCTGGACACATGTGTTCAGATATCTGTATTATTCACCAGTATTAAGAATATATCCTTATAAGGATCACAAGCTGGTCTTCATTAAAATTGGGGATGCAGGTAGCTCTCAAGTACACCTAACCACATAATGGATTAAAATCCATAAAGTGGTACTCGGCTTACATGCTTAGCCAACGATTGCCATGAGCAAACATTTTTCCAGCCGACATGACACTGAAGAGTCTAACTTTCGAGCAGTGCACTACTCGGGAAAGACTATAAATTATTTCTAGCTGACATGAAGCTGAAGAGTCTAATTTCTGAGTAATATCTTACTCGGGAAAGACTATAAAACCATTTCGGCTGACATGATGCCGATGAGTCTCATATACGAGTAGTATATTACTTAGGAAGGACTTAAAGATATTCCTGTTGACATGATACCGAAGAGTCTGACATACCGGTAGGACGCTACTCGGGATAGACTACAAGGTTAAAGATCTTTGACTTTATGTTTAATTGTTTCACAATTAAGCATAAAGTCGGAGGCTACACCTAATAGGTGTGCCTATTCGGCGCACACTATTCATATTTCCACATGGAGCCCTTCATAGCCTCGTTGCCAGCCGACATGAAGCAGGACTCGGGAGAAGAAGCACTCAGACAAAGAGTACTCGGGTGCAATGCACTCGGGAAAACTTCACCGTGAAGGATGAGCACTCAACATCAGCTGTGACTCAACTATGAAGATCTCAGGGGCTGCTGTGGAGGCCATAGGCCCTGGGTACCTCATGACAAGCATATGGGCCACTCGGATAGAGGATGGGCCTAGCCTTGTAATTAGGGATATAGTAACCCTCTGCAGACTTTGCCTTATATGATAAGGAAGATATAGTCCTAGCTGGGTACGTTAAATCTCTAAGAGGAGATCTCTTGGTCGTAATCTGGCAAGGACTCCTACTTTGTAACCTTGTCCCCCAGTATATAAGGGGAGGCAGGGCACCCCCTGAGGGCATTCAGAGATTCATCAGAATCATGCATCCTCAAACGAATACAACACAACTGGACATAGGGTATTACCTCACATCGAGGGCCTGAACCAGAATAAACTCTCCATGTTCCTTTGCAATCCATCAAGTTTCGATCTGCTGAGTAGCCCTATAATCATACTGCCGGTGCAAAAAATCGACAATCCGCTTCTCCCCAGCTTCGTCGGGTTCAGCTGCTTGACCTATTGTGTAGGCCATGGGCCCCGGGTACCTCACCACAAGCATATAGGCCAGTCGGATAGAGGATGGGCCGAGTCTTGTAATTAGAGATATAGTAGCACCCAGTAGGCTTTACCTTATACAAAAAGGAATGTATAGTTGTAATCGGGAAAGATATATCTCTAAGAAGGAAATCCCTTGGCCGTATCCGGCTGGGACTCCTACCTTGTACCCCTGTCCCCTAGTATATAAGGGGAGGCAGGGCGCCCCCTGCGGGCACGAGATCATTGATCGACACACATCCTCAAAGGAATACCACCACAACTGGACGTAGGGTATTACCTCATATTGAGGGCCTGAACCAGTATAAAATCTCCTTGTGTTCCTTTGCAATCCACCGAGTTTCCCCTTGCCAAGTAGCCCTATAATCATATTGCTGGTGTAAAACATTAACAGTTGGCACGCCAGGTAGGGGCTTCGGTGAGATCTACACCAACAATCTCGATGGATCCTACTTCCGGAGTCGACGACGACAAATTCTCCCCTGGAGACACAATAACCTTCGGAAGCCTCGACTTCGTCGCTGACCATATCGGCAATCTGACCTTAGCCGACGCAGATCCAATCCAATCGGCCGAGGAACCAGCCAACTCCGCGCCAGTCGGCTCACAAGACGCTGCGCCAACCATTATCAATCTAATGCAACAATCGTCTACTTCGCTGACCTTTGGGACAACTCTCTCCTTTGGCGTACGACTTGTGCTAGGCCTTGAGCCAGCTTGGGTTGGGCCAAGAAGGGGAGAGATCGTCAATCTCTGGCTCAGATTCAGCAGCACCGCAGATCTACACCTTGTGTAGCAGCCCGATCCTCTACGGTTAAGTTTGGACACGGCTCAGAGCCGCTTCAGATTGGATCTAGGAAGGTCGGAGTCATTCTCACTCTGATTAACTACTTGGATTTCGACTCCAAGTCAGACAACAATTCGGATGCTAGTTTGGATACCAGTCTGGCGAGTCTCCTCATCCCCCGTGAGATCTTCATGGCTTCAACCCCTCTACCAGAGGTGCGCCGACTACAAGAGGAGTAGCAAGAGGAGGCACGCCAACTACGGCAACAGGAGGAAGCCGATCGCGAGGCTCACAATGACGGGCTACGCAAGGCTGGGCAAGCCGCTCAACAACAAATCCTCCAGACAAAAGTCGGCGACCATGACGTCTTCATCACGCCACAACAGAACATCGTGACCACCGCAACCCTGCTGGACACGCTCCAGCTTGGGCCTGATCACCAGGCCACCCCGACTATCACCAAGATCAAGGCGATGATCATAGCGGCTACCTGTCAGCAGTAATAGTAGTCGGGCGACACAGTTATACTGACCAACCGGTCGGGTTCTCCGGTAGCAGGCTCATCTACATCAGCACGATGCCGGGCGGCTGGCTCAAGTCGGCCACACGAGGAGTCGCGCCAAACGTCACTGGCGATACCAACAAGAATGATCGACGGCGTCACCAGTACGATCACTGGCCCAACCAAGACCTCCGAATTCATCTACAACGCGACCTTTGATACAACATCAACACTCGGTGCCAACAACGTGAAGAAGAAGAGCGCTGCCGACTGGAGGATGAGAACGAGCGTTTCGGCCTTCACGATGAGCGGTTTAATTGCCGTGGTCGGAGCCGGAGCCCTCACGAAGATGAAGGCGTTCCAGCTTTCACCCACGATCTCCAGGACGTCGATTGGCCATCGGGCTTCAAGCCTACGGGGATAGAAAAATATGACGGCAAAACCAACCCCGAGTCCTGGCTCACCGTATACACCCTGGCAATATGAGCTACCGGGGGTGACCACAAAGCCATGGCTAACTACCTCGCAGTCACACTAGCCCACTCGGCGAGGACATGGCTCACAGGGCTCCCGAGGCGGTCGATCGGTTCCTGGGGAGAACTCAGGGAGCATTTCATCGCTAACTTTCAGGGAACCTACAAGAGGCCATCTTCTAAACACGATTTATATCAACTACACCAGAAGAAGAACGAGTCTCTACGCGAATGTATCAAGAGATTCTCCGAGAAGCGCAACAAGATCCCAATGATCAGAGACGAGGCCGTCATCGCCGCCTTCTGCAAGGGAGTAAAGGATGACCCGTTCATCGTGAAGTTTACTCGGAAGCCACCATCCTCCATCCAGGCTCTCTTCGACATGGTGAACAAATACGCCGACTCGGCTAAAGCGGCCGTAGAGGCCCTCGACGAGAAGAAGGAGTCCCGACAGAAAGACCAAAAGGCGAAAGCCGAGAATGAGCCATCACAAAGCAAGACCGGTAGCCGCAAGCGGAAGTCAGACAACGAGGTGGCCAACATGGAGCGAACTCGGTCGCGGCCCCAATGCAACAATGACTACCAGAAAGTCATGAATGGGCCTTGCCCCTTCCACCCCAAAGGCAAGCATGCGGCCAAAAATTGCTTCATGCTCAAGAAGTTTTGTCGATGTTTTACACCGGCAATAAATATATGGGGCTACTCGGCGGATGGAAACTTGATGGATTGCAAAGGAACACGCAGAGATTTTATACTGGTTCAGGCCCTCGATGTGAGGTAATACCGTACGTCCAGTTGAGGTGTTATTCCTTTGAGGATTTGCGGTGGTGATTCTGGTGAACCCACTCAACCTGCCCTCAGGGGGCGCCCTGCCTCCCCTTATATACTGGGGGACAGGGTTACAAGGTAGGAGTCCCAGCCAAATGCGGCCAAGGGATCTCCCCTTAGAGATAAAGCTTATCCGACTAGGACTGTATGTTCCTTACTGTACAAGGCAAAGTCTGCCGAATTCTATCCTATCTCCAATTACAAGACTCAGCCCATCCTCTATCCGAGTGGCCCATATGCTTGTCATGAGGTACCTGGGGCCCATGGCACCCACAAGTTTGGTTCTAAGCAGGCTTCATCATTCGGCGCTGACAAGGACACAGACAAGCCAGATCAAGGCCTAGCTGATGATTTTCAAGACCCCCAAGCCAAGCTCAACCACATCTTCGGAGGGCTGTCTGCCTACGAGTCCAAACGGAAGCGCGCGACATCAACTCATTTTCTACAGCAGACGCCCCCCAATACTTGCGCTGGTCAGAGACGTCCATCACGTTCACCCGCGCAGATCACCCAGATCGGGTTTCACACCCGGGACGCTACCCACTCGTCCTGGACCCGGTCGTGAAGAACATCAGATTGAAGAAGGTTCTCATAGACGGAGGCAGCGCGCTCAATATCCTCTTCGCCAAGACCCTAGATGAGATGAAGATTCCTCGTTTAGATCTACGGCTGAGTACGGCGCCCTTCCATGGGATAATTCCCTGCCTGTCTTCAACACCACTCGGGTAGATTACCTTGCCGGTAACCTTCGGCACGCGGGATAACTTCCGCACAGAAAACATCTGCTTCGAGATTGCTGACTTCGAGACTGCGTAGCACATGATACTCAAACGACCGGTGCTCGCCAGGTTCATGGCGGTACCGCACTATACATACATGGTGCTCAAGATGCTAGGGCCAGCAGGAGTCCTCTCCCTCCGCAATGACGTCAAGCAAGCCTTCACCTTCAACAAGGAGAGTTGCGAATTGGCCCAATCACAAGAGGCAGCAGTCGGGCGCAACAGCATTCGCCAAGCCATCACAACCGAAGTCGAGGAAGACCTAGTTCTAGCCAAAAAAGCAGCGAAGTCAGGAATTTCAGCGGACTCTGACACGAAGAAGATCCCCCTGGACCCTTCCGACCCCTCCAAGACTGCTCTAGTCGGGACCGGACTCAACCCCAAATAGGAAGACACGCTCGTCACCTTCCTCCAAGCCAACAAGGACATCTTCGCGTGGAAACCGTCCGACATGCCGGGCGTACCAAGGGAGGTGATCGAGCACACCCTCAACGTGAAGACAGACGCCAAACCAGTCAAGCCAACCCGGAAAAGTGCGCCTTCGGTGTGCCATCTGGCAAGCTACTCGGCTTTATCGTCTCGCATCGCGGCATCGAGGCCAACCCGGAGAAAGTCAATGCAATTATGAACATGGCACCCCCGACTAAATAGAAGGACATCCAGAAGCTGACAGGCTGCATGGCGGCACTCAGCCAGTTTATTTCCCGACTAGGCGAACGGGGCAAGCCCTTTTTCAAGCTACTGAAGAAAGCAGACAATTTCCAATGGACTCCCGAAGCCCAGCAAGCCTTCGAAGACTTCAAGCAATTTCTCACATCACCCCCCGTGTTGGCGTCACCCATGCCCCAAGAACCACTAATGCTATATCTGGCGGCAACTACTCAGGTAGTCAGCACGGTGTTGGTGGTTGAGCGATCCAAACAGGGTCACATCCAGAAAATTCAACGGCCAATCTACTTTGTCAGCGAGGTCCTTGCCGACTCAAAACAAGATATCCGCAGGTCCAAAAGCTGCTCTATGGCCTACTCATCACTGTCCGCAAGCTGGTGCACTATTTCCAGGCACATCAAGTCACGGTGGTCACATCGTTTCCACTCGGGGACGCCCTGCATAACCGTGAGGCCACCGGCGGAATTGCTAAATGGGCACTCGAGTTGATGGCGTTTGACATCACCTTTCAGCCGCGGACAACAGTCAAATCACAAGCTTTAGCCAACTTCATGGCCAAGTGGACAGAAGTTCAAATGCCTACATCAACAGTGAAGCTAGAGTACAAGACAATGTACTTCGACGGTTCTCTACGGATCGGCGGCGCCGGGGCTGGCATTGTACTGACGTCCCCCATCGGTGAAAAACTCAAGTACGTTCTACAAATCCACTTCCCAGCTTCCCATAACGTCGCCGAGTACGAGGCACTTATCCACGGGCTCCGCATTGCTATATCACTTGGCATTCGTCGACTGGTTGTGCGTGGAGACTCCCAACTCGTGGTAAACCAAGTCATGAAAGACTAGACATGTCTTGATGACACCATGGCGGCATACTGTCAGGAGGTCCGCAAGATGGAGAACAAGTTCGATGGGCTGGAGATAACACATGTCCTACGACAATACAATGATGCTGCAGACGAGCTGTCACAGCCCTAAATCTAATTTCCAGGTAATTAGTGTTATGCCCTACTGTCATCAGAATGCACAGTTTAAAATTCCGGCATTTTTACTTCATAGAAATTTAAGTTGGCAATATTAAACCCTAATCGGCAAAATTAGACCAACTCCTAAAAGTGCATCAAGTTGAACAGAAACATATGGGGGAAATAATTTATTCAAATACTAGCTTATTTATCATGCATCAATATAATTTTTCCAGAATTTATTTCATTAGTCTAGACCCCTTAAAAATTCAAACAATTTTCAGCCTGTGTCCTTTTTCCTTGACCTATGCATTTATATAGTCTAATGATTTTCTAAAGATGTTTGGTTGCACATAAAATCATGGAAAAATTCCTGTGAACACTATCCCACATATTTAACCCACTGTAAATTTTACATGATTTTATCAGTTCAATAAATGCTTCAATGCAATCCCTCAAATCAGCAAAACTACGAAGCTAGCTGAAATAAATTGGTTTACTTCTAAAATTCACCAAATAAAAATGAAGATTAATTAGGTAGTACAATTCTACCAACAGGTGTGTCAACAAGAACCCTACCATCAGTAATGTTTGCTCAATTTAATTCCCAAAGAAGTCACATAAAATAATAAGAGCAAAGCCCTAGGGACATAAACTACACTGCAGAAAAACTGGATCATTATGCCCAGTTTGCAATGTCACCAAAGACAGGCCAGACCACTTCTAACCACGAAATTTGGTCAGCAGGTTAAACAAATCTTTCTCTACCTCCAACAATTTTCCCATAATTTATGCTCCTCTTTAACCTAGTGAAACAATAATGCAAAGACTGCATGTTGGACAGCTCACAAGACTTGGTCTCTAGAGGATTCTTCTCTCAAAGTCACTGCCCAATGGGACCCATAGGCCTGGCCCACTTGTCAGCCTTACCACAGCATGGGACAGTGTGTTTCACCAAGATTGCTACCCACACCCCTCTCCTCTCCATAGGTTTTCACTACAAGGGCCCACAAATCATAGACTGAACCTAGTCAAATGTGTGTAGAAAAATACTCTCTTACATGTGGGACCCACCAAGGACACTGTGGAATGGAGGCACCTCATCATTTGCATGGCAGACATGTCTTCCCCTCGTTCTTCTCCCTCACAGCACACAAATACATAGAGATGAGCTTAGCACTGGGAAAACCTCGGCCATTTCGCCTCAAAACACGCCAGCCGAGTCTCCTCCTCCTCCTCTTCACGTTCCCACCAAGAAAACCCAGAAAACCTCCAAAGATCACCACCGGCAAGCCCATTTTCTCCTCTGCCGAAGGTGTTCGGTTGAGCCCGAGTTAGATCCGGTGAGTTCCATCCCTTCTTGACCCCGGGAACGTGATCTACACGTATTAATCGTTCCATTTTTGTATTCTGCTGCCCTACGTTCGCCAGCCGAAGTGGCTATGCCGCCGCCGTCCTTGCTCTCGGCGCTGCCGAACCGCCGCCGCTCGGGTTGTCGCCGTTCCGGCCAATTCAGGACGCCGTAGGCCAAGCCCTAGCGCCAACATCGTCGCCGGACCTCCAGGAGACCGCCAGCCGAAGGAATCAGGATATAGCACAGTGAAGCTTGAGATCGGCCTCCGTCTTCCCCGGCGCCGATCTATGTCACCACCGTCGAGTTACCTCTCCCTGGTAGGCCTCAGTCGGATTCATGGCTCATGAACCATCCCTGTGTAGTCTCTAACCTGTTAGACACCTCACCCCGACTGCAGGCCAAAGGGAGTGAGCTACCGCTGTGGAACCAGGGGACCTCACCGCCGCCGAGCAGTCTTCGACGTTTCTGCTGTTGCTTAGACCTTGCCGACTGCTTGAGACCCTGCGGTGAGGACTCAGACACCTAGTAGACATACATCCATGCTTTGGCTTGGCCAGTTTAAGCCCGTAGGGCAATTTGCTCCATTGGCCCAAACCACTCAGCTGCTTGTGCCGCCGCGGTGCCTAGCTCCGGCCACCGCCGGCGATGAGAAGACCACCGATGTGTTCGCCGTGAACTCCTCTTCCTTTTCTCTTTTGGCCCCGACTGCAGCCGACACCGCCATCGCCGCCGAGAAGCCCGCCGCCTCTAGCCAGCCTCAGCCTCCTCTGTTCTGTGCCGCAGACAGGTGGGCCTGGGCTGGGAGGAAAAGAGAAAGAAGAAGAATTGGAAAAATGATTAAGGGAAATATTTTTCCAACAGAAAAATGGTTAAACTTTGTAAATCCATATCTTTTTCACTTTAACTCATTTTTGAGTGAAACAAATTTTGTTGGTTCTATAAACTTGTGAACTTTAATCCTGTCAAATAAAATATGACCACTTCTGTACAGAAAATATCTATAAAATAATATGAAGCTATAATAACTTATTTTGTGCCTAGGAACTTGGAATATTTCCAGGAAATCCTTTATAACTCGTTTTGAGGTGAACCAAATTTCTATGGATTCATAAAATGTTCTCTTTAATTTTGTAAAATAAAAAGTGAGAACTTCTGTGTAGGATTTTTCTCCAAAACTGGAAATATCTATTATATACATCTTTATAACCTAGAAGTTTATAAATTTCTAGGAAATTCATCCTAATTGCTAAAAATGTGAAAACACTTTTGTTTCACTCAGAAAATTGTAACCTTTACTGTGGACAATTTGTATTTGACAAGATACCTCCTAAAATAGGCCCAAAGTAATTTTCTAACCCTTCTTTTTGATAAACTTGTAAAATTCACAACTAAATCATTTTTAATCAAATTTCAGTGAACCAAATTTTGTTGGAATCAATAGGTTGTGCTCTTTTATATAAAAATACATGCCTTCTTGAAATCTTAATAGAAAATGCCAGTCAAATATAATAACTTAAGGTTACAATATAAATAATTAGAAAACTGCCATTTTCAGCCTTCCTATCTTATTATTTTTGTATCTCCCAATCCAGAGATGCAAATGACCTGGTTCTTTCTCCTAAAATCTTGTTAGGACATGCCCTCCTACTGTATTTATCTCAGATTTTATTGATCATTTTTGCATGAGCATATTTAATTGATTCTTATTTGCATATTCGCTTTTATCGGTAGATTCAGACAATTTGGAGAACGTGGAGCAAGAACCAGAGGCTGAGTTTGAACCATCACAGCAGCAAGGCAAGCATCTGAGCATATTGAACCTATATTTTCCATAAATTGAATTGTTTGCGAAGGAAATATCTATATGCATGTTTCAGTCTTGTTAAAATGGGGAAAAACGGGTAGAGTTTATATTACCCATTTGTATGCATTTACATTCCTTGGTTATTGATTCCATGTTTATACCTTGTCACCCCTAGTTAAGGACTTTGGGATACTTTTATTTTACTGTATGCTTAGCCATGCTTATTTCTAGACTTAGAGAAATCCGATAGATGGAGCTATCGGTTCAAAACTAGTTTAAAGCGAATGGATGGGTTAAAATCTGAAAAGAATAACCTCTAAATAATAATTGAAAATATGTTTGACTTGGATGGATGATAGGGCGATGACGGGATGGTGTTTCCCCGACGCAAGTAGCTCCGTCTGGGTCGTTAAGGACCGAACATGTTGACGTCTATTCAAGCACCCTACGTACTTCCACACGCCGGGAATGGGACAGCTTAACTCAGTAGCACAGGAGGCTGTAGCCATCTACGCCTATCCGTCAGTCGTGAGGAGGGATTTCCTTTGGAGGGCCTCGAGCACGCCTGGTTTTGGCCGGAGGTGCCTCCCGCGACGGTGAGCCTGCCTTAGTCACCACACACGCACAACTAAGTCGTCGGGGGCCTAGACATGGTTTAGGTGGTTGGGGCTAAGTGTGCAAAAGGTTTTGTTGTGACCTCTAGTCCGCACTCAATGTGTAAAGTGTGGGTACCGATATGTACGTATCAAACTAGAGTGTAGCCGTTTGGCTTCTATCACATCGTGTGGGTAAAGATGTACACCTCTGATCAGAGTAAGAACTATTCGAATAGCCGTGTCCACGGTTACGGACGACCGCTTGATGTGTCCTCAGTCATGTTAGCATCAAACTTGGGATATGTAGTTATGGGAATTATGTGGTTATATGATGACTTAGGATAGTCATGGATGGATGGGTTTACATAAAAGGCTTTGATGTTAAATATGACTTGGTTTGGTCACGAAAAATGGTATGATTGTGTAGCATAATTATTTGGGCAATGGTGGCCCATTGTTGATGTTAGAGCATAGGATTGTGCTCATTTTTACTTTCATTTCAAAACTATAAGCTTGCTGTCCTAAATTTTCAGATTGAGCTATTTCACAATTGCTTATGTTTTAAATGTATTACTTGCTCAATAAAATCAGCTTTATGCAAAATTAGATCGACATAGCCATACTCCTTGATGTAGAGACTAGCATTACTCCTTTGTTCTATTATTATTGTATAAGCCTAGCTAAGTACTTGTTGTACTCACGCTGCATATCTTTTAGGTGAGGATATCGATGACACTGATGTGGTCTACTATTATCCCGCCGAGGGTGGCGAGAATAATATGTAGTCGAAGTTGTGCTCTAACCCCAGTCGGTTGCCCTGTGGTTTGGTAATGGCACCACTGGTTTATCTTTTATGTTTATATTTTCCGCTGCTATCTTTTGGGTTTCTTTGTGATGAATTAGGGTGTGAGCCTTCTATGTAATATATATAACCCTGCTGCTCATTTATCCATATTTAGAGTACTTGTGATGTTTATCAATTGCTTGCAATGAAAGTGTGAGGCTAGTCGCTTTCCTGGGGACTAGCTGAACATGAGTATGAATTTAGAAATGATGAGATGCATGGATGTTTGTTCAATCGTAGACCATGTCCCCAGAAGTGTGTATCGTGTTTGGTCGCCACCTCCGCATGGTTTGACGGGCACACTTTGCCGTTTCGGACTGGTGAATCAACTATCCAAATATCTCTTTATTTCTGAATTCAGCGCGTTGGATTTGTATTGTGAATGGGTAAATATTATGGCAAGGCTGTGATGAGGATGGATGGTTACTGCACTTAATTGGTTTTTATTCGAGATCCCATCCATCTAGATATTTCACGTTGTCATAATAATTACTCTCCATAATGCATTTTCCAGGGTGCCCACACGAGCTGGCAAATATGGGATCCAAGCGAGAAGCGGTCCCGACAGGGATCTTTGTCGAGCAACTCATGGAGCCGTTAGTCAAGAAGAAACCAGTGCCAGAGCAGTCAGGAGGTGAACCTACCCCGGCAACGGAAGAGGTGCTGCACATATGTCAAGATTGGCAGACTCATGTTCTCAAAGTCCTCTTGGATGATGAACTCCTAGAAGATCGTAGTCAAGCCAAACAAATCAAACATCGAAGCAAGAGTTTCCTAGCCGTCGGAGAAGACCTATACCGAAGAAGTGCATCCGGTGTCCTCATGCGCTGCGTCACCACCGAGGAGGGCAAGTAGATTCTGCAGTTGATCCACTAGGGCGTATCTGGCAACCATGCCACTTCCAGGACGTTAGTCGGAAAGGCTTATCGGCAAGGATTTTTTGGCCAATAGCAGTAACAGATGCCAAAGACATTGTTCGCACATGCGAGGGTTGCTAGTTCTACGCAAGACAAACTAATCTCCCAGCCCAGGAACTCCAAACAATCCCAATCTCTTGGCCCTTTGCAGTATGGGTGCTTGACATGGACGGGCCTTTCAAGAAAGCGCCAGGAGGGTTCACACACTTGTTCGTTGCAGTGGATAAATTCACCAAGTGGATTGAGGCCAAACCCGTTGCAACAATAATAGCGGCACAAGCAAAGGACGTCATCATGAGTATACTATACCGATTCGGGGTTCCCAACCGCATCATCACTGACAACGCTACTCAATTCACAGGCAGCATGCTTAAAGATTTCTGTGATGACTTTGGCATCAAGATCTGCTATGCGTTTGTGGCACACCCACGGAGCAATGGGCAGGTTGAACGAGCCAATGGTATGGTCTTACAAGGCATCAAAACAAGGATATTCGACCGACTACAACCATACGGGGGCCGGTGGGTCCAAGAACTCCCATCTATTCTCTGGTCTCTCAGAACCACGGTCAGTCGGGCAACAGGGCAATCCCCTTTCTTTCTGGTCTACGGTGCCGAGGCTGTGCTACCAACCGAGTTAGAGTTCGGCTCCCCACGAGTTCGGGCTTACTCAGAAGACATCTCAAATAATACCCGATTGGTCGAATTAGATCAGTTGGAAGAAGCGAGGGATATCACAACAATCCAGTGGGCAAGGTATCTTTAAGACCTGCGTCGCTACTACAATCGCAATGTCTGTGGCCACGCCTTTTTGGTTGGAGATCTCGTCTTGAGAAAAATACAAACCACCAAAGACAGGCACAAACTATCCCTAATCTGGGAAGGGCCGTTCATCATAGCCGAGGTCACGCGGCCAGGCGCCTACCGACTGAAGACCGAAGACGGTGCCCTCATCAGCAACTCATGGAACATAGAACAGCTACGTCCTTTCTATACCTGAGTTTTATATTTTTCCATGTGTACAGTTCTTCTCTGACTCATTACGCCGCTTGTTTCAACCGAATACTGAGTCGGGGGCTGCATGTATCTTATATGCTTTGTCAATAATATACGAGCCTATTTTACTTAAGTTACAAAGCTTCACTACGATTTTGTCGTGTTTTCCCGAGTACAGCTTTCTACGATAAACAATTTTATTAAGTTCCTATAGACTAACTCAGTGCAGACCATACAGTCGAGTAAGGCTAATGACTATTGAGTAATAGTTTAAAACTTGGCGGCATTGCACATATATTTACACACGTTTTTACAAAAATCCACAATACACCGACTGCATGATGTTCTATTTTTACAGACCTAGATCTCAGGTGATAATCTCAGCAGTCGGCCTCACCTTGGCTATCAGCTCCAACACCTCGTCAGGAGTCATCTCCTCTGCAAAGCCCTCCCCGATGGCTTCAACATCTGCCCTTGGGTAGATGGACTTGGTCATTGCCAGGGTCTGGGCCACGCTGGCAATAACATGCTCATCCGACTACCTCTTCAGGGCACTCGGTGCATCTTTAAGGCGCTCCTCTAGTTGGAAGATTGTGCTGGAGCTAGTTCCCACATGGCGAGGGTCCATCAGGTCAAGGAGCCTCTTCACAGACTCGGCAAGGGTTTCCCGTGTCTCCTTGACTACCCTGATCTCCTCTGCGAATGCCTGGAACTGGATCTAGGAATTGGCTCTAGCAGCTACCCGGGTTCACCCACAAGTAAACTTGTTAAGCAAAGCTGCAGATGGAGTAATTAATGGATTGGTTAATATTAATGTCAGGGTGGAGATTTACTTTTGTAGTCGGCCTCCCACTTGGCAATGGTCTTCTCCAGTTCAACTCTTTCTTTCTCGAGCTTGGTATTGGCCTTTTTCAACTCGGCCTTCACTTGCTCAAGCTCGCTTTTGGCCTTTGTCAAGTCGGCCTTGTCCTTTTCAAGTTCAGCCTTGGCTCTCTCGGCCTCCTTCAGCTGGGATTCTCCCTCTGTTCGGGTCTTCAACTTGGCTTCGAGGGCTGCACGACTATTAACACCAAAATTTGGTACGGTTCGTTATCATGTTCGGTTAAGGAAAGAGGCTATATCAGCCGATGGAAGCTAATCTTCTAGAAGCCGAATTCAGGAAGGAATCATGAAGACCACAGCATGGCAGTTAACTATTTATCTACAAGTTAGGTAGCTTTAATAATTTTTAGGAAAACCTGATCTCGTGTCCGATCAGGGCTTGTTAATTTTTCTTTTATAGATAGGAAACTCTTGTTTCGTATCCGATCAGGACTGTATCAACTCGGGGTATAAATACGTATGCCCGGGGGCCATGTAAACTATCTCTCAAATCAATACAAATTTGGCGCATCGCCACCCTTTTCGACGGGTTCTTGCTTCTCGAGCCGGGCTGCATCGGTTAGGTCCGAACTCCTGCGAGAGGGTAAGTCTCGTTACCCCGACTACCTTATCGGCTAGGACTTCCTCGGTTAGGTCCGATATTCTAGCTGATCTACGGTAGTCGGCTTACCACGGTGTATCTGTTCTCTCTACGGCTGCATCAGTTAAATTTGATCTCTTAGGCCGAGTAGGTATATCACATCACGCGTGCGTAGATTTATCAACTTACTGGGTGTAATTTATCATCAATTTGTGCTGCATCGGTTAGGTCCAACCTCCTAAACTACTAATGATAAGTTATTCCTGCAAGGTTGATAGATTTTATGCAAGCGTCTTATCAGGATGTATAGCCGATAAGTTGTCTTTTACTGGATAAAGTCGAATGCATTGTCTTGATTATTATTTTGCCTATCTACTCTATCATTGGCTTCTAGCCGATGTCCAAGTGTTTTTTTTTCAGTAGTCGGCTGGCTTATTATTTGCTTATATCATCATCGGCTTCTAGATGATGTACAAGTACTATTGGCAATCGGCTAGAGGAAGTCTGTATCGGCTAGTTGGCTGATTGGATCAACGATCTAACTTTTTTCTATCTCCTTGTCAATTGCGGGGTCAAATTGACTGGCACACCTACGAATAGGACCTGCACGGGAGCTAAGCAGATCTCCCAGGCCTTCGCGTGTCTAGTGCACCGAACCAGATCATCAACTGGTCTTCAGCTCTAATCGGTGATTTTCGGTGTCAACAATGACGGATTAGTCAAGAACTCAACGTTGTAGTCAAGGAACAACTGGGCAGTCGGGAACAATACAGCTGGAGAGATATACTAAGGATTTGGTCAGGAAGAAGTATTCTGGAGGCTTACCTCTCATCTTCTTGGCTTGGTCCCAATTTTTAGCCCTGAGCTGGGTGACGGCATCCCTCAGCCAAGATTCCCTTTCTTGGCTGCGTCCTTCCACTTTGGCTTTTAAAGCCCGGTGCTGGTCCAACTCTTGGAGCTGGGGGGCAACCCGGGTCAGGACCTCGTTCATCTTCTCCGAGCGATCCACAAGTTTCTACTCGGGAAGAAACAAGTCAATCGTCAGAACAATCATGCAAGGAAGACCATGAACATACCAACACGGCGAAAATCATACCCGAATCCCCTGGGACGCAGCAAGTGTGGCGCGAAGCAGGTCCTCGCGTTCTTTCTCCGCCGTGGCTTCATCATGTTTATAGCTCTTCGCAGTTCCGTCAGCGGCCGTCCAATGGAACGTCCTCGGGAACTTGCGGGGAGGTGCCTCGAGCCTGGGGAGATTCAACCTTTCTAAAGGTGACGACGGCAATGACGACGACGATGATGACGGTGACCAAGATGGCGATGGGGTCCTGGCCCCCAACTCGGCGGCCTCTGGGGCTTCGGAGGCTGGTTCAGGAGCCGCAGCGATGGCTTCGACAACGGGTGCCAGCTTAAGGGCTAGAACAGCGGCTTCAACAACGGGTGCCGGCTCAGGGGCTGGGACAGCGGCTTCAACAACCGCCCCTTAGTCGGCCGGGGTCGGTGGCCCTGCAGTCAGGGCGGTCTCAGTTTCTGCGACTGGGGCTACCATCGGCTCAGCAGGTGTGCTCGCCGGCTCTAGATTGGCTAGGGTGGGCTCGACAGCAGGGGCAGTCGGCGTGGTCTCCTTAAGATCAATGTTGGCTCGCTTCCTACGTAACGAGACAAACATCAAGACGTCTCAATGATGAACATGATTTTCAAAAGACCCAGAATGACCTACCTCTTGGAGAACTTGAGCTTCTGTCTAGAAGATCCGGAGGGCGGCACTGGAGGGCTGCTGGCTGTCGGGCCGAAAGGTGCGGCAGTCGGCGGCGGCATTTTTGTCCTGGCTAGCCCCGTTCGCGGTGTGGCCAGCTGGGGCGCTTGGGTACTTGGCGGCGTTGGAGTCGGCCTCGTACTCGGCGGCACTCGTGTTGGGCCTAGTGATGCTGGGCTCAGCCGCACCGGTCTCGGTCAGGGACTTGATGGTCTGGGTGCAGTACCAGCGAGGTCTTTTATTTTTAGACTCCCGGCTGCGGCACTCGGCCTCATGACCTCCTTCTTGGCTTGATCCACAATGGGTTTCTTCCCCGCTCTCTTGGAGTCGGGTTGGGCGGTAGAAGGACTTCTCAGCCTCTTCTTCGACTTCGTGGCCGA
The DNA here is from genome assembly GCA_003991445.1 of Oryza meyeriana var. granulata. Lineage (NCBI taxonomy): Eukaryota > Viridiplantae > Streptophyta > Magnoliopsida > Poales > Poaceae > Oryza > Oryza meyeriana. Next base: position 60,325 of record RYFJ01002655.1, on the reverse strand, counting down.
CAACGGATGAGAGTCATCATCAAACTCCTTGCACCACTGCAAACAATTCAATAATATACATCACACGATGCTAAGCAATTATGGATACATGTCTACAGGCATTCATCATAGAAGAAAAGCAAGGGTTACCTCGGGACGAGGTCAGTTTCGGCTATAAGCCGTGATGGAGTGCTCTGCGTCTTCAGTTTCGACCACTCCACTGGAGAAATAATTAAACAATGTTTCAGTCACTTTTTGCTGGTCAGCCAGCTCTTGGCCTTCTCGATCGGGGTCATTTTTCCCTTGGTAATCCTAGCAGAACTCGCTCCTCAACTTCAATGGCTAGATGCACCGGGTTAGGATACGCCTGGCCACCCAGGGACTGGTCAGGCCGGCTCTCTTAAATTTCTCCAATCTTGCCAGTAACTAATGCACCTGGCCCATCTCTTCGAAAGTTGGATCTGATGACCAATTGGGCGAGACCACCGTAGGCGAGCCGGTGAATGGAGGCAGGGAGGGTTCCAGATCAGAACAGTAGAACCACTCCTTATGCCAGCCTTTCAAGGAGGATTTCAAAGGAAGATTGATATATATTTTCTTCATCTCACTCGTCAACTGAAGGCCAGCCCCCCAATCACCTGAACCTTATTCTTGGAGTGCTGGGGCTTGATGTGGAATAAATGTCTAAAGAAATTAAAGTGGGGTTCCACACCCAAGAAGCACTCGCAAAGAGTCACAAATAAAGAGATTTGTAAGATTGAGTTGGGATTCAGATTCACCAACTCCAATCCGTAAAAGCTAAGAAGACGGCGGAGGAAAACAGTCGGTACTGGGCCACCAAGATATGAGTTTCTACAGTAGCACGCTCAATATGGGCCATTCGCTGGCTACGTTAAAATCGCGGTACAGGTGCTACCAATAGGAACCGATGAGTTAAACAGATATGCTTCATGAAGGCCTAATTGCTAAACACATGTGTTTGGGTATCTATTTTATCCACCAGGTATTGAGGATATATCCTTATAAGGATCACAAGCTGGTCTTCATCAACATTGGGGATGCAGGTATCTCTCAAGTATACTTGACCACGCAATGGATTTATTTTCATAAAGTGGTACTCGGCCTACATGCTTGGCCAACAGTTGCCATGAGCAACATTATTCCAGCCAACATGACGTTGAAGAGTCTAACTTCTGAGTAGTGCATTACTCGAGAGAGACTATAAATATCCTTTCCAGCTGACATGACGCTGATGAGTCTAACTTCCGATTGGAACGCCACTCGGGAAAGACTATAAACCCCCTTTTCCAGCTGACATGAAGCTGAAGAGTCCCATATACGAATGGCATACTACTCGGCAAGACTATAAATCATATTCCGGTTGACATGATACCGAAGAGTCTCATATACCAGTAGTATACTACTCGGGAAAGACTTCCAGGTTAAAGATCTTTGACTTTATGTTTAATTGTCTTCACAATTAAGCACAAAGTCGGGGGCTACACCTAATAGGTGCGCCTATTCGGTGCATACTATTCATACATCAACATGAAGCCCTTCATAGCCTCACTGCCAACTGACATGAAGCAGGACTCTGGAAGAAGAAGCACTTGGACAAAGAGTACTCGAGAGCAATGCACTCGGGCAATCTTCACCGTGGAGGATGAGCACTTGGCATCAGCTGTGACTCAACTATGAAGGTCTCAGGGGCTACTGTGGAGGCCATGGGCCCTGGATACCTCACCACAAGCATATGGGCCACTCAGATAGAGGATGGGCCAAGTCTTGTAATTAGAGATATAGTAGCACCCGGTAGGCTTTACCTTATACAAAAAGGAATGTATAGTCGTAATCGGTAAAGATGTATCTCTAAGAAGGAAATCCCTTGGCTGTATCCGGCTGGGACTCCTACCTTGTACCCCTGTCCCCCAGTAATAAGGGGAGACAGGGCGCCCCCTGCGGACACGAGATCATTGATCGACACACATCCTCAAAGGAATACCACCACAACTGGACGTAGGGTATTACCTCACATCGACGGCCTGAACCAGTATAAAATCTGCTTGTGTTCCTTTGCAATCCACCGAGTTTCCCCTTGCCGAGTAGCCCTATAATCATATTGCCAGTGTAAAACATTGAAACCTATTGGCATTCATACTCTAGTCGGAGCAACAGGATTGAGCGGCGAAACCCTAGTTCACGCAACCTTTCGTAAAACAGCCATAACTTTCGCATATGGACTCGAAATCGGGCAAACTTTATATCTGTGGACATCTACAGAAAATTTTACAACCGCTTCTCCCAACTTCTCCAGGTTCAGCCGCTTGACCTATTGACACTTATACTCTAGCCGGAGCAACAGGATTGAGTTGTGAAACCCTAGTTTGTGCTACCTTTCTTAAAATAGCCATAACTTTCGCGTACAGACTCGAAATCGGGCAAACATTATATATGTGGACATCTATAGAAAATTTTACATCCGCTTCTCTCCAACATCATCGGGTTTGGCCGCTTGACCTATTGGCACTTATACTCTAGCCGGAGCAACAGGATTGAGCCGCAAAACCCTAGTTCGTGCTACCTTTCTTAAAACAGCCATAACTTACGCATACGAACTCGAAATCGGGCAAACTTTATATCTGTGGACATCTACAAAACCTTTTACATCCGCTTGTCCCCAACTTCGTCGGATTTGGCCGCTTGACCTATTGGCACTTATACTGTAGCCGGAGCAACAAGATTGAGCTATGAAACCAAAGTTCGCGCTACCTTTCTTAAAACGGCCATAACTTTCGCGTATAGGCTCGAAATCGGGCAAACATTATATCTATGGAGATCTACAGAAAATTTTACATCCGCTTCTCCCCAACTTCGTCGGGTTTGGCCGCTTGACCTATTTCCACATATACTCTAGCCAGAGCAACAGGATTGAGCCGTGAAAACATTGTTCACGCTACCTTTCTTAAAACAGCCATAACTTTCTCAAACGGAATAGAACTTGGGCAAACTTTATATCTGAGGGCAACTTCGTCTGGTTCGGCCGCTTGACCTATTGGCACATATAATCTAGCTAGCCAGAGCAACAGGATTGAGCCTTGATACCCTAGTTTGTGCAACCTTTCTTAAAACAGCCATAACTTTCACATACGGACTCGAAATTGGGCAAACATTATATCTATGGACATGCATAGAAAATATTACATCTGCTTCTCCCCAGCTTCGTCAGGTTCAGCTGCTTGACCTATTGGCATTTATACTCTAGTCGGAGCAACAGGATTGAGCTACAAAACCCTAGTTCACACTACCTTTCTTAAAACAGCCACAACTTTCGTATACAGACTCAAAATCGGGCAAACATTATATCTGCGGACACCTACAGAAAATTTTACATCCGCTTCTCCCCAACTTCGCCGGGTTCGGCCGCTTGACCTATTTGCACTTATACTCTAGCCAGCCAGAGCAACAGGATTGAGCCACGAAACCCGAGTTCGTGCTACCTTTCTTAAAACAGCCATAACTTTCGCACACGGACTCGAAATTGGGAAAACTTTATATCTGCGGACATCTACAGAAAATTTTACATCTGCTTCTCCCCAACTTCGTCGGCTTCGGCCGCTTGACCTATTGGCACTTATACTCTAGCAAGAACAATAGGATTTAGCCAGGAAACCCTTGTTCACACTGCCTTTCTTAAAATAGCATAACTTTCACATACGGACTCGAAATCGGGCAAACATTATATCTGCGGACATCTATAGAAAAATTTACATTCGGTTCTCCCAAACTTCGCCGGGTTCATCCGCTTGACCTATTGGCACTTATACTCTAGCCAGCCGGAGCAATAGGATTGAGCCATGAAACCCTAGTTCATGCTACCTTTTATAAAACAACCATAAATTTCGCATACGCACTCGAAATCGGGCAAACTTTATATCTGCGGACATCTATAGAAAATTTTACATCAGCTTCTCCCCATCTTCATCGGGTTCGGCCACTTGACCTGTTGGCACTTATACTCTAGCCAGCCGGAGCAATAGGATTGAGCCATGAAACCCTAGTTCATGCTACCTTTTATAAAACAGCCATAAATTTCGCATACGCACTCGAAATCGGGCAAACTTTATATCTGCGGACATCTATAGAAAATTTTACATTAGCTTCTCCCCAACTTCGTCGGGTTCGGCCACTTGACCTATTGGCACTTATACTCTAGCTGGAGCAACAGAAATGTGACACGAAACCCTTGTTCTTGCTACCTTTCATAAAACAGCCATAACTTTCACATACAGACTCGAAATTGGGCAAACTTTATATCCGCGGACATCTACAGAAAATTTTACATCCGCTTTGCCCCAACTTTGTTAGGTTTGGCCGCTTGACCTATTGGCACCTATACTATAGCCGGAGGAACAAGATTGAGCCGCGAAACCCTAGTTCGTGCTACCTTTCTTAAAACGGCCATAACTTTCACGTACAGACATGAAATCGGGCAAACATTATATCTGCGGACATCTACAGAAAAATTTACATCCGCTTCTCCCCAACTTCGTTGGGTTCGGCCGCATGACCTATTGGCTCTTATACTCTAGCCGGAGCAACAGGATTGAGCCGCGAAACCCTAGTTCGCTCTACCTTTCTTAAAACAGCCATAACTTTCGCATACGGAGTTGAAATTGGGCAAACTTTATATCTGCGGACATCTATATAAAATTTTACATCCGCTTGTCCCCAACTTCGTCAGGTTCGGCCACTTGACCTGTTGTCACTTGTACTCTAGCCGGAGCAACAAGATTGAGCCGCGAAACCCTAGTTCGTGCTACCTCTCTTAAAATGGCCATAACTTTCGCGTACAGACTCGAAATTAGGGAAACATTATATCTGCCGACATCTACAGAAAATTTTTTCCATCCACTTCTCTCCGACTTCGTCGGGTTCAGCCGCTTGACCTATTGGCACTTATACTCTAGCTAGCCAGAGCAACAGGATTGAGCCGCAAAACCCTAGTTCACGCTACCTGTTTTTAAATAGCCATAACTTTCACATACGGACTCGAATTTGGGCAGACCATATATCTGTGGACATCTACAGAAAATTTTACATCTGCTTCTCCCCAACTTCATCCTGTTCGGCCGCTTGACCTATTGGCACTCATACTCTAGCCGGAGCAACAGGATTGAGCCGTGAAACCCTAGTTCGTGCTACCTTTCTTAAAATATCCATAACTTTCGCATACGGACTCGAAATCAGGCAAACTTTATATCTGCGGACATCTACAGAAAAATTTACATCCGCTTCTTCCCAACTTTGTCGGGTTTGGCCACTTGACCTATTGGCACTTATTCTCTAGCCGAAGCAACAGTATTAAGCCGCAAAATCCTAGTTCACGCTACCTTTCTTAAAACAGCCATATCTTTCGCATACGGACTCGAAATCGGGCAAACTTTATATCTGCAGATATCTATAGAAAATTTTATGTCCACTTCTCCCCCACTTCATTGGGTTTGGCCGCTTGACCTATTGGCACTTAAACTCTAGCCGAAGCAACAGGATTGAGTCGCGAAACCCTAGTTCACGCTACCTTTCTTAAAACAGCCATTACTTTCGCATACGGACACAAAATCGGGAAAACTTTATATCTGCGGACATTTATGGAAAATTTTACATCCGCTTCTCCCCAGCTTCATCAGGTTCGGCCGCTTGACCTATTAGCCGGAGCTTAACTTTCGCGTACGGACTTAAAATTATGAGGACATCACTAGCTCAGATATAACCACAGCTACCTTATGTATTCATCAACCAAAGGTGCATGCTTTCTACATAAGATTTACGTGTTATATATTTGAACAACCGTTACTGCACCATGAGTTTTGTGTATTCTCGTTTGTAGAGATACTTGCTTGTGTGAACGGAAAGAGATCGAGCGCAAGGAACGCATGGATGACTAAAGAAGTTGATTGGGGAACAATCCAAGACCTTATCCAAGTCTACTGAGATGCCCGTGGGGCTAGTGCCTTGTGATGAGCGATTGACAACACGGTGTGCGTGTGACGTGTCTCTTGGCAGGCTGTGGTTGCAGGTGACAGGTGGAGACTAATCATGCGGCAATCTGTGAAGAACGGGGATAGGATGCCATGCTGATGAACCGCGGGGCGGTGAAGGGTGGTTCGACGCTCGCATTCGAGGGACGGAGATTGTGCGGTGTACGTCTACTGTATCTGGCTACACGGTGGGAGGACGTCGGTGGACGGTTTCTTGGCTGAGCCATAAAACCAAGGACGTACCGGGACGCTCGTGCGGCGGGCGTGGCCGAAGATGGAAATTTCCGGCGATCGCGATATGATTTCGGATGGTTGTGCGGCGACATCGCGAGGATCACATCGTGGAGATGGAGGGATCGCGAACATCGTGGAATTTGACATGGAGGACGTGATTGATTGGATATGATTATCATGCCATTACGTGTCGTTTACGTCGCGTAATGACAGTTTTGTAATTTAGGTGGGCCACCTTTTTGGAGATATAAATATGTGGCACCTAGGGTTGAGAGAGCAGGGGGGTTTTTGGGATTTTTGGGGCGAGCTACTGTTCACGTGAACAGTACCCGTGCCTAGGGTTCTAGGGAACACACCTTCTCTCTCGATCTAGCCTAGGTCTTCAAGTCTAGAGAGAGATTTTTATTGATCTCTCCAATCAAGAGAGGGAGGACGATCGGGCGGAGGCTAGATGCAGTTCTGTAGAACAATTACTGGAGTTAATCATTCATCTTGGTGAATTGTTCTTTTTTTGTTTGCATCTACTTTTCCTACTGTCTGCCGCCAGTGACCTCACGCGCGCCGTCGCGGAGTCCAGTTTCTGCCGTCCGCTGGGTGTCGTTGCCGTTCCCTGCTGCTGCTGGTCGAGCACGCCAGGACGGGAGTTCAGCACCTGCTATTTGCCGGCCACCAGCAAGCTGCTGTCAGGGTCAAGCCATTGGCAACAGATCTTGGCTTCCGGTTAAATCCATACGTTTGCCTTTTTACTTGTTTTATTTTTCTGCTGATTGCTTGCAGGTTGTCGCTACGTATGTGTGATCTGGACATGATTATATACGATGACTAGTTGTGTTTTCCGTTGCTCTCAATCAGAGAATTGCTTGCTATTTGTTCAGTGCACGCAAGGTGTTTGAGGAATTCTTTACAGGGCAGTTTTGAGCTGTCTTTATTATTTTTGCTTCTGCCGGCTTGGAGAACTTGTTTAATCGTTCCTGAGATTATTACACCACTAGTTGGGGTAAGTAATCTTGACGATTGATTGAGAGGGGCGTTGGGTTGAAATTTGGGACATAGGCCAAGTTTCTTTTTGAAAGAAATTTTTATCGGCTCCCATTCACCCCCCCTCTGGTCGCCTGTTTCAGTCCTTCATCTACTCCTACATCTTCATGTCACTTTTGGTCCATAGAAGGCATGAGATGAAATTCTGCATGTTTTGGATTCGGATTCGGGCCTTCTAATAGTATCAATTTCAAACGGACCTAGCCGCTGATTCAGAAGGACTTTCGGGGCCCATGAGTACTTGTTGGAAAGCTTATGGAGTCTACTTTCAGATGGTTTTGGTCCCATATGAAAATTCCTCCTGACCTGTTCGGAATTATCGAAACAAGACATATACCTCTTCCAGTCCAAGTCTGTTTTGGGCCTTGGGCCTTGTAATTGTGTCGTGGGCTAAGCTCAAGGGGTGTGTGCTCTAGGGTTAACCCTTTGACGTCCCACCTCATATATATTCAGTAGCCGTCATCATTTAAAGTTGGGTTTTGCTTAGATTATTCTGCCATTGCAGTTTCGCCGCCTAGATCGGTTTGTGGAACCCCAACTTCGTGTGTTAAACATTCATCTGCAATTAAGGTTGTGTTTTCTTTGTTGTTGCAAATTTCTTCGATTGTTTGCAGGAGCAAAACCTTCGTGGTTAGGTCGACTATGTGAGAACATGACCGATAACAACAAGACGCGCGGGTGTAGCGGTTGCGAGGTGACGATCGCTGATCGGAAGCCTCAAAACGTGAACATTTTCACGTCGCTAAATCGAACCTATCGGAAGATCGGGCACCTACTCTCGCATCAAGTGGTATCAGAGCATCAGGTTGCCCGATAGGTATCATCTGTGTTTCTTTCTGTTAAGTTTTGTCTTCCCTACCTAGCGTCCAGAAAACGCAAAAATTTATCACCACCGTGTTCTTCATAGTGTTAGGTTTATCCCTTGTCCAAACCCCTTTGTGCCTTCGCAAGTTTAATTTCAGTTTTGCTTTGTTGAGTTTGAGTCCTAGATCAAGTCTGGTCACTGGTTTAGAGTCGCGCTTGTGGTTCTAGTTCTAGCTATTGCGTTGCACGAGAGCTTGCCTTGAGAGATCGAGTTCTACTCGATTTCGGACTGCAAGCCGCCTTGAGCTTTTAACCCTATGGGTGCCATAGGCCCCGGGTACCTCATGACAAGCATATGGGCCATTCGGATAGAGGATGGGCCTAGCCTTGTAATTAGAGATATAGCTAGATTCGGCAGACTTTGCCTTGTATAGAAAGGAATATACAGTCCTAGTCGGGTGCGTTATATCTCTAAGAGGAGATCCCTTGGCCGTAATCCAGTTGGGACTCCTACCTTGTAACCCTATCCCCCAGTATATAAGGGGAGGCAGGGCGCCCCATGAGGACAGGTTGAGTTGGTTCACCAGAATCACCACCGCAAATCCTCAAAGGAATAACACCACAACTGGACTAGGGTATTACCTCACATCGAGGGCTTGAACCAGTATAAAATCTCTACGTGTTTCTTTGCAATCCATCAAGTTTCCACCCGCCGAGTAGCCCCATATATTTATTGCCGGTGTAAAACATCGACAGTTGGCGCGCCAGGTAGGGGCTTTGGCGTGATCTACATCTACAAGCTCGATGGATCCAGCAACCGGAGTCGACGGCGGCAAACTCTCCCCCGGAGATACAATTGCATTCGGAAGCCTCGACTTCGTTGCTGACCAGATCGGCAATCTCACCTTGGCCGACACGGACCCGATCTAACCGGCCGAGGAACCAGCCGACTCCGTGCCAGTCGGCCTACACGATGCTGCAACAATCTTTCACGACATGCTGCGGCAATCTCCAATACGCCCGAGTCTAGGGACAACTCTTTCTTTCGGTGTTCGACTCGGACTCGGTTTTGAGCCGGCCAAGATCAGGCCAAAAAAGGAAGAGATCATCAATTTCCCGTTCGGACTCGGCGACGCCGTGGATATCTACAATCTACATCCGATGCGGCAAACCCGATCCTCTGGAGTCCGACTCGGATACGGCCCCGAGCCGTTCGAGATCGGATCTAGGGAGGTCGGAGTTGTAATCACCCCCATCGACTATTCCGACTACGACTCTCAGTCGGACTACGACTCCCTGTCGGATTCCGACTCTAAGTCGGACAGCAGATCGGCAAGCTTCTCCCTGCCACGAGAAATCTTCATGGCATCCAAAGGCTCTACTCCTACTCAGGAATCACGCCGACTACGCGAGCAGCAAGAGGAGGAAACACGCTGACTGCGAGAGCAACAAGAGGAAGAAGCAAGACGCTGGCATGACGCCCTACGCAGGGCTGGGCGGACTGCTCAGCAACAAATCCTCCAAACCAGAGTCGGCGACCACGACGTCTTCATTACTCCTCAACAGAACATCGTGGCCGCTGCGACTCTACTGGATACACTCCAGTTCGGGCCTGATCACCAGGCCACCCCGACGATCGCAAGGATAAAAGCCATGCTTACCGCTGCTTCATGTCAGCAGCACCAATAGTCGGGTGATACTCTCATACCGACCAACCGGTCGACATCCCCAACGGCAGTCTCATCTACCTCAAAGCGACGCCGAGCAGCTGGCTCCAGTCAGCCGCATATGGAGGCACGTCAGGCGTCACTCGGCAACCCCAACGACAACCGGCGACGTCAAAGCAACCGTCGGGATGATCAGGACCTCTGAGACCGACTACGACACGACCTTCGGCAAGACATCATCGCTCGGCGCCGTGAACGAGAAAAAGATGAGCAACGCCAACTGGAAGACAAGAACAAGTGTTTTGGCCTCCACCACGAGCGGTATCGTCGCCGTATTCGGAGTCGGAGCACTCATGAAGACGAGGGCATACCAACTTTCACCCACAAGCTCTAGGACGTCGACTAGCCGTCGGGTTTCAAGCCTACAGGCGTTGAAAAATACGACGGCAAGACCAATCCCGAGTCCTGGCTCACGGTCTACACCCTGGCGATTCGAGCAGCTGGAGGAAATCACAAAGTCATGGCTAACTACCTCCTAGTCGCTTTAGCCAACTCAATGAGGACATGGCTAACAGGACTTCCCAGGCAATCCATAGGCTCCTGGGGAGAACTCCGGGAACGCTTCATCGCCAACTTCCAGGGAACATATGAGAGGCCATCTTCCGAGTACGACTTATATCAGTTGCATCAAAGGAAGAACGAGTCTCTTCGTGACTTCATCAAGAGGTTATCTGAGAAGAAGAATTCTATCCCAATGATCAAGGACGAGGTCGTCATCACCGCCTTTCGAAAAGGAGTCAAAGACACCTCGTTCATCGACAAATTCACTCGGATGCCTCCCAACTTTGTTAAGGCTTTATTCGACATGGCGAACAGGTACGCTGACTCGGCTGACACTGTGGCGGAGGCCCTCGATGACAAGAAGGCACCCTGACAAAAGAAGCGGGAGGGCACCAACGACGCGGTCCCGACTAAAGTCGGGAGTCTCAAACACAAGTCGGACGGCTTCATTGTGGCAATCGGTCACAACCGTCTTCGACTTTCAACAACTGAAGATTATCAGGACAACAAGCGCCAAGCTCGGGGGCTCAAAAGCCCAAACGCAAGGATGGCATCCCCACTCCCAAATACCAAACAACTAAGTCACTTCCTGATAAATATTCCTTCACCCGGCTTTACCAATGCCGCAGCCGCTTACACCTAATAGGTGTACAAGCTACACTTTTTTCTGTTTTTTCTCTTAGATGATTGCAAAAGTATTCGAGTAGCATAAATCCTGATCCGTGAAACTTTGCTCCATGAAAAACGAACTCAAGTCACCCAAAACACGTGTCTGGGAAAGAGCCATAAGCCAACTCCCGACGCTAGGGGGCTATGATTAGTCGGGCAGAGTGCTTAAATGTAAGGGGTCAACTACTCGGAGAAATTAATATCAGTAAGAGGAAGAACACGTATTTACATATATTGTAAAATACATTTTATTCGGGTGATTGTTTTCATCATTAGATGCTACTCATCAGGTATCTTTATAGCGCAGGCCCAGCTCCGGATACGCGTGACAGGAACTCAGGGCTGCGAGCCTATCTCCTATGCTCAGGGGTTAGACAAGTCTGCCAAAATACACTCGGGATGCTCCATGAGGGCTACTGACCGAGTACTTGCACCAGTCGGGATGTCATCTTCCCCGGCTACGCTCCATGCGAGCTGATAATCGACCTCCGGCGCTAGTCGGGGCTATGTACTACTCGACTAAGTAGGGTACGCCCCATGAGGGTCGCCAGCCGAATCCTACGCTAATGCTAGGTTCGGGTGCCTTATTTGGTCACAACTCTGTCAGGTTAGGTACGCCCCATGAGGGTCGCCAGCCAAATCCTATGCTAATGCAAGGTTCAGGTACCTAGCTTGGCTATAACTCTGTTGGGTAGGGTATGCCCCATGAGAGTCGCCAGCCAAATCCTATGCTAATGCAAGGTTCGGGTATCCTACTCGGCTCTCCTGAAGTCAGAGAAGACTTACATTGTCAAAGCGCATCCGGAGTTCTCATGCACTGCGTCCCACCTGAGGAGGGCAAGCAGATCCTGCAACATACCTACTCAGGCTTATGTGGCAATCAGGTTGCATCCAGAACGTAAGTCGGAAAGGCTTGCAAATAAGGATTTCTCTGGCTAATTGCGGTTACCGACACCAAAAAACTCATCCTGACATGCGATGGATGATACTTCTATAGAGCTATGCTGGGTAGGTCGGCTCAGGCCGGCTTATTTGGCAGTAGCCACCAAGATATGAGTTCCTACAGTAGCATGCTCCATGTGGGCCGCCCGTAGGCTGAGTTGAAATTATAGCGCTGGTGCTACCAACAGGAGCCGATGAGGTAAACAGATATGCTTCATGAGAGCCTTATTGCTAAACATATATGTTTGGGTATCTGTTTTATCCACCAGGTCTCGAGGATATATCCTTACAAAGATCACAAGCTGGTCTTCATTAAAATTGGGGATGCAGGTATCTTTCTCGGGTACACCTGACCACGCCGTAGATTTATTTTCATAAAGCGGTACTCGGCCTACATGCGTGGCCGTCAGTTGCCATGAGCAACATTATTCCCGCTGACATGATGTGGAGGAGTCTAACTTTCGAGTAGTGCACTACTCGGGAGAGACTATAAATTTCTCATTCCTGTTGACATGACGCAGAGGAGTCTAACTTCTGAGTGGGACACCACTCGGGAAAGACTATAAACCCCTCTTTCCAGCTGACATGATGCTGAAGAGTCCCATATACGAGTAGCATCCTACTCGGCAAGACTATAAACACACATTCTGACTGACACGAAGTCGAAGAGTCCTACATACGACTAGTTCCCTACTCGGCAAGACTATAAAGTTTATTCCGGTTGACATGATACCGAAGAGTCTCATATACCAGTAGTATACTACTCGGGAAAGACTATCAGGTTAAAGATCTTTGACTTTATGTTTAATTGTCTTCACAATTAAGCACAAAGTCGGGGGCTACACCTAATAGGTGTGCCTATTCGGTGCACACTATTCATACTTCTACATGGAGCCCTTCATAGCCTCGCTGCCAGCTGACATGAAGCAGGACTCGGGAGAAGAAGCACTCGAACAAAAGAGTACTCAGGAGCAATGCACTCGAGAAGACTTCACCGTGGAGGATGAGCACTCGGCATCAGCTGTGACTCAACTATGAAGGTCTCAGGGGCTACTGTGGGTGCCATAGGCCCCGGGTAGCTCATGACAAGCATATGGGCCATTCGGATAGAGGATGGGCCTAGCCTTGTAATTAGAGATATAGCTAGATTCGGTAGACTTTGCCTTGTATAGAAAAAGGAATATATAGTCCTAGTTGGGTGTGTTATATCTCTAAGAGGAGATCCCTTGGCCGTAATCCGGTTGGGACTCCTACCTTGTAACCCTGTCCCCCAGTATATAAGGGGAGGTAGGGCGCCCCATGAGGACAGGTTGAGCTGGTTCACCAGAATCACCACTGCAAATCCTCAAAGGAATAACACCACAACTGGACGTAGGGATTACCTCACATCGAGGGCCTGAACCAACATAAAATCTCTACGTGTTCCTTTGCAATCCATCAAGTTTCCATCCGCCGGGTAGCCCCATATATTTATTGCCGGTGTAAAACATCGACAACCCCGCTTTTGCAAGCATTTTTAAATAGGTTGCAAGCCACATTTTGTCAATCGCCCTGCATCAGTTGCCTCCTTGTCAGCCCTGCTTGACCTATTGGCACCTATACTCTAGCCGGAGTAACAGGGTTGAGCCGCGAAACCCTAGTTCGCGCTACCTGACTTAAAATAGCCATAACTTTGGATACGGACTCGGAATTGGGCAAATTTTATATCTACGGACATCTATAGAAAATTTTACATCCGCTTCCCCCAAATTCACTGGGTTTGGCCACTTGACCTATTGGCACTTATACTATAGCCAGAGCAACAAGATTGAGCCACGAAACCCTAGTTTGCGCTACCTTTCATAAAACGGCCATAACTTTCATGTACAACTCGAAATCGGGCAAACATTATATCTGCGGACATCTACAAAAAATTTTACATCCGCCTGTCCCCAGCTTCATCGGGTTTGGCTGCTTGACCTATTGGCACTTGTACCCTAGCCAGAGCAACAAGATTGAGCCGCAAAACCCTAGTTCGCGCTACCTTTCTTAAAACAGCCATAACTTTCGCATATGGACTCAAAATCAGGCAAACTTTATATCTGCGGACATCTATAGAAAATTTTACATCTACTTCTCCCCAACATAGTTGGGTTTGGCCGCTTGACCTATTGGCACTTATACTCTTGCCGGAGCAACAGGATTGAGCCACGAAACCCTAGTTCACGCTACTTTTTTTAAAACAGCCATAACATTCGCATACGGACTCGAAATCAGGTAAACATTATATCTGCGGACATCTACAGAAACTTTTACATCTGCTTCTCCCTAACTTAGTCGGGTTTGGCCGCTTGACCTATTCGCAGTTATACTCTAGCCGGAGCAACAGGATTGAGCCACGAAACCCTAGTTCACGCTACCTTTTTTAAAACAGCCATAACATTCGCATACGGACTCGAAATCGGGCAAACATTATATCTATGGACATCTACAGAAAATTTTACATCTGCTTCTCCCCAACTTTATCAGGTTCGGCCGCTTGACCTATTGGCAGTTATACTCTAGCCGGAGCAACAGGATTGAGCCACGAAACCCTAGTTCACGCTACCTTATTTAAAATAGCCATAACTTTCGCATATGGACTCAAAATGGGCAAACTTTATATCTGCAGATATCTACAAAAATTTTACATCTGCTTCTCTCCAACTTCATCCTGTTCGGCCGCTTGACCTATTGGCACTCATACTCTAGCCAGAGCAATAGGATTGAGCTGCGAAACCCTAGTTCACGCTACCTTTCTTAAAACAGCCAAAACTTCCGCATACAAACTCAAAATAATGAGGACATCCTTAGCTTCGATATAACCATAGCTACCTTATGTATTCATCAACCAAAGGTACATGCTTTCTACGTAAGATTTATGTGTTATATATTTGAATAGCCGTTACTGCACCATGAGTTTTGTGTGTTCTTGTTTGCAGAGATACTTGCCTGGGTGAAGGGAAAGAGACCGAGTGCAAGGAACACATGGATGACTAAAGAAGTTGATTGGGGACCAAACCAAGACCTTACCCAAGTCTACTCCTACATCACCACGTCACTTTTGGTCCATAGAAGGCAAGAGATGAAGTTCTGCATGTTTTGGATTCGGATTTGTCGATGTTTTACACTGGCAATATGAATATAGGGCTACTCGTCGGATCGAAAATTGATGGATTGCAAAGGAACACGAAAGGTTTATACTGGTTCAGGCCCTCGTTGTGAGGTAATACCCTACGTCTAGTTGTAATGTTTTCCTTTGAGGATATACGATGGTAGTTCTGACGAACTTGTATAGCTCTACCTTTAGGGGCGCCCTGCCTTCCCTTATATACTAGGGGATAGGGTTACAAAGTAGGAGTCTTAGCCGGATTACGGCCAAAGGATTTCCTTCTAGAGATATAACGTGCCCGACTAGGACTGTATATTCCTTATTATACAAGGCAAAGTCGGCCGGGTTATATCATATCTTTAATTACAAGGCCAGGCCCATCCTCTATCCGAGTGGCCCATATGCTTGTCATGAGGTACCCGGGGCCCATGGCCTCCACAGCAGCCCCTGAGACCTTTGTAGTTGAGTCACTGTTAATGCCGAGTGCTCATCCTCCATGGTGAAGTTTTCCCAAGTGCATTGCTCCCGAGTACTCTTTGTCTGAGTGCTTCTTCTCCCGAGTCCTGCTTCATGTCAGCTGGCAGCGAGGCTATGAAGGGCTCCGTGTTTGAAGTATGAGTGAATAGTGTGCACCGAATAGGCACGCCTATTAGGTGTAGGCCCCGACTTTGTGCTTAATTGTGAAACAATTAAACATAAAGTCAAAGATCTTTAACCTTGTAGTCTATACCGAGTAGTGCACTACTGGTATGTAGGATTCTTCAGTATCATGTCAACCGGAATAATTTTACAGTCTTTCCCGAGTAGTATACTATCGGTATATGAGACTCATCGGCATCAAATCAGCCGGGATGATTATTTACAGACTCTCCCGAGTAGTATACTACTCAAAAATTAGACTCTTCAGCTTCATGTCAGTTGGAAAAGGTGTTTATAGTCTTTCCCGAGTGATATGTCACTTGGAAATTAGACTCTTCGGCATCATGTCAGCTGGAAAATGTGTTTATAGTCTTTCCCAAGTAGCGTCCTACTCAGAAATTAGACTCTTCAGCGTCATGTCGGTTGGGAAAGTGTTTTGCTCATGGCAATTGTTGACCAAGCATGTAGGCCGAGTACCACTTTATGGATTTATTCCAATGAGTAGTCAGGTGTGTTTGAGAGATACCTGCATCCCCAACTTTAATGGAGACCAGCTTGTGATCCTTATAAGGATATATTCTCAATACCTGGTGAGTAATATAGATATCTGAACACATGTGTTCAGCAATGAGGCTTTCATGAAGCATATGTGATTACCCAATCGGTCTCCGTAAGCAACACTAGCACTATGATTTTAACACAGCCAGCTAATGGCCCAAATTGAGCATGTTACTATAGAGACTCATATCTTGGTGGCCCAGTACCGAATAAGCCGGTGTAAACCAGCCTACCTAGCGCAGCCCTATGAAAGTAGCATCCCTCACATGTCAGGATGAGTTCTGTAGCGTCGGTAACCGCAATCAGCCAGAGGAATCCTTGTCCGGAAGCCTTTCCGACTTATGTTCTAGATGCAGCATGGTTTCCACGGATGCTTGAGCAGGTATATTGTAGGATCTGCTTGCCCTCCTTAGGTATGACGCAGTGCATGAGAACTCCGGATGCGCTTTGATGACATAGGTCTTCTCTGACTTTGGTAAAGCTGAATAAGGTACCTGAACCTTGCATTAGCATATGATTCGGCTGGCAACCCTTATAGGGCGTACCCTATCCAACAGAATTATAGCCAAATAAGGTACCCGAACCTTGCATTAGCATAGGATTCAGCTGGCGACCCTCATGGGGCGTACCCAACTTGGCAGAGTTGTGACCAAATAAGGTACCTGAACCTAGCATTAGCATAGGATTTGGTTGGCAACCCTCATGGGGCGTACCTCACCTAGCCGAGTTGTGACCGAATAAGGTACCCGAACCTAGCATTAGCGTAGGATTCGGCTGGTGACCCTCATGGGTCATACCTCACCCAGCCGAGTGATAGCCGAGCTCTGATTGGCACCGGAGGTCGATTATTAGCCCACATGGAGCGTAGCCAGGGAAGATGACGTCCTGACTGGCGCAAGTATTCGGTTAGTAGCCCTCATGGAGCATTCCGAGTGATTCTTGGCAAACCGGCCTAGCCCCTGAGGGTAGGAGATAGGCTCGCAGCCCTGAGTTCCTGTCACGTGTATACGGAGCTAGCCCTGCATTATAAACATATCGGATGAGTAGCATCTGATGATGAAAACAATCACCCGAATAAAATTTATGTATTTTACAATATATGTAAATACGTGTTCTTCTTCTTATTGATATTAATTTCCCTGAGTAGTTGACCCCTTACGTTTAAGCACTCTGCTTGACTAGTCATAGCCCCCTAACGTCAGGAGTTGGCTCCTGGCTCTTTCCCAGACACGCGTTTTGGGTGACTTGAGTTCGTCTTTCATGGAGCAAAGTTTCACGGATCGGAATTTATGCTACTCAAGTACTTTTGCAATCATTCAAGAGAAAAAACAGAAAAAAGTGCAGGTTGCACACCTATTAGGTGTAAGCGGCTGCGGCATTGGCAAGGCCAAGTGAGGAAATATTTATCAGAAATCGACTTAGCTATTCAGTATTTGGGAGTGGGGATGCCATCCTTGCGTTTGGGCTTTTGAGCCCTCGAGCATGTCACTTGTTGTTCTCATAATCTCTAGTTGTTGAAGGTCAAAGACGGTTGTGACCGACTGCCACAATGAAGTCGTCCGACTTGCGTTTGCGGTTCCCAGCCTTAGTCGGGGCCACGTCATTGGTGTCCTTCCGTTTCTTCTGTCAGGGTGCCTTTTTATCATCGAGGGCCTTAGCAACAACGTCGGCCGAGTCGGTGTACTTGTTCACCATGTCAATAGAGCCTTGACAGAGTTGGGAGGCTTCCGAGTGAATTTAGCGATGAACAGGGGTGTCCTTGACTCCTTTTCGAAAGGCAGCGATGACGACCTCGTCCTTGATCATTGGGATTGAATTCTTCTTCTCAGAGAACCTCTTGATGAAGTTACGAAGAGACTTGTTCTTCCTTTGATGCAACTGATACAGGTCGTATTCAAAAGATGGCCTTTCGTATGTTGCCTGGAAGCTGGCGATGAAGCTTTCCCGGAGTTCTCCCTAGGAGCTGATTGACCTCTTTGGGAGTCCTATCAGCCATGTCCTCGCTGAGTCGGCTAGAGCGACTAGAACGTACTTAGCCATGGCCTTGTGATCTCCTCTAGCTGCTCGGATTGCCAGAGTGTAGACTGTGAGCCAGGACTCGGGGTTGGTCTTCCCATTGTATTTTTCAATTCCAGTTGGCTTGAAGCCTGTTGGCCAGTCGACCTATTGAAGCTCATGGGTAAAGGCGGGTACACCTTCATCTTCATGAGGACACCGACTCCGACTATGATGGTGAAATCGCTCGTGCTGGAGGCCGAAGCGCTCATTCTCATCTTCCACTCGGCGTAGCTTGTCTTCCTCTCATTTGCGGTGTGGAGCATTGATGTCCAGCTGAAGGTCACGCCGTAGTCGGCCTCAAAGATCCTGGTTGTCCCAATGGTTGCTAAGATGCCGCCGGTTGTTGTTGGGGTTGCCGAGTGATGTCTGACGTGCCTCCATGTGCGGCTAACTAGAGCCGGCCACTCGGCGTCGCTTTGAGGCGGATGAGACTGCCGTTGGAGATGCCGACCGATTGATCGGCATGAGGGTATCGCCCGACTATTGGTGCTGCTGACATGCAGCAGCGGTGATCATTGCTTCGATTCTTGCAATAGTTGGGGTGGCCTGGTGATCAGGCCCAAACTGAAGTGTATATAGTAGAGTCGTAGCGGCCACGATGTTCTGTTGAGGAGTAGCGAAGATGTCATGGTCACTGGCTTGGGTTTGGAGGATTTGTTGCTGAGCAGTCCGCCCAACCCTGCGCAGGTCATCGTTGTGGGCATGTAGGTGTCTTGCTTCCTCCTCTTGCTATTCTCGCAGTCGGTGGGCCTTCTCCTCTTGCTGCTCCCGTAGTTGGTGTGATTCCTGAGTAGGAGTAGAGCCTTTGGATGCCATGAAGATTTCTTATGGTAGGGAGAAGCTTGCTGAACTACTATCCGACTGAGAGTCGGAGTCCGACTGAGAGTCGAACTCGGAAAAGTTGATGGGGGTGATGACGATTCTGACCTCCCTAGATCCGGACTCGAACGGCTTTAGGCCGTATCCGAATTGAACTCCAGGGGATCGTGTCTACCGCGTCAGATGCTGGTTGCTGTTATCCGCGGCGTTGCTGAGTCCAAATGGAAGATTGACGATCTCTTCCTTTCTTAGCCCGATCTCGGCCGGCTCAAGGCCGAGTCCGAGTCGATCACCGAAGGAGAGAGTTGTCCCAAGACCCGGACAAGATGAAGATTGCCGCAGCACGTCAGCGACGGTTGCTGCAGCGTCGTGTGGGCCGACTGGCACGGAGCCGGCCAGTTCCCTAGCAGATCAGATCGAGTCCGAGTCGGCCAAGGTGAGGTTGCCGAATTCGTCGGCGATGAAGTCGAGGCTGCTGAACGTGATCGTGTCTCCGAGGGAGAACTTTCTGCCGTCGACTCCGGTTGTTGGATCCATCGAGCTTGTTGATGTTGATCTCATCGAAGCCCCTACCTGGCGTACCAACTATCAATGTTTTACACCGGCAATATGAATATAGGGCTACTCGTCGGATCGAAACTTGATGGATTGCAAAGGAAAATGAAAGGTTTATATTGATCTGGGCCTCATGATAGCATCAATTTCAAATGGATCTAGCCGCTGATATAGAAGGACTTTCGGGCCCATGAGTACTTGTTGGAAAGCTTATGGAGTCTACTTTCAGATGGTTTTGATCCCATATCAAAATTCCTCCTGAGCTGTCCGGAATTGTCGAAACAACACATATACCTCTTCTAGTTCGAGTCTATTTTGGGCCTTGGGCCTTGTAATTGTGTCGTGGGATAAGCCCAAGGGGTGTGTGCTCTAGGGTTAACCCTAGGACATCAAACCTCATATATATTCAGTAGCCGTCATCATTTAGAGTTGGGTTTTGATGAGGACATCATGTCTTTAGATACACACTTACAACCTCTTCATGATGAACAAGATGTGCAACTGATCCAAGGACCAATTACTCGCGCACGTGGCTGTCAATTTAATCGCTAGGTGAATGCGTTCCTAAGCTTACATGAGAATATTTCTACGAATGGCATACAATTTAATTCTTGTGATGATTTTATTGTTCTTAGGAACCTGGGAGAAGACCATGGAGAATAGCTCAAGACACCACCTATTGAAGTAGAGACAACAAGTGCAAGTAAACTCCTATTCCCGAGACCGATTCAGTTTCGGGCTGGGAGACAGCGTCAATTTCAAAGGGCCATAACTTTTGATCCAGAAGGAGTTATAGGGCCTACAAGTACTTGTTGGAAAGCTTACGAAGTCTACTTTCAGATGGTTTTAGTTTCATATCAAAATTCCTTCTGAGCTGTCCGGAATCGTCCAAACAAAACATATACCTCTTCCAGTTCGAGTCTGTTTTGGGATTTGGGCCTTGTAATTGTGTCGTGGGCTAAACCCATAAGGAGTGCGCCCCTCACAGGGCAAACCCTCATCCTATGACGTCCTAACTCGTATATATTCTATAGTCACCGCTGTTTAAGTTGAATTTTGCTTAGATTATTCTATCTTTGAATAGTTTCGCCGTTTATCGGTTTGTGAGACCCCAACTCAAGAGTAAAATCATTCATCTGCAATTGAGTTGCAATCTTTCTTGTGTTGCTTGTGTTCATCGATTCACATGCAGGGATTAGCTGTAGGATCGACTCACATAAGATAGGCAATCAGAGGGGGTGAATGATTGCGTAGATCAAAAATAAAATTTAACACTTTCCCCTAATCACAAAACCTGAAAAACCGCGTTTTCAGAATCTGGACAGAACGCTGTTTTGTCAGTAAATAGATTGTAGTCATAGATCCGTAACTCCGATCGACCTGAAAATTTGTCAGAATAAACAAGACAAAATTTGCAAACAAACCCAACTGGAATCACATCAATCGAACTTCTGGATCTTGAGATATTAACGAAACAATATTACTGAACAGAAGGTTGACGGAAATTAATTAAACCCTAATTAATTGATTAAACGAGATCCGAAAATAATTAACCAACCAAACTATCAAGAACACTAGAAAAACACCCTAGCTAGATTTTAGATCAAAGAAACCAACCCAAATCTTAGAGAAAATAAATCAATCTAAAATCCATTGCTAGGCATGCATAAAGATGAACGAGAAAGAGGAATTAATTACCGCACTAATCTTCCATAAACTTTACCATTATTACCAAGATTGTGCTTACAAGATGTTTCTCCAAAACATCCAAAAGATTTCTCCACGGCAAATTCGCTCTCTAGAAACCCTAAAAAAAATCTCTCCAAAAATTAATAGGGAGTCACTTTTTTAGAACCAAAACCCCTTCGTGGGCCATCTGGACTGTTGCCTTGCCTGGACCGCGCTAGGCCCGTGCACCTCCACACGTGCTACAGTACCCCCACTATACTGTAGCACCACGTCACGTACTCCTTTTCTTTTTCAATTTTTCTAGTGTTTATACACTGCCTTGCGAAGCTCGTTCTAAATATCTTCCCACATAGTTTTCATCCACCGTGTATCACCTTGTGTCCCACCTTGTCACCCGACATCCTTGACCGTTCTGGACCTAAACTCCTCCCTGAGTTTATTCCCGATCCGCCGTTGACCAAGGTTGACCCCAAGTACCTACACACAAATAGACCAAACACACCGTTTTCGGGCACAGATATTCACAACCTAACCCACGTCAGTCGTACACACGCTTATCACACTTTCCAATGCCAAGTTCATAAATCACAAGATAAGCCAATTTTTCAGCTCATGATTTTACATTAGCCTTCGTGGCGAGGTCAACCGGGCAGCGCACGGTTGATAACGAGAGGAGACGTGGTGCTGCGATTGCAGGGTTCGGGTCTTGGTGATCAGAAGCCGGATCGTGAGTGTCGATTCTCCACCAAATCGATAGTTATCTTTACCTAACGAAAGATCGGGCACCCCATTGTCGTCAAGTGGTATCAGAGCGAAGGTTGCCCGATAGGTATAATCTCTTTCGTCCTGTTTTAATTTTTGTTTCTATACCTAGAGTCCAAAAAAAGCCACAAAAACAAAATTGGTAGTCGTAGGTTTTTCCTGTCCTACAACCATGTTTAGCCTTTTGCATAATTCTATATCAGAGTCCGTAGTGTTGAGTTTGTGTCCTAGGTCGAGTTCGGTTGCTGGCTTAGATACGGAGATTCTGATTCAGCCTCCACAAAATACTAATACGGAGAGACTAAGGAGATTCAGCGTCAAGTGCAAGACTTGCTTGAAAAAGGGTATGTACGTGAGAGTCTTAGCCCTTGTGCTGTTCCTATTATTTTGGTGCCTAAGAAAGATGGATCATGGCGCATGTGTGTGGATTGTAGAGCCACTAACAACATAACTATTAGATATCGTCATCCTACTCCTAGGTTAGATGATATGCTTGATGAATTGAGTGGCTCTGTTGTGTTCTCTAAAGTAGACTTGCATAGTGGATACCACCAAATTAGAATGAAATTGGGTGATGAATGGAAGACCACGTTTAAAACTGAATTTGGTTTGTATGAGTGGTTAGTGATGCCTTTTGGTTTGACTAATGCTCCTAGTACGTTTATGCGACTTATGAATGAAGTTTTACGCACTTTCATTGGTAGATTTGTGGTGGTTTACTTTGATGATATACTTATTTATAGCAAGTCTCTATATGAACATAAGGAACATTTACGTGCTGTTTTTAATGCTTTGAGAGATGCACGTTTGTTCGGTAACCTCGCGAAGTGCACTTTTTGCATAGAACGAGTTTCTTTTCTTGGTTATGTTGTGACTCCACAGGGAATTGAAGTTGATGAGACCAAGATAGAAGCAATCAAGAGTTGGCCGACGCCTACATCAGTCACACAGGTGTGGAGCTTTCTTGGGTTAGCTGGATTCTACTGTCGCTTTGTGAGAGATTTCAGCATCATCGCCGCACCCATGAATGAGCTCACAAAGAAAGGCGTTCCTTTTCGATGGGGACAAGCACATGAAGACGCCTTCAATTTGCTTAAAGAGAAGTTGACTCATGCACCACTACTCCAACTTCCTGACTTTGGTAAGGTTTTTGAGCTTGAATGTGATGCAAGTGGGATTGGGATTGGAGGTGTGCTTATTCAAGAAGGTAAGCCAGTTGCATACTTTAGTGAGAAGTTGTCAGGATCTTGTTTGAACTATTCAACTTATGATAAAGAATTATATGCTTTGGTTCGAACATTAGAGACTTGGCAACATTATCTATGGCCAAAGGAATTTATCATACATTCTGATCATGAGTCTTTGAAACATATTAGAAGTCAAGCTAAATTGAATAAACGACATGCTAAATGGGTAGAATTTATTGAGTCGTTTCCATATATCATTAAGCATAAGAAAGGCAAAGACAATGTGATTGCTGATGCTTTGTCTAGGCACTATACTATGTTATCTCAACTTGATCATAAAATTTTTGGATTGGAGACAATAAAAGAATTATATGCTACTAATTTGGATTTTAAAGAAGCTTATGATCACTGTCGAGCGGGAAGAACTTGGAATAAATATGTGTTGAATGAAGGATTGTTATATCGAGCTAACAAATTATGTGTTCCTGCAAGCTCTGTTCATCTTTTGTTTTTGCTGGAAGCACATGGAGGTGGATTGATGGGTATTTTGGAGTGAAGAAGACGAAGGATGTGATGGCTACTCACTTCTTTTGGCTGAAAATGCGGCGTGACATTGAACGATACGTTGCACGATGCAGCACTTGTAACAAAGCTAAGTCCCGTCTTAATCCACATGGTCTTTATATGCCTCTACCCGTTCCTAGTGCTCCTTGGGAAGACATTTCTATGGATTTTGTTTTAGGATTGCCTAGGACAAAAAGGGGGAGGGATAGTGTTTTTGTTGTTGTTGATAGATTTTCCAAAATGGCCCATTTCATTCCTTGTCATAAGAGCGATGATGCTACTATAGTTGCTGATTTGTTTTTCAGGGATGTCGTTCGTCTACATGGTGTGCCCAATACAATTGTTTCAGATCGAGATACCAAGTTCTTGAGTCATTTTTGGATGACGTTTTGGAGGAAATTGGGGACAAAGTTACTATTTTCTACAACTTGCCACCCCCAAACCGATGGACAAACGGAGGTGGTGAATCGTACTTTGTCCACAATGTTGCGGGCTGTTTTGAAGAATAATCTGAAAATATGGGAAGAATGTCTTCCACATGTGGAGTTCGCCTACAACCGTTCGTTGCACTCCACCACAAAAATGAGCCCATTCCAGACGATGACCTCGAGTCGAGGACGACTCGAAATCAAGAGGGGGAGGATGATGAGGACATCATGTCTTTAGATACACACTTACAACCTCTTCATGAAGAAGAAGATGTGCAACCGATCCAAGGACCAATTACTCGCGCACGTGGCCGTCAACTTAATCGCTAGGTGAATGCGTTCCTAAGCTTATATGAGAATATTTCTACGAATGGCATGCTATTTAATTCTTGTGATGATTTTATTGTGCTTAGGAACCTGGGAGAAGACCATGGAGAATAGCTCAAGACACCACATATTGAAGTGGAGACAACAAGTGCAAGTAAACTCCTATTTCTGAGATCGATTTAGTTTCGGGCTAGGAGACAGCGTCAATTTAAAAGGGCCATAACTTTTGATCCAGAAGGAGTTACAGGGCCTACAAGTACTTGTTGGAAAGCTTATGAAGTCTACTTTTAGACATATACCTCTTGAGCTGTCCAAAATCGACAAAACAAGACATATACCTCTTCTAGTCTAAGTCTATTTTGGGCTTTGGGCCTTGTAATTGTGTCGTGGGCTAAACCCATGAGGAGTGCGCCCCTCACAGGGCAATCCCTCATCCTAGGACGTCCTAACTCGTATATATTCCATAGCCGCCGCTGTTTAAGTCGGGTTTTCTTAGATTATTCTGTCTTTGAACAGTTTCGCCGTTTATCGGTTTGTGAGACCCCAACTCAAGAGTATAATCATTCATCTGCAATTGAGTTGCAATCTTTCTTCTTCTTGCTTGTGTTCTTCGATTCGCATGCAGGGATTAACCTTCGTGGCGAGGTCAACTGGGCAGCGCACGGTTGATAACAAGAGGAGACGTGGTGCTGCGATTGCAGGGTTCGGGTCTTGGTGATCAGAAGCCGGATCGTAAGTGTCGATTCTCCACCAAATCGATAGTTATCTTTACCTAACGGAAGATCGGACACCCCGTTGCCATCAGGTTTTGCTTAGATTATTCTGCCATTGCAGTTTCACCGCCTAGATCGGTTTGTAGAACCCCAACTTGGTGTGCTAAACATTCATCTGCAATTCAGGTTGTGTTTTCTTTGTTCTTGCAAATTTCTTTGATTATTTGCAGGAGCAAAACCTTCGTGGTTAGCTCAACTATGTGAGAGCATGGCTGATAACGACAAGACGCATGGGTGTAGTGGTTGTGAGGTGATGATCACTGATCGGAAGCCTCAAAACGTGAACGTCTTCATGTCGCCAAATCGAACCAATCAGAAGATCGGGCACCTACTCTCGCATCACAAAATCAGGCAAACTTCCTATCTGCAGACATCTACAGAAAATTTTACATCTGCTTCTCCCCAGCTTCGTTAGGTTCAGCCGGAGCAACAGGATTGAGCCGCGAAACCCTAGTTCGTGCTACCTTTTTTAAAACAGCCATAACTTTCACATACGGACTCAAAATGGGCAAACTTTATATCTGCGGACATCTACAGGAAATTTTACATCTGCTTCTCCCCAACTTCGTCGAGTTCAGCCGCTTGACCTATTGGTACTTATACTCTAGCCAGAGCAATAGGTATGAGCCGTGAAACCCTAGTTCGCGCTACCTTTCTAAAAACATCAATAACTTTCGCAGATGGATTCGAAATTGGGCAAACTTTATATCTACAGACATCTACAGAAAATTTTACATCCGCTTCTACCCAACTTCGTCAAGTTTGGTCACTTGTCCTATTGGCACTTATACTCTAGCCGGAGTAATAAGATTGAGCCGCGAAACCCTAGTTCGCGCTACCTTTCTTTAAACATTCATAACTTTCGCATTCGGACTCGAAATCGTGCAAAATTTATATCTGCGGACATCTACAGAAAATATTACATCCACTTCTCCCCAACTTCATCGGGTTCAGCCGCTTTACCTATCAGCACTTATACTCTAGCCGGAGCAACAGGATTGAGCTGCAAAACCCTAGTTCGCGCTACCTTTCTTAAGACAACCATAACTTTCGCATATGGACTCGAAATCGAGCAAACTTTATATCTACGGACATCTATAGGAAATTTTACATCCACTTCTCCCCAACATCGTCAGGTTCAGCTAGTTGACCTATTGGTACTTGTACTCTAGCCGGAGCAAAAAGATTGAGCCGCAAAACCCTAGTTTGCGCTACCTTTTTTAAAACAGCAATAACATTCGCATACGGACTCGAAATTGGGCAAACTTTATATCTGTGGACATCTACAGAAAATTTTACATCCGGTTCTCCCCAACTTCATGGGGTTTGGCTGCTATCGATGTTTTACACTGGCAATATGATTATAGGGCTACTCGTCGGATCGAAACTCAATGGGCTGCAAAAGAACACAGAAAGTTTATACTGGTTTAGGCCCTCGAAGTGAGGTAATACCCTACGTGCAGTTGTGGTGTATTTCCTTGGAGGATGTATGATGATGATTCTGATGAACCTCTGCCCTCAGGGGGCACCCTGCCGCCCCTTATATACTGGGGGATAGGGTTACAAAGTAGGAATCCCAGCCGGACTATGACCAAAAGATCTCCTCTTAGAGATATAACGTACCCGGCTTGGACTGTATTTTCCTTACCGTACAAGGTTAAGTCTGCCGAGTTCTATCATATCTCTAATTACAAGGCCAGGCCCATCCTCTGTCCGAGTGGCCCATATGCTTGTCATGAGGTACCTGGGGTCCATGGCCTCCACAGCAGCCCCTAAGACCTTCATAGTTGAGTCACAGCTAATGCCGAGTGCTCATTCTCCATGGTGAAAAATTCCCAAGTGCATTGCCCCCGAGTACTCTTTGTCCGAGTGCTTCTTCTCTCGAGTCCTGCTTCACTTCTCTCCGAGTCAACCACAGCACCGTCGAGTACCCGAGCGCCCCAGCCGGCCACACCACGAACGGGGCCGACTAGGACTAAAATGCCGCTGCCGATTACCGCACCCTCCGGCCCGACAGCCAGCAGCCCTCCAGTGCCGCCCTCTGAATCTCCCGGACAGAAGCTCAAGTTCTCCAAGAGGTAGGTCGTTCTGGTTCTTCTGAAGATCATGTTTATGATTATGTCATCTTGATGTCAGATTCGTTGTGCAGGCGGCGAGTCGACATTGATCTCAAGGAGACCACGCCGGCCACCCCCGCTGTCGATCCTGCCCTAGCCGAGTTGGTGCCAGCGAGGACACC
Organism: Oryza meyeriana var. granulata; assembly: GCA_003991445.1. Taxonomy (NCBI): domain Eukaryota; kingdom Viridiplantae; phylum Streptophyta; class Magnoliopsida; order Poales; family Poaceae; genus Oryza; species Oryza meyeriana. Next base: position 32,665 of record RYFJ01002655.1, on the reverse strand, counting down.
TACTGAGCCAGCGGCGGTCCCAGTTGCAGGAGCTGAGACGGCCCTGATTGCAGGGCCATCGACACTGGTCGATCAAGGGATGGTTGCTAGAGCCGCTGCTCCAGCCCCTGAGCCGGCGCCTGTCGTCGAAGCCATCGCAGCAGCTCCTGAGCCAACGCCTATTGTTGAAGCCACGGCCGTAGCTCCTGAGCCAACTCCCGAGGCCCCGGAGGTCATCGAGTCGTGGGCCAGGAGTCCGTCGACATCCTGGTCATCATCGTCGTCATTGTCGCTGTCTCCTCCTTCAGATAAGCCGGACCTCCCCAGGCTCGAAGCTCCTCCTCATAAGTTCCCGCGGACGTTCCAGTGGTCAGTGCCCAACGGAACCGCAAGGAGTTATAAGCATGATGGGGTTAAGGCAGAAAGGGAGCGCGAAAGCTTGCTGCGCGCTGCACTCGCCGCGTCCTAGGGGATCCAGGTATGACCTTCGTCATTTTGTAGTCTTGTTTATCTTGCTCATATGAGTGATCTGACGATTGACTTTGGTTCGCTCTGTTTTTCCCCAAGTAGAAACTTGTGGATCGCTCGGAGAAGATGAGTGAAGTCTTAATTCAGGTAGCCCCCCAGTTCCAAGAGTTGGACCAGCTCCGGGCCTTGAAGGCCGAAGTGGAAGGACGCAGCCAGGAGCGGGAGTCTTGGCTGAGGGACGGCATTACTCAGCTCAGGGCTGAAAATTGGGACCTAGCCAAGCAGATAAGAGGTAAGCCTCTAGGATGTATCTTTCTGACCAGATCCTTAATATATTTCTCCAGCTGTGTTGTTCCCGACTGCCCAGTTGTGTCTTGACTGCCATATCAAGTTCTTGACTAATCCGTCGTGCAGCCCTCGAAGCTGAGTTGAAGACCCGACCAGAGGGAGAAATCCAACTGAAGGAGGCCGTAAAAGCCAGGGCCGAGCTTGAAAAGGACAAGGCCGACCTGACGAAGGCCAAAACTGAGCTTGAGCAAGAGAAGGCTAAGTTGAAAGAGGCCAACACCAAGCTCAAGAAGGAAAAGGTTGAACTGGAGAGGACCATAGCTAGGTGGGAGGCCGACTACGACAGTAAGTCTCCCCTTTGACACTAATCTTAACCAATCCATCAATTATCCCATCTGCAGCCTTACCTAACAAGTTTACTTGTCGGTGAAACTGGGTAGCTGCTAGAGCCATCTCCCGGGCCCAATTTCAGGCTTACGAAGAGGAGATAAAGGTGGTCAAGGAGTCACGGGAGGCTCTCCTCGGATCCGTGAGAGGGCTCCTTGACATCATGGATCCTCGCCCCGTGGGAACCAGCTGCAGCTCAATCGCCCAAGTGGAGGAGCGCCTAAAGGATGCACCGAGTGCCCTGAAAAGGTACTCAGATGAGCATGTCATTACCGGCGTGGCCCAAACCCTGGCTATGACCAAGTCCATCTACCTAAAGGCAGATGTTGAAGCCATCGGGGAGGGGTTTGCCGAAGAGACAACTCCTGAGGAGGCGTTGGAGCTGATAGCCAAGGCGAGGCCAACTACGGAGATTATCACCTGAGACCTAGGTCTGTAAAAACAGTACATTATGCAGTCGGTGTATTGTGGACCTTCATAAAGACATGTGTAAATATATGTGCAATGCCGCCAAGCTTTAAACTATTACTCAGTTGTCATTAGCTTTACTCGATTATGTGGTATGGACCGAGTTAGTCTATGGGAACTTAATAAAATCATTCACCGCAAAAAGCTATACTCGGACAAACATAACAAAGTCGTAGTGAAGCTTCGTAACTTAAGTAAAATAGGCTCTTATATTATTGACAAAGCACATAAGATACATGCAGCCCCCGACTCACTACTCGGTTGAAACAAGCGGCGTAGTGAGTCAGAGAGGAACTGTACACATGGAGAAAATTAAGAGCTTAGGTATAGAAAGGACGTAGTTGTTCTATGTTCCATGAGTTGCTGATGATGGCACTGTCTGCGGTCTTTAGTCGGTAGGCGCCTGGCCAAGTAAACTCCATGATAATGAACGGCCCTTCCTAGATTGAGGATAGTTTATGCCTGTCTTTGGTGGTTTGGATTTTTCTTAGGACGAGATCTCCGACCAAAAAGGCGCTGCCATGGACATTGTGATTGTGGTAATGACGCAGGCCTTGAAGATACCTTGTCGACTGGATTATTGCGATATCCCTCGCTTCTTCTAGCTGATCTAGCTCGACCAATCGGGTATTGTTGGAAATGTCTTCTGAGTAAGCTCGGACTCGCGGAGAGTCAAACTCTAACTCGGTTGGTAGCACAGCCTCGACACCATAGACTAGAAAGAAAAGGGATTGCCCTGTTGCCCGACTAACCGTGGTTCTTAGAGACCAGAGAACAGATGGGAGTTCTTGTACCCACCGGCCCACGTATGGTTGTAGTCGGTCGAATATTCTGGTCTTGATACCTTGTAAGACCATACCGTTGGCTCGTTCAACCTGCTCGTTGCTCCGCGGGTGCCACAGACACGTAGCAGATCTTGATGCCGAAGTCGTCACAAAAATCTTGAAATACGCCGCCCGTGAACTGAGTATCGTTGTCGGTGATCATGCGGTTGGGGACCCTAAATCGGTAGAGTATAATCAGGATGAAGTCCTTTGCTTGTGCCGCTGTTATGGTTGCAACGGGTTTGGCCTCAATCCACTTGGTGAATTTGTCCACTGTGACGAACAAGTGTGTGAAGCCTCCTGGCACTTTCTTGAAAGGCCCGACCATGTCAAGCCCCCATACTGCAAAGGGCCAAGAGATTGGGATTGTTTGGAGTTCTTGGGCCGGAAGATTGGTTTGTCTTGCGTAGAACTGGCAGCCCTCGCATGTGCGAACAATGTCTTTGATGTCTGTTACTGCTGTTGGCCAGAAAAATCCCTGCCGGTAAGCCTTTTTGACTAACGTCCTGGATACAGCATGGTTGCCACATACGCCCGAGTGGATCGACTACAGGATTTGCTTGCCCTCCTCGGTGGTGACGCAGCGCATGAGGACACCGGATGCACTTCTTCGGTGCAGGTCTTCTTCGACAACTAAGAAACTCTTGCTTTGGCGTTTAATTCATTCAGCTTCACTGCGATCTTCTGGGAGTTTATCATCCAGGAGGAATTTAAGAACAGGAGTCCGCCAATCTTGACATGTGTGTAGCACCTTGTCTATTGCCCGGGTAGGTTCGCTTCCCGACTGCTCTGGCGCTGGTTTCTTCTTGACTGACGGCTCCATGAGTTGCTCAACAAAGATCCCCGTCGGGACCACCTCTCGCTTGGATCCCATGTTTGCCAGCTCGTCTGCAACGCCATTGTATTGTCGCAGGACATGTGTTATCTCTAGCCTGTCGAACTTGCTCTCCATCTTGCGGACCTCCTGACAGTATGCCGCCATGGTGTCGTCGAGACATGTCCAGTCCTTCATGACTTGGTTCACCACGAGTTGAGAATCTCCGTGCACAACCAGTCGACGTATGCCAAGTGATATAGCAATGCGGAGCCCATGGATAAGTGCCTCATACTCGACGACATTGTGGGAAGCCAGGAAGTGGATTTGTAGGACGTACTTGAGTTTTTCACCGGTGGGGGAAGTCAGCACGACGCCAGCCCCGGTGCCGGTGATCCATAGAGAACCGTCGAAGTACATTGTCCAGTACTCTAGCTTTGCTGTTGGTGTAGGCATTTGAACTTCTGTCCATTCAGCTACGAAGTCGGCTAGAGCTTGTGATTTGATTGCTATCCGTGGCTGAAAGGTGATGTCGAATGCCATCAACTCGAGTGCCCATTTAATGAGTGGGCCGGTGGCCTCGCGGTTATGCAGGACGTCCCCGAGTGGAAACGATGTGACCACCGTGACTTGGTGTGCTTGGAAGTAGTGCACCAGCTTCCGGACAATGATGAGTAGGCCATAGAGCAGCTTTTGGACCTGCGGGTATCTCGTCTTTGAGTCGACAAGAACCTCGCTGACAAAGTAGACTGGCCGTTGGACTTTTTGGATGTGACCCTGTTCGGATCACTCGACCACCAGCACCGTGTTGACAACCTGAGATGTTGCCACTAGATATAGCATTAGCGGTTCTTGGGGTATTGGTGACGCTAACACGGGGGGTGATGTGAGAAATTTCTTGAATTCTTCGAAGGCTTGCTAGGCTTTGGGCGTCCATTGGAAATTGTCTGCTTTCTTCAGTAGCTTGAAAAAGGGCATGCCCTGTTCGTCCATTCGGGAAATAAACCGGCTGCATGCCGCCATGCAACCTGTTAGCTTCTGGACGTCCTTTTAGTTAGTCAGGGGTGCCATATTCAGGATTGCATTGACTTTCTCTGGGTTGGCCTCGATGCCGTGATGTGAGACGATGAAGCCGAGTAGCTTGCCGGATGGCACACCGAAGGTGCACTTTTTTGGGTTCAACTTCATCTTGAATCTTCGAAGATTGTGGAAGGTTTCTTCCAGGTCAGCGATGAGGTCTTCTTTGGACTTAGTCTTGATCACCACGTCGTCGACTTAGGCCTCCACGTTGCACCCGATCTGAGTGTGTAAACACCACTGAATTGCACGTTGATACATTGCTCCAGCGTTTTTCAAACCGAACGGCATAGTTGTCGACACCCCGGAAGTGCATTATGGAGAGTAATTACTTATGACAACGCGAAATATCTAGATGGATAGGATCTCGAATCAAAACCAAATAAACGCAGTAACCATCGATCCTCATCGTAGCCTTGCCATATTATTTACCCATTCATAATACAAATCGAAAGCGCCGAATTCAGAAATAAGGAGATATTTGGAGAGTTGATTCACTAGTCAGAAACAACGAAGTGTGCCCGTCAAACCACACGAAGGTGGCGACCAAACACGATACACACTTCTGGGGACATGGTCTATGGTTGAATCAATATCCATGCATCTCATCATTTCTAAATTCTTACTAATGTGTGACTAGCCCAGGAAAGCTCTAGTCCCACACGTTCATCTTAGCAATTGATAAACATCACAAGTACTCTAAATATGGATAAAAGAGTAGCAGGGTTATATATATTACATAGAGGGTTCACACACCCCAACTCATCACAGAGTAGCACAAAAGATAGCAGCGAAAATTGTAAACATCAAGGATAAAACCAGTGGTGCCAAAACCAAACCACAGGGCAACCGACTGGGGATAGAGCTTAACTCCAACTACACATTATCCTCGCCACCCTCGGCGGGATAATAGTAGACCACATCAATATCATTGTTATCCTCACCTAAAAGATAAGCAGCGTGAGTACGAATGGTACTCAGCTGGACTTACACAATAATAATAGTACAAAGGGGTAATGTTGGTCTCTACATCAAGGAATATGGCTAGGTTGATCTGATTTTGCATAAAGCTAAGTTTATTGAGCAAAATAATAGCTTGAACCATAAGCATTTGCGAAATATAGCAATCTGAAATTTTATGACAGCAAGTAATATGTTCTGAAAAAGAGGTGAAAATGAGCATAATCTCATGCTCTAACATCAACAATGGGCCACCATTGCCCAATTAAAATGCTACACAAGCATACCATCTTCCATGATTAAAACCAAGTCATATTTAACATCAAAGCCTCTTATATAAACCCATCCATCCATGACTATCCTAAGTCATGATATAACCACATAATCCCATAACCACATATCCCAAGTTGGATGCTAACATAGACTGACTAACACATCAAGCGGTCATCCTGTAACTGTGGACACGGCTATTCGAATAGTTCTTACTCTGATCAGAGGTGTACATCTTTACCCACACGATGTGATAGAAGCCAAACAGCTACACTCTAGTTTGATCCGTACCCGTCAGTACCCACACTCTACACATTGAGTGTGGAGTAGAGGTCACAACAAAACCTTTCCCACGCTTAGCTCCAACCATCTAAACCACGTCTGGGCCCCCGACGACTTAGTCACGTGCGTGCGTGGTGACTAAGGTGGGCTCACCGTCGCGGGAGGCACCTCTGGCCAAAACCAGTTGCGCTCGAGGCCCTCCAAAGGAAAAACCATCCTCACGACTGACAGACAGGCGTAGATGGCCACAACCTCCCATGCTACTAAGTTAAGCTGTCCCATTCCCGGCGTGTAGAAGTACGTAGGGTGCTTGAATAGACGTCAACATATTCGGTCCTTAACGACCCAGATGGAGCTACATGCATCGAGAAAGCACCATCCCGTCATTGCCCTATCATCCGTCCAAGTCAAACATATTCTCAATTATAAATCAGAAGTTATTCTTTTCAGATTTTAACCCATCCATTCGTATTAAACTAGTTTTGAACCGATAGCTCCATCTATCGGATTTTTCTAAGTCTAGAAATAAGCATGGCTAAGCATTCGATAAAATAAAAGTATCCCAAAGTCCTTAACCAGGGGTGACAAGGTAACAACATGGAATCAACAACTAAGGAATGGAAATGCATACAATTGGGCAATATTGACTCTACCCGTTTTTCCCATTTTAAAATAGACCGAAACATGCATATAGATATTGTTTTCGTAAACAAATCAGTTTATTGAAGACATAGGTTCAATATGCTTAGATGCTTGCCTTGCTACAGTATGAAGTCACACTCAACCTTAGGTTCTTGCTCCACGTACTCCGAATTGTCTGAATCTACCGATAAAAAGCGAATATGCAAATAAGAATCAATTAAATATGTCTATGCAAAATGATCAATAGATGCTGAGATAAATACAGTAGGTAGGCCACATTCTAAAGTGAATTTTAGTGAAAGAATCATTTCAAAATCTTTTACGGTTTATGAGTTACAAAAATAACAAGATGAAAAGGCTGAAATTGGCAGTTTTGTAATTATTTATATTGTAAACTTAAGTTGTTATATTTGACTAACATTTTCTATTAAGATATCAAGAAGGCATGCATTTTTATATAAAAGAGCATAACCTACTGGTTCCAACAAAGTTTGGTTCACTGGATTTTGATTTAAAATGATTTAGTTGTGAATTTTAAAAGTTTATCAAAAAGGAAAGTTAGAAATCACTTAGGCCTATTTTAAGGGTAGTTTTGTTAAAAACAATTTATCCACAGCAAAGGCTACAATTTTCTGAGTTAAACAAAAGTGGTTTCATATTTTTAGCAGTTAGGATGAATTTTCTAGAAATTTATAAACTTCTAGGTTATAAAGGGGTATATAGAAGATATTTCCATTTTTAGAGAAGAAATCCTACACATAAGTTCTCACTTTTTATTTTATAACATTAAAGAGAACATTTTTATGAATCCATAGAAATTTGGTTCACCTCAAAAGGAGTTATAAAGGATTTCCTAGAAATATTCCAAGTTCCTAGGCACAAAATAAGGTATTTTTGCTTCACATTATTTTATAGACATTTTTTGTAGAGATGTGTTCTATTTTATTTTACAGTATTAAATTTCACAAATTTACAGAACTAACAAAATTTGTTTCACTCAAAAAGGAGTTAAAATGAAAAAGTTATGGATTTACAAAGTTTAACCATTTTTCTGTTGGAAAATAATTCAGTTCATCGTTTTCTTTTATTTTCTTATTTATCCCCAGCTTGGGCCCACCTGTCGGCGGCACAGAGCAAGGGAGGTGCAGGATGGCTGGGCCGCCGGCTCTGTTCGCCGGCGCCGGTGGCGAATGGCAGCTCGGCTGACGTTACAGCCAAAAGGGAAAGTGTAGCCGAGGTCCCTGTGAACCTAACGGTGCTCGCGAAATCGCCGGTGATGGACCGTAGCTCACCGGCGGTGAGCTCGAGCGGCAGCTGCGTTCGGGTAGTTCGGCGAAAAGAAGATACGACCTATTTCCTTGAGGTTTATAGCATGCACGGGCATCCTCAGGGCTCTAGGAAACTTACCGTGTAATATCCCAAGGCAGAGGAGGGCTGGACAGTGGCGGCGATGGAGGGAATGGCTCGGTGGCGGCGGATCCTCATGATTTCACGGCGATGGGTAGCTCCGGTTGAGCTGCAGCTAAGGTGGAGTGTCTATCATGTTAGAGGCTCCCTAGAGATGGCATGCAAGCAAGGAATCGGAGCGGGGCTCACCACGGGAGAAGTAATCGACTATGGCGGCAGGTGGCCAGACATGGGGACGACGACGCCGATCTCTAGCTTCGTGGCATCATACCTCAATTTCTTCGGCCAGCTAGCTTCTAGAGGTGAGGCGACGACATTGGTGCAAGAGCTCGGCTTGCGACGTCCTGGATCGGCCAGAACGGCGACAGTGTCATGGCGGTGGCGCTGTAGAGTAGAGACAGAGCACAGCGGCGACACAACGACTTCGGCTAGCGATCCTAAGGCTGCCGAGTACAAAAATGGAACGATTAGAAGGTGTATAGCATGTTCTGGCAGAGGGAAGAGGATGGAGTTCACCAGAGCTAGCTCGGGCTCAACCGAACACCTTCGGCAGATGAGAAGATGGGGTTGCCGCCGGTGATCCTTGGGCTAACAGAACCAGTTTCTTGCCAGGATGTGAGGACGGAGAGGAGTAGAGCTTGTTGGCGTGGTTTGCATTGAAATGGTTGATGCTCTCAAGGAATGGAGCTCGGCTGGCTAGATCAGTAGGCAAAGAGAGTGAGAGGAAAGAAGGAGAGGAAGACACGTCTGCCATGCAAATGCTGAGGTGCTTCCATTCCACAGTGTCTAGGGTGGGTCCCACATGTAAGGCAACATTGTTGACACACTTTTGGCTAGGTTTAGTCTATGCCTAGTGGGTCCAAGTAGTGGAATCCTAGGAAGAAGAGAGGAGTATGGGTAGAAGTTGGGAAAAACACACTGTCCCAAGACTTGCAGAGGCTTACAGGTGGGCCAGGTCTTGTGGGGTCCACCTGGAAGTGAAATTGAGAGAAGAATTCTCTAGAGACTAAGTCTTGTGAGCTGTCCAACATGCAGTCTTTACTCAGGTGTTTTACCAAGTTACAAAGGGGTATAAATCTGGGAAAAATTACTGGAGGTAGAGGAGGACGTGCTTAGCCTGCTGACCAAATTACAGGGTTAGAAGTGGTCTGGTTAATCCTTGGTGAAATTGCAAAGTAGGCATAAAGATCCAGTTTTTCTGCAGTGTAATTTATGTCCCTAGGGCTTTACTCTTGTCATTTTATGTGGTTCCTTTAGGCAATAAATTAAACCAAAATTCCTGGTGGTAGGGCTCATGTTGGCACACACTTTGGCAAAAGGGATCTGTCTAATTAGTCTTCATTTTCATTTGGTGAATTTTAGAATTATACCTATTCATTTTTAGCTAGCTCCCTAGTCTAGCTGATTTGAGAGATTTTATTGAAGTACTTAGTGAAGTGATAAAATCATGTAAAATTTACAGTGGATCAATTATGTGGGATAGTGTTTACAGGAATTTTTCCATGATTTTATGTGCAGCCAAAAATTCTTAAAAATCCTTAGACTATACAAATACATATGTCAAAGAAAAGGACACTGGCTGAAATTTGTTGGAATATTTAATGGGTCCAAACTAATGAATTAAATTCTGAAAAATTATATTAATTCATGATAAATAAACTAATATTTGAATAAATTATCTCCCATATACACTTCTGTTCAATTTGATGTACATTTTGGTAATGTTTGGTTTTTGCTGATTAGGGTTTAATTATCGAGAGTTTAAAAATATTGCAAACTTTAATTTTGTATGAAGCGACAATGCAAACATTTAAATTGTGCACTCTAATGACAGTAGGGCATAACACTAATTACCTAAAATTAAATCTAGGGTTGTGGCAATAGTGGTGTAGCAGTACGCTCCAAATAGCGTGATAAAAGACGTCTTGAAACAGTTCTCCTCCTTCAAGCTGATTTGATGGTATTCCGAGTAACAATCAAGAAAGCTGAGAAGTTCGCATCCCGCAGTTGAATCCACCACCTGGTCTATCCTTGGTAAACCAAATGGGTCCTTGGGGCATGCCTTGTTGAGATCGGTGTAGTCGACGCACATGCGCCATTTACCGTTTTTCTTTCAGACCAGAACTGGGTTTGCCAGCCAATCCAGGTGGTAGACCTCTTTGATGAACCCGGCTATGAGAAGCTTAGTTATCTCCTCCCGAATAGCATCTTTACAGTCTTGAGCGAAGCGCCGCAGCTGTTGCTTGACTGGCTTGGCATCTGTCTTCACGTTGAGGACATGCTCGATCACCTCCCTTGGTATGCCTGGCATGTCGGATGGTTTCCATGCGAAGATATCCTTGTTGGTTTGGAGGAACGTGACGAGCACGTCTTCCTATTTGGGGTCGAGTCCAGTCTCAACTAGAGTAGTCTTGGAGGGGTCGGAAGGGTCCAGGGGGATCTTCTTCATGTCAGAGTCCGCTGAAATTTCCGACTTCGCTGTTTTTTTGGTCGGAACTGGGTCTTCCTCGACTTCGATTGTGATGGCTTGCCGAATGCTGTTGCGCCCGACTGCCGCCTCTTGTGAATGAGCCAATTCGCAACTCTCCTTGTCGTAGGTAAACGCTTGCTTGACGTCGCTGCGGAGGGAGAGGACTCCTACTGGCCCTGGCATTTTGAGCACCATGTAAGTATAGTGCGGTACCGCCATGAATTTGGCGAGCGCCGGTCGTCCGAGTATCGCGTGGTATGCAGTCTCGAAGTCGGCGACCTCAAAGCAAATGTTTTCTGTGCGGAAGTTATCCCGTGTGCCGAAGGTTACTGGCAAGGTAATCTGCCCGAGTGGTGTTAAAGACAGGCCGGGAATTATCCCGTGGAAGGGCGCCGTACTCGGCCACAGATCTGAACGAGGAATCTTCATCTCATCTAGGGTCTTGGCGAAGAGAATATTGAGCGCGCTGCCTCCATCTATGAGAACCTTCTTCAACTTGATGTTCTTCACGACTGGGTCCAGGACGAGTGGATAGCGTCCCGGGTGGGAAACCCGATCTGGATGATCTGCGTGGTTGAACGTGATGGACGTCTCTGACCAGCACAAGTATTGGGGGTGTCTCTCGTGGAGATTGAGTTGACGTCATGCATTGTAAGCTTCTGCTTTCGCTTGGACTCATAGGCAGACGGCCCTCCGAAGATGTGGCTAAGCTCAACTTGGGGATCTTTAAAATCGTCAGCCGGGCCTTGATCTGGCTTGTCCTTGTCTTTGTCGGCACCAGATGATGAAGCCTGCTCAGAAGCAAACTTCTTAAGCATGAAGCAGTCTTTCGCCATCTGCTTGCCCTTGGGGTGGAAGGGGCAGGGCCCATTCATGACTTTCTGGTAGTCATTGTTGTGTTGGAGCCGCGACCGAGTACGCTCCATGTTGGCCACCTCGTTGTCTAACTTCCGCTTGCAGCCGCCGGTCTTGTTTTGTGATGGCTCATTGTCGGCTTTCGCCTTCTGGTCCTTTTGTCAGGACTCCTTTTTCTCGTCGAGGGCTTCTGCGACCGCTTCAGCTGAGTCGGCATATTTGTTTGCCATGTCGAAGAGAGCCTAGATGGAGGATGGTGGCTTCCGAGGGAATTTCGCAATGAACGGGCGTCTTTTACTCCCTTGCGGAAGGCGGCAATGACGGCCTCGTCTCTGATCATTGGGATCTTGTTGCGCTTCTCGGAGAATCTCTTGATAAATTCACGTAGAGACTCATTCTTCTTCTGGTGTAGTTGGTATAAATTGTGCTCAGAAGACGGCCTCTCGTAGGTTCCCTGAAAGTTAGCGATGAACCACTCCCTGAGTTCTCCCCAGGAACCGATCGACTGCCTCGGGAGCCCTGTCAGCCATGTCCTTGCCGAGTCAGCTAGTGCAACTGGGAGGTAGTTAGCCATGGCTTTGTGGCCACTGCCGGCAGCTCGTATTGCCAGGCTGTATACGGTGAGCCAGGACTCGGGGTTAGTTTTGTCATCGTATTTCTCTATCCCCGTAGGCTTGAAGCCCGATGGCCAATCAACGTCCTGTAGCTCGTGGGTGAAAGCTGGAACACCTTCATCTTCATGGGGGCTTCCGCCTCGACCATGGCAGTTAAATCACTCGTGATGAAGGCCGAAACGCTCGTTCTTGTCCTCCAGTCGGCGGCGCTTTTCTTCTTCACGTTGGCAGTGCCGGGCGTTGATGCCGTATCGGAGGTCACGTTGTAGGCGAACTCGGAGATCTTGGTTGGGCCGTCGATCGTATTGGTGACGTCGCCGATTATTGTTGTTGGTGTCGCCGAGTGAAGTTTGGCATGACTCCTCGTGTGGCCGGCTTGAGCCAGCCACCCGATGTCGTGCTGATGTAGATGAGCCTGCTATCGGAGAACCCGATTGGTTGGTCGGTATAATTGTGTCACCCGACTGCTGTTGCTGCTGAAGAGAATATCTTGCAGGGCAGAAGAAAACTTGCTAGACTGGAGTCTGAACTAGTGTTCGAACCGTTATCCGACTTGGAGTCGGAATCCGAGTAGTTCATCGGGGTAAGAACGACTCCGACCTCCCTAGATCCAATCTGAAATAGCGCTTAGCCGTGTCCAAACTAAATCGTAGGAGATCGGGTTTGCCGCGTAAGATGTAGATCTGCGGCGTCGCCGAATCTACGTGGGAGATTGACGATCTCTCCCCTTCCTAGCGCAACCCGGGCTGGCTCAAGTCCTAGCGCGAGTCGGACGCCAAAGGAGAGAGTTGTCCTAAGGCTCGGCGAAGTTGAAGATTGCTGCAGCGGCTTGGTGATGATCATCGCTGCGTCTGGTGGGCCGACTGGCACGGAGTTGACTAGTTCCTCGGCCGGTTGGATTGGATCTGCTTCGGCTAAGGTGAGATTGCCGATTTGGTCGGTGATGAAGTCGAGGCTTCCGAAGGATATTGTGTCTCCAGGGGAGAACTTGTCGCCGTCGACCCGAGAAGTAAGATCCATCGAGACTGCTGGTGTAGATCTCGCCGAAGCCCCTACCTGGCATGCCAACTGTCGATGTTTTACACTGGCAATATAATTATAGGGCTACTCGGCAAGGGGAAACTCAGTGGATTGCAAAGGAACACAAGGAAGTTTTATACTGGTTTAGGCCCTCAATGTGAGGTAACACCCTACATCCAGTTGTGGTGGTATTCCTTTGAGGATTTGTGTTGATCAATGATCTCCTGCCCTCAGGGGGCGCCCTGCCTCCCCTTATATACTGGGGGATAGGGGTACAAGGTAGGAATCCCAGCTGGATATGGCCAAGAGATTTCCTTCTTAGAGATATATCTTACCCGGCTAAGATTGTATATTCCTTTTTATATAAGGCAAAATCTACCGGATGCTACTATATCTCTAACTACAAGACTCGGCCCATCCTCTATCCGAGTGGCCCATATGCTTGTGATGAGGTACCGTGGCCAATGGCCTCCACAGTATATCACTCAAAAGTTAGACTCTTCAGCTTCATGTCAGCTAGAATAACTTTTGCTCATGGAAATTGTTGGCCAAGCATGTAGGCCGAGTACCACTGTATGATTTTAACCCGATACGTGGTCAAGTGTACTTGAGAGATACCTACATCCCCAATTTTAATGAAGACTAGCTTGTGATCCTTATAAGGATATATCCTCAATACCTAGTAAATAGTCAAGATACCCGAGTGTATACACTCGGTTGTCGGCTCAGCATGAAGCATACCTAATTATTTAATCGGTTTCTGTATGTAGCACCAGCACAATGATTTTAACACAGCCAGCGAGCGGCCTGAATAGAGCCTGCTATTGTAGAAACTCATATCTTGTGGCCTAGTACCGAATTCACAAGTCCAAGCCCACTTATCATCACAGGCTCTATGGGCTAGAGCTAGTGAATCTAAACCCCAAATCCATCTTGCAAATCTCTATATTTGCAACTCTGTGTGAGTGCTTTCTGGGTGTGAAGCCCCATTTCAATTTGTTCCGATACTTGTTCCACATCAAGCCTCAGCCCTCCAAGAACAAGGTCCAAGTAATAGGGGGAGCCGGTCTCCAGCTTAGGAATGAGATGAAGAGAATCTATCTTCATCTTCCTTTGAAAACTTCCCTTAAGGGCTAGCATAGAGAGTGGTTCTATTGTTCTGATCTTGAACCCTCTCTGCCCCCATTCACTGGCTTATCTCCGGTGGTCTTGCCCAGCTAGTCATCTATGCCGAACTTCGAGGGGATGGGCCAAGTGTATCAGTTGATTGATAAGATTGACAAGCTGAAGAGCTCTGGATTAACTGGTCCCTAGATGGCCAGACGTTTCTTGAGTCGCCGCATCAGGCCTCTGGAGTTGAGAAGCCACTTCAGCTAGGATTATTAGGGCAAAAATGACCCCAGCCGAGAATACCGAGACCTAACTGATAAGTACAAGGTGGCAGATATCATGCTTAGCTATTTCGCCAGCGGGGTGATTGAAACTGAAGATGCCAGAGCGTGCCCACTGTGGCCTACAGTTAGAAAAGGCCTCGCGCCAAAGGTATATTGAAATGCTTGCTATTGTTGACTTGATATCTGCGGAGGCCATGGGCCCCGGGTACCTCACAACCAGCATGTGGGCCACTCAGATAGAGGATGGGCCGAATCATGTAGTTAGAGATAAGATAGCACCCGGTAGACTTTCCTTGTACGATAAGGAAAACATAGTCTTAGTTGGATAAGTTTCTATCTCTAAGAGGGAAATCCTTTGGCCAAATTCAGCTGGGATCCTTATCATGTACCCCTGTCCCCCAGTATATAAGGGGAGGCAGGGCGCCCCTCAAGGGGCATGAGATCACGAAATCATTGATCGACACAACTCCTCAGAAGAATAACACCACAATTGGACGTGTATTACCTCACTTGAGGGTCTGAACCAGTATAAAATCTCTTTGTGTTCCTCTGCAATCCATTGAGTTTTCCCTCGCCGAGTAGCCCTATAGTTGTATTGCCGGTATAAAACATCGACAGTTGGCACGCCAGGTAGGGGCTTCGGCGAGTTTCACATCTACAAGCTCGATGGATCCAGCAACCAGAATCGACAGCAGCAAGTTCTCCCCTGGAGACACAATTTCTTTCGGAAGCCTCGATTTTGTCACCGACCAGATCGGCAACCTTACCTTGGCCGAAGCAGATCCAATCCAGCCGACCGAGGAACCAGCCGACGTTGCGCTAGTCAGCCCATAGGACGCCGCAATCTCCTTCAACGATCCACTGCGGCAGTCCTTCACTTCACCGAGCATTGGGACAACTCTCTCCTTCGGCGTCTGACTTGCGCTAGGCCTTGAGCCAGCTCAGGTTGGGCCAAGAAGGGGAGAGATCATCAATCTCTTGCACAGATTCGGTGACGCTACGGGTCTACATCCCGCGCAGTAGACCCGATCTCCTGTGATTCAGTTTGGACACGGCCAAGCGCCGTTTCAAATTGGATCTAGAGAGGTTGGGGTCGTTCTTACTCTGATAAACTACTCAGAGTCCGACTCCAAGTCAGATAATGGTTCGAATGCTGGTTCGGACTCCAGTATGGCAAGTTTCCTCCTTCCTCGCGAGATCTTTATGGCTTCAACACCACCACCCGAGGTGGGACGACTACAAGAGGAGCAACAGGAGGAGGCGCGCTGACTACGACAACAGGAGGAGGCTGACCGTGAGGCTCGCAACGACGGGCTACGCAAGGCTGGGTGAGCAGCTCAGCAGCAGATTCTCCAGACTAAAGTCGGTGATCACGACGTTTTCGTCACACCGCAACAGAATGTTGTGACTGCCGCAACCTTGCTGGACACGCTCCAGCTCGGGCCTGATCACCAGGCCACCCCAACTATCGCTAAGATCAAGGTGATGATCACAGCTACTGCCTGCTAGCAACAACAACAGCAGTCAGCGACACCGTGGTACCGACTAATCGGTCGGGATCTCCAGCAGTAGGCTCATCCACGTCAGCGCGGCGTCGGGTGGCCGGCTCAAGTCGGCCACGCGAGGAGTCCAGGCAAACATCACTCGGCAGTGACAACCGGCGGCGTCACCAGTATGACCGCCGGCCCAACCAAGACCTCCGAGAGCACCTACAACACGACCTCCACCACACCATCAACGCCCGACGCCACGAACGACATCACCCAGGAGCGCCGCCGACTGGAGGATGAAAATGAGCGCTTCGGTCTCCAGCACGAGTGGTTTAACTGCCGAGCACTCACGAAGATGAAGGCATTCTAGCTTTCACCTAGGAGCTACAGGACGTCGACTGGCCGACTGGCTTTAAGCCCACAGGAATTGAAAAGTATGACGGCAAAAGAAATCCTGAGTCCTGGCTCACCGTATATACCCTAGCAGTTCGAGCTGCTGGGGGCGACAACAAAGCCATGGCTAACTACCTCCTAGTCGCGCTAGCTGACTCGGTGAGGACATGGCTGACAGGGCTCCCGAGGCGGTCGATCGGTTCTTTGGGAGAACTCAGGGAGCAGTTCATCACCAATTTTTAGGGAACCTACGAGAGGCTATCTTCTGAGCATGACTTGTATCAACTACACCAGAAGAAGAATGAGTCTCTACGTGATTTTATCAAAAGATTCTCTGAGAAGCGCAACAAGATCCCAATGATCCAAGACGAGGCCATCATGGCCGCCTTCTGCAAGGGAGTAAAGGATGCCCTGTTCATCGCAAAATTCACTCGGAAGCCACCACCCTCTATTCGGGCTCTTTTCGACATGGCGAATAAGTACGCTAACTCGGCTGAAGCGGTCGCAGAGGCCCTCGACGAGAAGAAGGAGTCCCGATAGAAAGACCAGAAGGCGAAATCCGACAACGAGCTGTCTCAAAACAAGTCTGGCACTCGCAAGCAGAAGTCGGGCAACAAGGTGGCCAACATGGAGCGCACTCGGTCGCAGCCCCAACGGAATAATGACTACCAGAAGGTCATGAGCGGGCCATGCCCCTTCCACCCCAAGGGCAAGCACACGGCCAAAGACTACTACATGCTTAAGAAGTTTGCCTCCGAGCAGGCTTCATCATCTGGCGCCGACAAGGACAAAGACAAGCCAGATCAGGGTCCGGCTAATGATTTTCAAGATCCCCAAGCCGAGATCAATCACATCTTCGGAGGGCTGCTTGCGTACGAGTCCAAGCAAAAACAGAAGCTATCTGCACGTGACGTCAATACGATCTCTATGACGGACACCCCCCAGTACCTGCGCTGTTCAGAGATGGCCATTACATTCAATCGCGTGGATCACCCAGATCGGGTCTCGCACCCGAGACGCTATGCACTCGTCCTGGACCTGGTTGTCAAGAATATCTGGCTGAAGAAAACCCTCATCAACGGAGGCAGTGCACTCAACATCTTATTCGCCAAGACTTTGGACGAGATGAGGATTCCTCATTCAGAATTATGCCAAGCACTGCGCCCTTCCACGGGATAATTCTCGGCCTGTCATCAACTCTGCTCAGGCAGATCACATTGCCAGTAACCTTTGGCACACGGGATAACTTCCGTACGGAAAAAGTCTGCTTCGAGGTCGCCGATTTCGAGACCGCATACCACGCGATACTCGGACGACCGGCACTCGCCAAATTTATGGCGATACCATACTATACATATATGGTGCTCAAGATGCCTGGGCCAGCAGGAGTCCTCTCCCTCCGCAGCGACGTCAAGCAAGCTTTCACCTGCGACAAGGAGAGTTGCGAACTGGCTCAATCACAAGAGGCAGTAGTCGGGCGCAACAGCATCCGGCAAGCCACCACAACTGAAGTCGAGCAAGATCAAGTTCCGGAAAAAAGGAGGTGAAGTCGAGAATTTCAGCAGACTCTGACACGAAGAAGATCCCCCTAGACCCTTCCGACCCCTCCAAGACTGCCCTAGTCGGGACCGGACTCGACCCCAAATAGGAAGACGCGCTCGGCACCTTCCTTCAAGCCAACAAGGATATATTTGCGCGGAAACCGTCCGACTTGCCGGGCGTACCAAGTGAGGTGATCGAGCACGCCCTCAACGTGAAGACATATGCCAAGCCAGTCAAGCAACGGCTGCGGCGCTTCGCTCAAGACCACAGGGATGCTATTCGGGAGGAGATCACCAAGCTCCTCGCAGCCGGGTTCATCAAGGAGGTCTATCACCCGGATTGGCTGGCAAACCCAGTTCTGGTCCAAAAGAAAAACAGTAAATGGCGCATGTGCATCGACTACACCGATCTCAACAAGGCGTGCCCCAAGGACCCATTTGGTCTTCCCTGGATAGATCAGGTGGTAGATTCCATGGCCAGGTGCGACCTACTCAGCTTTCTCAACTGCTACTCGGGATACCATCAAATCAGTCTGAGGGAGGAAGACTGCTTAAAGACATCTTTCATCACACCGTTTGGAGCGTACTGCTACATCACAATGCCGTTTGATTTGAAAAATGATGGAGCAACCTATCAGCGGGCAATTCAGTGGTGTCTGCACACTCAAATCAGGTGCAATGTGGAAGCCTACGTCGACGACGTGGTGATCAAGACCAAGTCCAAAGAAGACCTCATCGCTGACTTGGAAGAAACCTTCTAAAATCTTTGAAGATTCAAGATGAAGTTGAACTCGGAAAAGTGCGCCTTCGGTATGCCATCCGACTAGTTACTCGGCTTCATTGTCTCGCATTGAGGCATCGAGGCCAACCCGAAGAAAGTCAACGCAATAATGAACATGGCTCCCCCGACTAACTAGAAGGACGTCCAGAAGCTAACAGGCTGCATGGCAGCACTCAGCCGATTTATTTCTCGACTGGGCAAACGGGGTATGCCCTTTTTCAAGCCATTGAAGAAAGTCGACGACTTCCAGTGGACTCCCAAAGCCCAGCAAGCCTTCGAAGACTTCAAGAAATTTCTCACATCACCCCCCGTGTTGGCGTCACCCATGCCCCAAGAACCGCTAATGCTATATCTGGCAGCAACCACTCAGGTAGTTAGCACGGTGCTAGTGATCGAGTGATCCGAACAGGGTCACATCCAAAAAATACAACGGCCAGTTTACTTTGTCAGTGAGGTGCTTGCCGACTCGAAGACGAGATATCCGTAGGTCTAGAAGCTGTTATATGGCCTACTCATCACAGTCCAGAAGCTGGAGCACTATTTCCAAGCACATCAAGTCACGGTGGTTACATCGTTTCCACTCGGGGATGTCCTTCACAATCGCGAGGCCACCGACCAAATTGCTAAATGGGCACTCGAGTTGATGGCGTTCGATATCACCTTTCAGCCATGGACAACAATTAAATCACAAGCTCTAGCCGACTTCATGGCCGAGTGGACAGAAGTTCAACTGCCTACATCAACAGCGAAGCTAGAGCACTGGACAATGTACTTCGATGGTTCTCTACGGATCGGCGGCACCGGGGCTAGAGTCATACTGATGTCCCCCACCGGTGAAAAACTGAAGTATGTTCAACAAATCCACTTCCCGGCTTCCCACAACGTCGCCGAGTACGAGGCACTTATCCACGGGCTCCGTATTGCTATATCACTCGGCATATGTAGACTGGTTGTGCACGGGGATTCTCAACTCATGGTGAACCAAGTCATGAAAGACTGGACTTGTCTCGGTGATACCATGGCAGCATACTATCAGGAGGTTCGCAAGCTGGAACCCAAGTTCGACGGGCTGGAGATAACACATGTCCTACCACAATACAATGATGCTGTAGACGAGCTGGCAAACATGAGATCCAAGCGAGAAGCAGTTCCGACTGGAATCTTTGTCGAGCAACTTATGGAGCCATCAGTCAAGAAGAAACCGGCGCCGTAACAGTCGGGAGGCGAACCTACCCCGGCTACAGATGGGCTGCAGCACATATGTCAAGACTGGCGGACCCCTGTTGTCATATTTCTCCTAGACGACGAACTCCCAGAAGATCGCAGTCAAGCCGAGCAGATCAAGCATCGAAGCAAAAGCTTTCTACTAGTCGGAGAAGACCTATACCGACGGAGCGCATCCGGTGTCCTCATGCGTTGCGTCACCACTGAGGAGGGCAAGCAGATCCTGCAGTCGATCCACTCGGGCATATGTGGCAACCATGCCACATCTAGGACGTTAGTCGGAAAGGCTTACCGGCGGGGATTTTTCTGGCCCACAGCAGTAACAGACGCAAAAGAAATTGTTCGCAAGTGCGAGGGTTGCCAGTTCTACTCAAGACAAACAAATCTCCCAGCCCAAGAACTCCAAACTATCCCTATTTCTTAGCCATTCACAGTGTGGGGGCTCGACATGGTCGGGCCTTTCAAGAAAGCGCCAGGAGGGTTCACACATCTATTTGTCGTAGTTGACAAGTTCACCAAGTGGATTGAGGCCAAACCCGTTGCAACTATAACAGCCGCACGAGCAAAGGACTTCATCATGAGTATACTATACAGATTCAGGGTTCCTAACCGCATCATCACCGACAACGGTACTCAGTTCACGGGCGGCGTATTCCAAGACTTCTGCGAAGATTTCGGCATCAAGATCTGCTATGCATCTGTGGCACACCCGCGGAGCAACGGGCAGGTCGAACGAGCCAATGGTATGGTCTTACAAGGCATGAAGGCCAGGATATTCGACCGACTACAACCATACGCGGGCCAGTGGGTACAAGAACTCCCATCTGTTCCCTGGTCTCTCAGAACCATGGTTAGTCGGGCAACAGGGCAATCCCCCTTCTTTCTAGTCTACGGTGCTGAGGCTATGCTACCGACAGAGTTACAGTTCGGCTCTCCACGAGTCCAGGCTTACTCAGAAGACGTCTCAAACAATACCCGATTGGTCAAGCTAGATCAGTTGGAAAAAGCAAGGGACATCGCAACAATCCAGTCGGCAAGGTATCTTCAAGGCCTATGTCGCTACCACAATCGCAATGTCCGTGGCCGCGCCTTTTTGGTCAGGGATCTCGTCTTGAGGAAAATACAAACCACCAAAGACAGGCACAAATTATCCCCAATCTGGGAAGGGCCGTTCATTATAGTCGAGGTCACACGGCCAGGTGCCTACCGACTGAATACCGAAGACGGTGCCCTTACCAGCAACTCATGGAACATAGAACAGCTACGTCCTTTCTATACCTGAGCTTTATAATTTCTCATGTGTACAGTTTCTCTGACTCACTACGCCGCTTGTATCAACCAAGTAGTGAGTCGGGGGCTGCAGGTATATATGTGTTTTGTCAATAATATACGAGCTTGTCCTACTCCAGTTATGAAGCCTTACTACGACTCACATTTGCCCGAGTACAGTTTCTTACATTGAGCGATTTTATTAAGTTCTGACAAACTAACTCGGCGTAGACTACACAGTCAAGTAAAGCTAATGACAACTGAGTAATAATTCAAAGCTTGGCAGCATTGCACATATATTTACACATGTTTTCCAAAAAAGTTTATACATACCGACTACATGATATGTTGCTCTTACAGACCCAGCTCTCGGGTGATTATCTCAGCAGTCGGCCTCGCCCGTGCTATCAGCTCCAGTGCCTCCTCGGGCGTCGTCTCCTTGGCAAACCCCGCCCCGATGGCTTCAATGTCTGCCCTCGGGTAGGTTGATTTGCTCATCGCCAGGGTCTAGGCCACGCCAGCAATGACATGCTCATTCGAGTACCTCTTCAGGGCACTCGGTGCATCCTCAAGACGCGCCTCCACTTGGGGGGATTCAGCTACAGCTGGTTCCCACAGGGCGGAGATCCATCAGATCAAGGAACCCTTTCACAGACCAGACGAGGGTCTCCCGTGATTCCCTGATAACCCTTATCTCCTCTGTATAAGCCCGATATTGGGCCTGGGCATTGGCTCTGAGGTCTGCCCGGGGCCACCGACAAGTAAACTTGTTAGACACGGCTGCAGATGGAATAATTAAAGGATTGGTCAAGATTATTGTCGAGACGGAGACTTACTCGCGTAATCGGCCTCCCACTCGGCCATGGTCTTCTCCAGTCTAGCTTTTTCTTCGCCAAGCTTGATGGTGGCCTCTTTTAACTCGGCATTTTCCCGTTCGAGCTCGGTTTTGGCCTTTGTCAGGTCGGCCTTGTCCTTTTCAAGCTTGGCCTTGGCTTCCTCGGCCTCCTTCAGCTGGGCTTCCCTCTCTGTTCGGGTCTTCAACTCGGCTTCGAGGGCTGCACGACAGATTAGTCAAGAACTCAACCTTGCAGCCAAGACACAACTGGGCAGTTGGGAACAACGCAGCAGGAGAAATACATCAAGTGTTCAGTCGGGAAGATGCATTCAGGGGACTTACCTCTAGTCTTCCCGGCTTGGGCCCAAGTTTCATCCCTGAGCTAGGTGGCGGCATCCTTCAGCCAAGCTTCCCTCCCCGCGTGGCGCTCCTCCATCTCGGCCTTCAACGCCCGGAGCTGCTCTAACTCCGTGAGATGGGGGGCCATTTCGATCAGGATCCTGGTCATCACCTCATTACGATCAACAAGCTTCTGCTCAGGGAGAGAACAAGTCAAGAACGGAGTCTGTCGTCAGAACAGGAAGACCACCAGGACTCCACCACAAGAATCATACCCGAACCCCCTCGGACCCGGCAATGGCGGCGCGGAGCAAGCTTTCGCGTTCCCTTCTCGCCATGGCCTCATTGAGCTTGAACCTCCTCGCGGTCCCATCAGGTGCCGTCCAGGTGAACGTCCAGGGGAACTTACGTGGAGGAGCTTCAATCTGAGGAAGGTTCGGGATCTCCGGCGGCGGCGATGACGACGACGATGACGACCATGACGGCGACGGGGTCCTAGCCCCCACGCCGCCATCCCCTGCAGCCTGGGGGGTCAACTCGGGGGCTCCGGCAACGGCCTCGGCAGCGGGCATCAACTCAGGGGCAGGGGCAGCAACCTCAGTAACTGCCCCTTGGTCGGGCGGCACCAGCGGCCCCGCAGTCGGGACCACCTCAGTCTTCGTGACTAGGTTGGCCACCGGCTCAGCGGGTGTGCTCACGGGACCAGCTCGGCTAGGGCGGGCTCTTCAAGGGGAGTGGTTGGAGCGGTCTCCTTGAGATCGATATCGGCACACTTCCTGCATGGCAAAATAGACATCAAAATACTATTGCAACAGACGATCCAAAGCAGCTTACCTCTTGGAGAACTTGAGTTTCCCGCTAGGCGATCCGGGTCCCTGTGGAGCGCTGCGCCCGGTTGTCGGCCCGGTCGGCGAAGCAGTCGGCGGCAGCGTGGCAGCTGGAGGCAGCCCCGTTGGTGGCGTGGCCGACTTGGGCACCTGTGTGCTTGGCGGCGCCTGCTCGGATCGTCTACTCGGCGGTGCTTTTGCCGGGCTCGGCAATGCCGAGCTCGGCCGTACTAGTCCCAACCTGGGACTTGATCGCCTGGGTGCCGCGGCAGCGGTGTCCTTTATCTTCAGACCTCCTACCATGGCACGCAGCGTAATGGCCCCCTCGCCTCGATATAGAACAGGCTTTTCCCCCACTTTCTTGGAGTCGGGTTGGGCAGCAGGGGGGCTCCTTGGCCTCTTCTTTGATTTAACAGGAAGGAGTCCTCATCGAATTCCTCGCACCACTATAGATGAATCAACAAAGTACGTCACACAATGCTGGGCAATCACAAATACAAGCCCACTCACAGAAGAAGGACAAAGATTACCTTGGGACGGGGCTGAAGGAAGCTATAAGCCGCGGTCCGGCGTTTATTGTCTTCGGTCTTGGTTACCCCCTCGGAGAAGTAACCAAACAGGGTCTCGGTAACCTTGTACTGATCGGCCAACTCGTGGCTTACTCGGTCAGGATCATATTTGCACTGAAAATCCCAGCCGAACATGCTCCTCAGCTTCAGTGGCTGGATGCACTGAGTCAGGAAACGCCGGGCCACCCAAGGCCCAATTAGGCCAGCTTCCTTAAGCTCACCTAATTTCGCCAGCAATTGATGCACTTGGCCCATCTCCTCAAAGGATGGATCTGCTGACCAATTTGGTGAAACTACCGGTGGCAAGCCGGTGAATGGACGCAAGGAGGGAGCCAGATCTGCGCAATAGAACCACTCCTTGTGCTAGCCTTTCAAGGAAGATTTCAAGGGGAGATCAAGATATGTTTTCTTCCCATCACTCCTCAACTGGAGACCAGCCCCCCAATCACATTGATATTATTCTTGGAGGGCTGGGGTTTGATGTGGAACAGATGCCTAAAGAAATTAAAATGGGGCTCCACACCCAAAAAGCACTCGCAGAGAGTAACAAATATGGAGATTTGAAGAATCGAGTTGGGATTCAAATTCACCAACTCCAACCCATAGAAGTCAAGGATGCGACGGAAGAACACAGAAGAGGAAAGGCACAAACCCGATCGAAAAAAGAGGCAAAAACTACTGTTCGCCAGATTGGGGATTTGGGACCGACTCACCCTTAGCCGGCCACCAACAGATCACCTCCTGGCTAGGCAACTTCAATTGACTCTCCAGTAGCTTTAGTTTCACCGAGCCGCAATCCGAAGTTGGCCAGGCATTCCCCAGCGCACCCACAGGATCTGAAGCTTTCGCCATGGTTGGGGGTGCAGAGATTTAAGGGAAAAGCAATTGGGGGCTTGGAACAGATGAAGAGGACTGGAATCGCCCGAGCTCGAGCGGGGAACATCAGCAGTAGCCAACCCTAGCCGAGCAGGAGGCAAAAAGTTGGGTGTGAAGGCGGAAGACGAAGCAATTGGCTGATTCGAGGATATATCCTTACATGGATCACAAGCTGGTCTTCATTAAAATTGGGGATGCAGGTATCTTTCTCGAGTACACCTGACCACGCCGTGGATTTATTTTCATAAAGTGGTACTCGGCCTACATGTGTGGCCATCAGTTGCCATGAGCAACATTATTCCAGCCGATATGACGCTGAAGAGTCTAACTTTCGAGTAGTGCACTACTCGGGAGAGACTATAAATTTCTCATTCCCGCTGACATGATGCGGAGGAGTCTAGCTTTTGGGTGGGACGCCACTTGGGAAAGACTATAAACCCCCTTTCCAGCTGACATGAAGCTGAAGAGTCCCATATACGAGTAGCATCCTACTCGGCAAGACTATAAATACACATTCCGACTAACACGAAGTCGAAGAGTCCTACATACGAGTAGTTCTGTACTCGGCAAGACTATAAAGTTTATTCTGGTTGACATGATACCGAAGAGTCATATACCAGTAGTATACTATTTAGGAAAGATTATCAGGTTAAAGATCTTTGACTTTATGTTTAATTGTCTTCACAATCAAGCACAAACTCAGGGGCTACACCTAATAGGTGCGCCTATTTGGTGCACACTATTCATATATCTACATGAAGCAGGACTCGGGAAGAAGACTCACTCAGACAAAGAGTACTCGGAGCATCGCACTCGAGCATCTTCACCGTGGAGGATGAGCACTCGGCATCACTGTGACTCGACTATGAAGGTCTCAGGGGCTACTATGGAGGCCATGGGCCCCGGGTACCTCACCACCAGTATGTGGGCCACTCGGATAGAGGATGGGCCGAATCATGTAGTTAGAGATAAGATAGCACCCGGCAGACTTTGCCTTGTACGATAAGGAAAACATAGTGTTAGTCGGATAAGTTTCTATCTCTAAGAGGGAAATCCCTTGGCCATATTGTTGACGCCGAAAACTGCCGGGGCTGTTCGGCGCCTTGGAGACACGCGAAGGCCTGGGAGATTTGCTTCACTCCAGTGCAGGTCCTAAAATCTTGAGGTTCGTAGGCGTGCCAGTCAATTTGACCCTGCAATTGACAAGGAGAGAGAATATTAAACTCATGAGCCAATCGGCTGGAAGCCGACCTGAACTCATCTCATCGGCCGATGGCTGATTTGAACTGTAGCACTTATACATCGACTGGAAGCCGATGATGGCATGAGCAGTAGCATAATAACAAACAAATATTAAACTAGCCGATCATTGAAGGAATGCTCGAGAATCGGTTGTAAACTGATAAAATAGATAAACAGAATGTGTAAATAAATGAATTTGATAAACTCCAGCCGATTGCAATAGTGACTGTTCGTGTAGTACTGCCCGCGCCTATACCCGGGCCCTTGCTCGTGCCCGCGCCCGGATCTTCGTTCGCTGTCTGTGCCCGTACCCGGGTTCTTACCTGTGCTTGTGCCCGGGTCCGTACCTGATGTCATGCCCGTGCCCAGGTCCTCACCTGTGTTCATCCCCGGGTCCTCGCCTATTGATCGTGCCCGAGAAATTACCTGAGCTCGTGCCCGGGAGCTTACCTGTGTTCGCGCTCGGATCAGCAGAGTAAACATAATCAGCTAGCCCTTAGCCGATCGTAATGGTAATGCAGGCAAGAATGTATAACAAAGCAAGCAGTATAATCGGCTGTATTTAAAAGATAACTTATCGGCTAAGTACTCCGATAAAAACACCGCATAAAACCCATCGGCTTATTAAGAATAAAGTTATTATCGTCAGTCTAGTAGATTGGACCCAACCGTTGCAGCACAGACTGATGATAATAACAAGATCTCGATAGGCCGATAGATTTGATGCGATCGTGATGTAAAATATGATAACTTATCGGCTATACACCCCGATAAGACGCTAGCGCACAAAATATCAACCTAGCAGGAACGATTTATCACTGGCAGTTTAGTAGGTCAGACCCAACCAATGCAGCACAAACTGTGGATAAACTGCTCCCAATAAGCCGATACGATTTACGCACGCGTGATGTGATATACCTAATCAATCTATGAGGTCAAACTGAACTGATGCAGCCATAGACAAAATAGATATATCGTGGTAAGCCGACTACCATAAACCAACTAGAATATCGGACCTAACCGAGGAAGTCCTCGCCAATAGGTAGCCGGGGTGACGAGACTTACCCTCTCGCAGGAGGTCGAACTTAACCGATGCAGCCCGGCTCGAGAAGCAAGAACCCGTCGAAAGGTTGGCGATGCACCAAATTTGTATTGATCGATTGATGATTTACAAGGTCCCCGGGCGTACGTATTTATACCCCGAGTTATATGAGTCCTTATTGGACACGATACATGATTTCCTAATTATAACAGAAAACGGTAATAAGACCCGACCGGACACGAGGTCAGGTTTCCTAAAGATAAAAACTAACACTGCCTAAATAATAGACACGGTAAATAACTGCCATACTGCGGTCTTCACGGCTCCTTCCCGGATTCGGTCCCTTCTAGATCAATTTCCGTTAGTTGACTGCAATTTTCTTCTTGACCGAATCTAATACAGGGCCTTACCAAATTTTGGCGTTAACACATGCCCCCCAATTTTGGAGTTCTTCAATAGGACTTCGAAATTCTTTCATTTTGGGCCTTCAGATTTCTTCCATACCGAGGCGGCCCAAGGTAGCCCACTTGCCATAATTGTTTGAAACAATGCCAACGGCCTCGATTCCCGCCCGGTCATCATATCTCTATAAAACGCTTCTTCTCCCTAGCCTTTTTTACACTTTCACATCACCAGAGCACCACCGCTTCATCTTCCAAAACTTCGACAAGCTCCAGCGAATCCAGACGAACCGTCGCAGCCCTTTTCTTCGGCCGTTGATTCCTGCATCTTCATCCTCTCTCGCGATGGCCTCAGCATCCGCAGTCCCCGAGGTAATCTTTCTGCCCGATTATTTTTCCCCGATTCCGTAGCCTAGATGCACCCAATCCGCCATGTTCTTTACCTGTTCTTCGTCGTATTCTTGTTTACTGTAGCACCTTAGAGACCAGATCTTGATTCCGGCCGTCGATTACCCAAACTTTTTCTATCATGGCCCCATGGGTAGCGAAGATCCCACAGATTTCATAAGCACTGAGACCCAACGTATTCCCTTCAAGAACTCTGCCATGCTAGTCAGTGACTGGACCAATAGCTTCAGGTCATGGCCGAGCAAGCTGCCTGGGTGGAGGGATTGGTATATCAGAGTATCGGCCGCGAAGAGAACCCTCTGGGAAGAATCACATATCGGCCACTGCATCAATCTCTCTCTAGCCGATATGGAAAGGAATGAACCTCTGCTCGCATCGGCTTCATACTTCTGGTCTGACGCCCTCAACACCTTCATGTTCGGGCACGGGCCGATGACTCCCACCTTGCTGGACGTGACTATGCTCACCTGCCTTGATACGACAAGTTACATCAATCCCTCCAAGCTCCGATTCAAACCCACTCATCGGCTTCAAGCGAAGAACATTGGTGGCTGGTCTAGGTATATATCAATCCACAACAAGGGAACTGGACCAGTCGACAATCGGGAACATGTCACCTTTTTGAACCTGTGGCTAGAACGGTTTGTCTTCGGCGGTGCAACCCTCGGCCCAACGATCAACATGCAATGTCTAGCAGAATGCTTGGCCGATCAGAAACAGATCCCCTTGGGGCAATACCTCCTTGGCGCTACTTATCAGCTACTTCACCAAGTAGCGATCAAGGTATCGGCCGGCCAGCCCATCGGCCATATCGGGGGTCCTTGGTGGTTTGTGCAACTCTGGCTCAACGTCTACACCTCCAAGGCCTTCTTTGGGACTTCTTTTCTCAACCAATCCTTCCAGCCGATCATACAGAAGACCAGGATCCCATTTACCGCCGATGTGTCTCCATGGGTGAAGCTACATCAGCTCTTTCTGGTGGCAAGATAACACCCGCTGGACTTAGCCAATGGTTCAAGGGGTTCTATTACGGCTTCACCAAGGAGGCCACTCTCTGGTTTGCATACAATGATGCATCATCATTCGAGATGCCTTCCAACTTCGACCCACTTAATGCTTTGGAAAATGATGAGTCAAAGGCCATATTCCTATCGGCCATTACCCCTTGTCTGCTGCCAACTGGCTTTTCTCTAGGCCGATCGCAACCATCATATGAGTTCTACCATCCATTGGTCGGCTCCCGTTAGCTTGGCCTTGGTCAACTTCCGATCGGCCTATTCTTCATCGAAAAACTTCAGGCCCAGGGCAACGTCCACAACGCCCTAGAGTACGATCGGATGCGGACCTTAACAGAATCCCTTTTTCTAGGCACCGCCACCGAGGTGAATGTTTGCACTGCCAATACAAAGCTTTTCATCCGATGGTGGTCAGAATGGAAGAAACATCTATTTAGCTTAGTGGCCACATACTACTGTTCCCACCTCGATGCCGAGTACATCGAATCCGATGAGGAGGTAACACCCATAAGCCTTAACCATCATCTCTGATCATCTCTCACTCTTAATTTGTAGGCTGCCAACGTCGAGCCCCCAACGAAGAACAACCTATTCATCTCCCTAAAGCCAATGTCATCCGAGCTGCCGATACCCTACCTTAGGTAATCTCTTCATATCCATACTTTGCTTTTAAACTCTTCACTGATTCTTTTACCGATGTCAATTTTGCAGTCCTTAGTTGATTTGTTCTCCTTTGACATCGGCAAGTACTTAGAGGCAGAAGAAACCACAGCCACCAGCGCAGCAACCAAATCTTCCTTCCCAGCTGATGTGCGCGATTACTTAACGAGCATCATCAGTCGGCTGGAAAACCCAATCGATGCGCTAGTGGAAGACTACGAGCCGATCCGGGCAAGACTTGCATAAATTGAACATCTGCCCGAAGAACTCATCGATGCACTAACTCCCGCAGCATACCTGGAATCTCACAGATTCAAACTCATTCAAGCTTAGACAGCGCATAGGCCGATCGTGCTGACCAACAAAAGATTACCCAAGATATCCAAGCCGATCGGCTGTCAGCCCAAACAGAGAAGAAAAAGCTTGATAACATGGCAGCTGCCCCCCAAGAGCTCCAACCCAAGTTGGACCAACTGAAGAAAAAGGATGCCGATTTTCTGGCAGAACTTGAAAAAGTTCGCAAGGATCTTGAAGCAACAGAATCCCAGCTTATCGGCTTGCCGCAAGCTATTCAAGACCAAGAGGCTAAGGTTGCAGCAACGGTGCATCAAGTCATTCATCGGCGCAAAAATTTGAAGACCATCCCGGGCTCCGATGAAGACGACATCCGTGCCATCAACGAGATTGACCAATCGCCCTCTGTGTGCAATCGAAACGATCCAAAAATTCATGTAAATTAATGACCGATGGCTTCCTGAAACATGCTGGTTATGCTGTAATATATCTTGATCGGCTTTGTTGTCTGCCTCCTTCACCCTTGATAAATATTTTCTGTTTGTTTGATCTAAAGGCAATATCAATTGATACCGGCTGTCTTTAGGTGATGCAAAAACATCGGCTTTCTAAACCATTTTAGAAATCGGCTACACTTAACCGATTTAAGAGTTGACCCAAACGCTAGGATAGTCATTTCTTGAGATATTTCCCGTTAAGTGCTTTAACAAACTCCGTCCCGTCAAGATCCTCTAACACATAGGCATTACCAGGCACACAACGATTAATCCGATAGGGCCCTTCCCAATTAGGCGACCATTTTCTGAATCTACTATCTCGGGACCCGATCGGCAAAATCAACTTCCAGACAAGATCTCCCTCGGCAAACGATTTATTCATCACCTTTTTGTTGTAATGCCAAGCTGCCTTAGCCTTGTTTTCCTTGATCCTCTCTAATGCCCTTAACCGATTCTAAGCCAAGTCTTCAAGTTCATCTGTCATCAAACTATAGTAATCATCGGCTGTCAACTGATTTTGCAAAGAAATTCTCCTAGAGCCGATGTTAGTTTCCCAAGGTAGAACTGCCTCATGTCCATATACCAACTGATACGGCGGCACCCGAGTAGATCCATGACATGCCATCCGATAGGCCCATAGTGAATCGGCTAATGTAGTATGCCATCGACGCGGCTGTTCATCAATCTTCCGCTTAATAGAAAGAACCAACTTGATCAAACTCTTATTAGAAGCTTTCCACCTGTCCATTAGCCTGAGCATAATAAGGCGATGAATTATAACTTGATTCCATACTGGCAGCAAACTGTTGAAACTCATCAGACACGAAGATAGATCCCCTGATCATAATTATCGTCTGAGGAATCCCAAACCGATCAATTATGTGCTCCTTTACAAACTCGATCGCCTCTTTGGATGTAACTTTCTTCAGAGGAATCGCTTCTACCCACTTCGTAAATAATCTGTCGCTGCCAATATTGAACTTATGCCCTTTACTTGATGAGGAACAACCTGGCCGATCATACTGTCAATCCCATCCTTTGAACGGCCACGGTTTGCAATGATAGGATACATAGCCGTGCTGGGTGCTCGCTATAAATTTCCAAATTTTTTGACAATCTTGACACCCTTTATAGTACGTGAAGCAATCCTTCAGGCACATTGTTAGCCAAAAATACCCCTACTCTCTCGAGCAACCACTTCATCTTATGAGCGATTGATGAGTCCACAAACGCCTTCATGTACCTCGCACATAACCACTTTGGCTTCTTCGAAATTCAGGCACCTCAGCAGAACTCCTTCAAAAGTCCGATTAATATAAACTCTCGCATCAAGCAGCACATACTTAGTAGCTTTATACGAATTTTCTGGAGAACGCGATTGCGACGGATTTTGTAGATAACCAATTATTTCCTGTCTCCAGTCAATCGGCTTTGTTTGAATATCAATTATCGGCTATTTCAACCTCAACCTGCTATTCAGAGCCGATAACAAGAAGCAATCTGTGCAGATCATTGCTCTAAATCTGCTCCCTAGGAAATATGACTATTGATACCATCTTGAATCCTTTAATCAAATCTGTAGGCATTTCTCTCATAATATGATCTCAAAACATCATCCCTGCCTCATATCTCCAGATCAACTGCTTGATCACCAATAAAGGAATCACAAACGATCTCTATAAATTGGCTTCCTATTTCCCTTTAAAAGTTGAAGTCTTTCAATACGCCCTGTATTCCGCTTGATTATTAGTCGCGATAAGGTTTAATTGTAAAAGAAAGACTCCAAACTTGCCGCCCAAGGCGGATATAATGACAAGCCGATACAGATCCTGCTTGCCAAACCGATCCATCAATAAAGTCCAAGGCGACCGGCTCCACATACTCTCATGAACCCTCTGTGTTGCCATGAAATCGGCCACTGCCTGTCCATTGATTGCTTTAGCCGATTCATTCTCAGCCGAACTCTGTCAAAGCAAAAATCCATTTTCCAACTCGCCCTTCAAGACTGGAGCTGAAACATATATTTGACCACGATCGCCTTGCAACGCCAAATGTACACTCAGCGATAGGATATATGCCTTAACTTTGTAACATGAAGAAATATAAACAAAGCCATAATTTCTCCACCGCAGGATATCTCGTCAGCATCCAAAAGCTTCCTGCTTAGATAAATACACAACGTCGCTCCTTGCCCCAAACTGCTTGAATTAAAACAGACCCGATGGACCCTCTCCTGGCTGAAACAAGTACACCTGAACGGCACTCACTTTCTGCGGCGGACTTAAAATAGGTGGGGAACTCAGATAGTTCTTGATCTCGTCAATGTCTTCTGCGGGCGTTGCCCCCACACAAATCTTGGTCGGCTTTCAACTTCAGTTAATTATAAATGAGTAAAAGACTCAATTCTCCCTGACAAATTTGGAATATAAACCTCCTCACAAAATTAATCTTGCCGATCAATGACTGCCATTATTCTGTCTTTTTGCTGGTGCCTGTGTCTTAATGGCCTGATGCTCCGTTGAAACTTATCCCTCAGCTCATGACCATAAAACCCAAAAACTACCCGCGATACACCAAACAGCGCATTTATTGGGATTCTCCTTAGTCCGTTTCTTGGCCTCTCTAGCACTTTTCGCAAATCGGCTATATGGCTTTCCTCACTTTTACGACTTAACCACACTCTGTCGATGTAGATTTCTCCCACAAGCGATAAGATCTAAATATATAATTCATCGCTCCGGG
>RYFJ01002654.1:0-72913 GCA_003991445.1 Oryza meyeriana var. granulata | reverse complement strand
TGTTTAAAAGAAAGTAATCAGTTTTGATTTCTGTTGATCTTTGCTTGATAAGAAAGGAAACAAAGGGGAAGAGAAATAGGTGGGGAAGCTATTTGTGTGTTTTTTATGTTATTGGGTGGTTTTGCATAACATGTCTCGTTTTGACTTCCTCCCACTTAATCTTCATTATTGTATCTTCCTGGAGTACCTCTCCGGGAATTCTGTCTTAATTTATTCTTGTATATTACTTTTTTTATCCCTTTAATTGATAATCTTTATTTTGATTGGAATCATGTAAAGATTATTTGATTTGATACAGCTACTTGTGCAGATTTTATGATAAGAGCATTCTTCTTGTCAGAATGTGTATTTAATTTACTATAAATATCTAATACTTTATGTATATCACGTTGCTTTTGCGTGTTATTCCGACTGATCACAAACGCCGAAAATCCTTTTGCCTGACTCTATTCGATGAGAAGGAAACAAAACGCTCCTTCTTACCTATTCAGTAATCATTCGATTCAATCTTTAATGAGCTCCTCGAAAGTTTAAGGCAAATGAACGCATTTTTGGTTTTCCGTTTGTTTTTGTTGTCCGTCGTTCTCTAGGAGCATATATCCTCTGCGTGTTGGTGAATTCGGTGGTCGATTGAATCCAATTGGACCTTAATGAATAACAATGATTTCTTCTTTTAGCATCGCTTTTTCCCAATAAGGTAACAAATGAATTATTCCCATATATAAAATATTAGTTCCAATGGCTAGAGCAAATCCTTGTTTTGTGTAAAAGCTTAATCTACCCCTATGCTATGAATAAACAGATCCACGAGCTCTATCAATTAGAAAACGACTTTCGTGTAGGGGTAAGTGTAGTTACTGATTTCTATTAACTGAAGGATTGCTATTGCTGACATCTTCTGTGATGGAAGCCAAGGGAAAGGCCACCAAGAGATTTGGGTGGGTTGGCATTCCTATATTACCTAGTCGCCCGTTACGATATTCCTTTTACGAGAGATAGCCTACTTTCGCTTCTAAAGTTCCTTCTTTATACTTCATTGAAAAACATAATCCTATCCTTCCAGGGCTCGATCGAAGTCACAACATAGGCACCTATTGAACTCTTCATCTAAGACTTAGACTCAACTCTTTGTCAGGCATGCACGAGTGGTAAGTGAAAGGAATGGTTTGGATGGATTCGAAAAGAAGTAGGGAGCACCGGGTTTAGAAGGAAAGATCGCGCCTTGCTTCGATCTTATTCTTCATCTCTTTACCTCTACCTACTTTACCCAATTTAAGAACTGCTTAGTGGCAAAGAAATTACGTATTACATGTCCGATTACTGCCTTCCACGTGCTTTTCATACCCACCTCTTGGCAGCCTGGTGAACCAGACTACTAGATCTCTGCTGCCCGCTCTTAGAACTTTTTTTTAAAAAAGAGAGGGCCTATTCAAAAAATAAGTTTTCCTATAGCTAAAAAAGAGTACCAGCTATGAAGCCCCCTGTTCCGTGGGTTACGTTAATAATGAGAAATAAATGGTTTACCTCGCCCCATCCATTCTCCTTTCCTCTAGTTTCACTTACGAGGACTTTTTGTTTGGACTTAGTCGAAGCTGGAAATGATCAAAAGTCATCTTCTGACGGCTCATCTCCTACTTGCCATGCAACACATTTTCTTCCCACACATCACTTTGATAGCTGCCTTTGAACTCCTGCACCCACTAAGGAAGCAACTCAGTTACTGCTTTAACTTCTCCCCTCTCTATTTCCACTTCTGTCTGCATCAGTTGCTTTGTTTTCTGCTCCTTTCTTATATTGAATTGTGTAGTCTAGGCCCAGCAATTTGCACAAACTTTTGTGTGTGAGAGTATGGGTCAATCTGTGTTAAAGCATGTACTGATGGCTCTCATGATGGGTTCTTATGAAAAAGGGGGCACTGCAGATGTAGTGTCTCCATTTTTGGACTGCCTTGAGTAAAGCAAGAAAGTCCTTCTCATAGGTAGATAACCCAAGGCTCTTAGGTCCTAATGCTTTACTGAGGTAAGCTATAGGTATCCGACCCTGCATCAAAACAGCTCCGATTCCCTTCTCTGACGCATAAGTTTCCAGCTAAAAAGGTTTTGTGAAGTCCGGCATTGCCAATACCGGTGCACTAGCCATGGCCTTCTTCAATTGTTCAAACGCTAGGGTTGCATTCTGGTCCCACCTAAACCCATTTTTTGGAAGTAGGTTGGAACGTGGCTTGCTACTGACTCCATACTTTCGCACAAACTGCCTGCCTATAGTACCCTGTTAACCCTAGGAGAGCCCGTAATTCTTTAATTGTTTTCAGTACTGGCCAATTCAACATTGCTTCCACCGGTCGAAAGCCCTTGCCCTGAGGGGTACAAGCAGGAAGCAAATAATAGCTGCAGTCTTGTGAGGAACATCTTCACATATCCATAGTGGGAAGAGAGGTAATCTCAAAGCTTAATATCTGTATATAACAGATTTGAGGAATAATATACCTTGTTATTAATACGTATAGAAAGTCAATCCTTCTTTTTCCGATATGCCGCTCCGCAAGCAAGGAGTGCTGCGCATGAGCGGAGCGAAAACTAAGCAAGGGGAATTCCGTCATTCCATGGAAAGCATGCAAAATCCTTTGATTGTTTATAGAATCAAAATCACTATATAGTCTTTCTTGTTCCACTTGCAAGGCAAGGAAGAAAAATGTCAGTTTTGTTATTACAACCTTATTTTTTTATGACAAAGACAAAAAGCTACGCACAAATTCTCATTGGATCTCGGTTGTTCTTAACAGCGATGGCTATTCATTTAAGTCTTCGGGTAGCACCACCAGATCTTCAACAAGGTGGAAATTCTCATATTTCGTATGTACATGTTCTTGCGGCTCGGATGAGTATAGTTATTTATATTGTGACTGCTATAAACAGTTCCTTGTTCCCATTAACAAAACATCCCCTTTTTCTTTGCTCTTCTGGAACCGGTACAGAAATTGGTGCTTTCTTTACTTTGTTTATGTTAGTGACTGGGGGGTTTTGGGGAAGGCCTATGTGGGGTACCTTTCGGGTGTGGGATGCTCGTTTAACTTCTGTATTCATCTTGTTTCTTATTTACCTGGGTGCACTGCGTTTTCAAAAGCTTCCTGTCGAATCGGCTCCTATTTCAATCCGTGCTGGACCGATCGATATACCAATAATAAAGTCTCCAGTCAATTGGTGGAATTCATCGCATCAACCTGGGAGTATTAGCCAATCTGGTACATCAATACATGTTCCTATGCCCATTCCAATCTTGTCTAACTTTGCTAACTTCCCCTTCTTTACCCGTATCTTGTTCATTCTGGAAACACGTCTTCCTATTCCATCTTTTCCCGAATCTCCCTTAACGGAAGAAATAGAAGCTCGAGAACAAGCAACGGATTGAGCGCACTAGCGCGAAAGCGTTGGCACGCGCATCCGTTTTCGTGCTCCACTAAAAACCTAGTTCGCTCTCAAATAAAAACCTAGTTCACTCGCTAAAGCATCCATGGCTGAATGGTGAAAGCGTCCACCAACCTAGAAAGGCAAAATGGGTCAAAAAGTAGGACGAGATTCAGTAAGTAATTCAGTGAGTGCTTTCTTTTATAAGAAGAGCGTCGGCTTGGAAGAAGAAAATGAAATACGAACAACGGCGCTGGTCGTAATAGATCGACTTGAATGCGTCTTCTTGCTCCAGCATTCAAGTTCCATTTCAAGGGAGGACGACGTACCATGATACTTTCAGTTTTGTCGAGCCCTACTTTGGTCTCTAGTTTGATGGTTGTACGTGCTAAAAATCCGGTACATTCCGTTTTGTTTCCCATCCTAGTCTTTTGCGACACAGCTGGTTTACTTATTTTGTTAGGTCTTGACTTCTCCGCTATGATCTCCCCAATAGTTCATATAGGAGCTATTGCCGTTTAATTCCTATTCGTGGTTATGATGTTCAATATTCAAATAGTGGAGATTCACGAAGAAGTATTGCGCTATTTACCAGTGAGTGGTATTATTGGACTGATCTTTTGGTGGGAAATGTTCTTCATTTTAGATAATGAAACCATTCCATTACTACTAACCCATAGAAATACGACCTCTTTGAGATATACGGTTTATGCCGGAAAGGTATGAAGTTGGACTAATTTGGAAATATTGGGCAATTTACTTTATACCTACTATTCCGTCTGGTTTTTGGTTTCTAGTCTGATTTTATTAGTAGCCATGATTGGAGCTATAGTACTGACTATGCATAGGACTACAAAGGTTCAACGACAGGATGTATTCTGACGAAATGCCTTGGATTTTAGGAGGACTATAATGAGGAGGACGACAGACCAAATCACGATCTACTAAAAGGAGAAATTGTGGTTCGAGTCTATGTCGTGAGATGGCCAGTGATCTTTAGCTGGTCATGGCCATAATGTGCTTTTTTTCCTTGGATTCATTGGAACCTTCTTTTTCCTCGCGAAAATGGTTCCAGTAAAGCAAACTAAGAGCGGGGAAGGAAATAGGGTGGGCATAAGCTCACCAATTAGGATGCGTGATTGATGGCATCTTTTTTTTCACATGATCAGGGCTTTTCTTTGGGGCTGGGAAGGTAACAACTAGGGAAGGGCACCTGCTCTCCAATTTCTATTCTTTGTTATCCGTACAGAACTTCTCTATTCCAAACCCGAGAGTCATTCTTTCGATTCAATAGAGCGATAATCCAAATTATAGGAGTATACCGGGCGAATTCTTCCAAGAAAAAAGAAAAGTAGGGCAATAGTTGACTATTCACACTTACCCCATCTCAGCTTTAATTGAAAATCGCGTCAATAAAAAGAAAAAAAACCACCAGGTCGAGTTCGCTTCTCCCTTCCTTTTGGTGTTTAGGATGTTAAGAAGAGAGGAAAGGGGAACTACGCTAAATGGAGAATTCATCCTGGTGATGGTCTATTCCAATGGGCATGCATCTGAGATATGGGCTTTGAGCATAGGAACGCCCACCTTTACAAGAGCTCAGTTCTAAGATTGTTTGCGCGCAGACACCACTACTATTCTTTCTTTTCTTGTTATGCATCCGGTCCTATAAATCTTTTTTATTCTCCCCATCCATGGTTTCTTTTACTTTTTTATAGGCGTCCGGCACATGCATACAACCATTCCTTCTTCTCCTTCAGAGACATCAAATAACATAACCTCGCCATTTTATGGTGACCGGACTCTACTCCCACTCCTGCTTCCATTGGGATCAATTTCATCATCAGATGGGATGTAGATACTACCGCCCCTATCGCATTCAACATTCCTTCGATGGCATTTCATCTGGTTCAGTCAATTCACGTGTGTTCTTTCGGGTTTGAGCTATTCAAAGTCTATCTAGTCCCGTTATGTCTTTTATTGGTTCCATAGGATACTGGTCGTATTGCCTCGACGGCTGTTCCTTACAAGTCTATTTCCGTTCTACTCTAAAATTTGGATAAATCAATGCTCTATTTGAAGTTGTTCGTTCGTATTGCCCGAGATGTATATCGATCAGCTATGGATGAAACTGATAGTGTAACTGCCAAATCATCCAAGTAAGGATATCGATAAGCACGAAGATTTCTCTCAATGATGAGAATATCATTCTGTCTTGAGAAATGCATATTGTCGTTTTAAGATCTGGATTGTGACAGAAGTCGTTGGCACGGACCTTTCCATATCTAGGCAGAAAGATTTCCTCCGCTAACGGCTCTGGTTGAGAGTCTCCCTCCTTTTCAGTCTGATGCGTTTGAGCAGTAGTCGTTCCCATCCTCTTGATTTCCAAGTCTCGTGAAAGAAATCCAATGCGAAAAAGACAGCAACAACCTTCTGATAGTTAGGAAACAAAAGGCAATCCATGTTCCGCCCTTCCTCTTTCGCTTGTTTTGGCTGTGAGTTCTTCTATTGAATCTATTTCATTTGAATGTATGAACTGATTAGTACATGTGCATGAGTGACACGAGTTAGTACAGGAAAAGAAAAAGCTGTACCAGTCTTGACATGTGTTAGTGCACGAAAAGCCTAAGCCACGTCCAATCTTGTTGAATTTCTTTTCAAGGTTTATAAAAAGCTAATCCAGGTTCCTTTATATCTAATATGAAAATTTTGAAGCTTAAATGATTGCGCGCCACAAATTCATATTTTAGAAGGTTGATTTGGCCTACTTTTGACCTTTATTCCTCTAGTTTCTGTGAGACTTGGTTCATACAAGTTTGATACAATATGATAATAGGCTGTATAGGTAAGATTGTGTGTGGCCCTCGAGGTGAGGTAATACCCTACTTCCAGCTGTTGTGTATTGCCTTTGAGGTTGGCAAGGTTACAGGGTAGGAATCCCAGTCGGACTCCGACTAAGGGATTTCCTTCTAGAGATGCAATGTAACCGACTAAGGTAATATTCATCGAGTCCTGTTGCATCCCCAATTATAGGATTGGGTCTATCCTTTGTCCGAGTGGCCTCATCCTCCTTGGTAAAGATTTCCCTACCTTGCTCCCGAGTTGTAACAGCTTGCCCTCCAAAACTGCACAGCCCAACCCATCCGACGGGCAGGCCCACTTACACATAGCAACCCACTTACACTTTCGTCCTCGCTTCGTGCAAAAGGGTTAACCCGAAAGTGCTATGGTTGGAGGGACAAGACCTTATAAGTTGGTTCAACTCCGGCTAAACTAGCAAGGTGGTACTAATCAAGTGCACGCAGCAGTCATGGGCCACATAGGCCAGATCCTAATTGGGCCAGGATGTCGCGCACACCCCCCCAAAGGACTTGGCGTCCCCGCCGGTCCAACTTACCCACATAGCCACACAGGCATATAGGCAAATGTCCAGGAACGTGCCCCCGCCATATGCCATGCCATGTGCCTCACACAGAGCCCACATGCGTCATGCGCCATATGCCTGCACATTGACCCATACGTGCAACTGCGAGGGTCGGCTCTGATACCATTTGTAATAGCCAGCTCTCCAGAACTGCGCAGCCCAGCCCATCCGACGGTCAGGCCCACTTACATATAGCACTCTACTTATACTTTCGTCCTCGCATCGTGTAAAAGGGTTAACCCGGAAGTGCTATGGTTGGAGGGACAAGGCTTTATAAGTTGGTTCAACTCTTACTCAACTAGCAAGGTGGTACTAATCAAGTGCACACAGCACTCATGGGCCTCATAGGCTAGATCCTAATTAGGCCAGGATGTCGCATGAGTACCCATTGTCTGAGTACCTCTTCTCTAAATCCCGCTTCATATCAGTTGGCAACGGGGTTATGAAGGGCTTCATAGAAAATATGAATAGTGTGTGCCGAATAGGCGCACCTATTAGGTGTAGCCCCCGACTTGTGTGCTTAATTGTGAAACAATTAAATATAAAGTCAAAGATCTTTAACCTGTAAGCCTTTTTCGAGTAGTATACTTCCCAGAAATTAGGCTCTTCAGCATAATGTCAGCTGGAAGTATTTTTGCTCAAGGCAATTTTGGCTAAGCATGTAAGCCGAGTACCACTTCATGGATTTTTAACCCAATATGTGGTCAGGTGTTCTTGAGAGATACCTTGTCGATGTTTTACACTGGCAATAAGAATATGGGGCTACTCGTGAGACCTAAATTTGATGGATTGCAAAGGAACACGAAACAATTTATACTGGTTCAAGCCCTCGAGATGAGGTAATATCCTACTTCCAGTTGTGGTGTATTGCCTAGGTTTCTCTAGTGAGATTTTGATATGCCCTCAAGGGGGCGCCCTGCCTCCCCTTATATACAAGGAGACGGCGCCCTGCCTCCCCTTATGTACAAAGAGACAGGGTTACAAGGTAGGAATCCCAGTCAGACTCCGACCAAGGGATTTCCTTCTAGGAATACAACGTACCCGACTAGGACTATATCCTTTCCTTGTCGTACAAGGTAATGTATGCCGAGTCCTATTGTATCCCTAATTACAAGGTTAGGCCCATCCTCTGTCCGAGTGGCCTTAATACTTCTCTTGAGGTACCAAAGGCCCATGGCCTCCACATTAGCCCCTAAGACCTTCATAGTTGAGTCACAGCTGATGCCGAGTGCTCATCCTCCTTGGTGAAGATTTCCTGAGTGTTTTGCTCCCGAGTGCTCATCGTCCGAGTGCTTTCTTCTCCAAGTCCTTCTTCTTGTCGGCTGGCAACGAGGTTATGAAGGGCTTCATAAAA
The DNA here is from genome assembly GCA_003991445.1 of Oryza meyeriana var. granulata. Classification (NCBI taxonomy): domain Eukaryota; kingdom Viridiplantae; phylum Streptophyta; class Magnoliopsida; order Poales; family Poaceae; genus Oryza; species Oryza meyeriana. The sequence goes on along the minus strand of RYFJ01002654.1, from coordinate 64,734 downwards.
GAATATGAATAGTGTGCACCGAATAGACGCACCTATTAGGTGTAGCCCTCGACTTTATGCTTAATTGTGAAACAATTAAACATAAAGTCAAAGATCTTTAACCTTTTAGTCTTTCATGAGTAGTATACTACTAGGAAGTTAGACTCTTCAGCATCATGTCGGCTGGAAGAAATTTTGCTTAGGGCAATTTTTGGCTAAGCATGTAAACCGAGTATTATTTCATGGATTTTAACCCAATATGTGATGAGGTGTACTTGAGAGATACCTGTATCCCCAATTTTAATATAGACCAGCTATTGATCCTTATAAGGATATATCCTCAATACCTTAAAATAATCAAGATACCCGAATGTATACACCCGGCTATAGGCTTAGCATGAAGCGTATTTGATTATTTAATCGGTTCTTTTAAAATAGCACCTGCATTGCGATTTTAACGTGACCAGCGGACGACCCAATAGGGCATGCTATTTAAGAACTTATATCTTTAGCCTACTACTGAATAAGCTGGCCCAAACCGACATACCTAGCACAGCCCACAAAATTGGCATCCCTCGCATGTCTAAACAATGTCATTGGTGTCGGTAAGCGTAGTCAGCCAAAGGAATCCTTGTCTACAAGCCTTTCTGACTTACATTCTGGATACAGCATGGTTGCCACAGATGCCCAAGTGGATAGATTGTAGGATCTGCTTGCCCTCCTTAGGTGTGACGCAGTGCATGAGAACTCCAGATGCGCGTTGACAATATAGGTCTTCTCCGACTATGATAAAGCTTTTGCTCCGTCACTTGACTTACTCAGCTTCGTTGCGATCTTTAGGAAGTTTGTCTTCCAGTAGGAATCAAATGATTAGGGTCTTCCAGTCTTGAAAAATAATGAGCACCTCCGTAGGTTCCGGGTTTGGTGCTACCTCCAACTGAAAGCTCCAATAGTGGCTTCTTTCCTTGTTTTGGCCAAATAGGTACCCGAACGCTGTGTCAGCGCAGGATTCGGCTGGCGACCCTCTTGGGGCATACCCAACCTGGCAAAATTATAATATAAGGTACCCAAACCTCACATTAGCACAGGATTCGGCTGTCGACCCTCATGGGGCTTACCCTACCCAACAGAGTCATGGCCAAATAAGGTACCCGAACCTTGCATTAGCATAGGATTCGGCTAGTGACCCTCATGGGGCATACCCTGCCCAGCAATGTGGTACCCGAGCCCCGACTGGTGCCATAGGTCGGTTATTAGCCCTCATGGGGCATACCAAGGTAAAGGTGACACCCGAGTCCCTACTGGCGTGAGTACTCGGGCAGTAGCCCTCGTGGAGCATTCCGAGTGATTCTTGAAGCGTCGCACTCCAAGTGTATCTTGGCAGACTGGTCCAGCCCCTAAGCATAGGAGATCGGCTCGTAACCATGAGTTCCTATTACGCGTATCTGGAACTAGGCCCTGCATTATAAACATATCGGATGAGTAGCATCTGATGTAGAGAACAATCACCCAAAGAAAATTTATCTATTTTACAATAGATGTAAGTATGTGTTCCTCTTCTTATTGATATTAATTTCCTCGAGTAGTTGACCCCTTACATTTAAACACTCTGTCCGACTAGTCATAGCCCCTAGCGTCGGTAGTCGGCTCATGGCTCTTTCCTAGACATGTATTTTGGATGACTTGAGTTCGTCTTTCATGGAGCAAAGCTTCATGGATTGGAATTTATGCTACTCGAGTACTTTTGCAACCATTAAGAGGAAAAACAGAAAAACGCACAGCATGTGCACATATTAGGTGTAAATGCAGCTGTGGCATTGGCGAGGCCGAGTGAGGAATTGACGATCTCATCCTCCTAGATCTGATCCCGACTGGCGCTAAGCCGTATCCGAGTCAAACCATAGGGAATTGAGTTGCCTCCTAGCCTATTTAGATGAGAATATCATATAAAGGAGAAAATATTTATCAGAAAGCGACTTAGCTGTTTGGTATTGCTCAAGTTGGGAGTATGGATGCCATCCATGCATTTGAGATTGTGAGCCCCCGAGCATGTCACTTGTTGTTCTGATAATCTTCGGTTCTAGGAGATTGAAGACGGTTGTGATCGACTATCACAATGAGGTCATCCGACTTGCGTTTGTGGTTCCCAACCTTAGTCGGAGCCACATTGTCGGTGTCCTTCCGCTCCTTCTGTAGGGGCTCCTTCTTGTCGTCTAAAGCTTCAGCGACGGCGTCGGCTAAGTTGGCATACTTGTTTGCCTCAAATAGAGCCTTGACAGAACTCGGTGGCTTCCGAGTAAACTTAGCGATGAACGGGGTGTCTTTGACTCCCTTGCAGAAGGCGGCGATGACAACCTCGTCCTTGATCTTGGGTATCGAGTTTCTCTTCTTGGAAAACCACTTGATGAAGTCGCGGAGGGACTCGTTCTTCCTCTAGTGGCACTGGTAAAGATCATACTCAGAAGATGGTCTCTCGTAGGTTCCTTGGAAATTTGCCACGAATCGTTCACGGAGTTCTCCCAGGAGCCGATTGACCTCCTAGGAAGTCCTGTTAGCCATGTCCTCGCCGAGTCAGCCAAGGCGACTAGGAGGTAGTTAGCCATGGCCTTGTGATCGCCTCCGGCTACGCGGATTGCCAAGGTGTAAACTGTGAGCTAGAATTCTGGGTTGGTCTTCCCATTGTACTTCTCTTTTCCAGTCGGCTTGAAGCCAGATGGCTAGTTGACTTGTTGTAGTTCGTGGGTGAACACCGGTACTCCTTCATCTGGGTGAGGGCTCCGACTCTGACTACGGTGATGAAATCGCTCGTGGTGGAGGCTGAAGTGCTCACGCTCATCTTCTAGTCGGTGGCGCTCATCCTCGTCGTGTTCACGGCGTCGAGCGTTAATATCATGGTGGAGATCCCGCCGTAGTCATCCTCGGGCGTCTTAGTTATCGCGGCGGTCATCACGATGATGCCGCCGTCGATCGTTACTCGGATTGCCGAGTGACGTATGTTGTGACTCTGAGTGACGTTGACCAGAGCCAGCTACTCAGCACCGTACTAAAGCAGATGAAACCGTCGTGTTTGAAGCCGTCTTGTTTGACGATATGAAAGTGTCTGTAGATTGTTGTCGTTGCTGGCATGCTGCAGTGGTGATCATTGCCTTGATCCTTGCGATGGTTGGGGTGGCCTGGTGGTCAGGGCCGAATTGTAAGGTGTTCAATAATGTGGCAACGGCCACGACGTTCTATTGTGAGGTCATGAAGACATCATGGTCACCAACTCGGGTTTGGAGGATATCTTGTTGAGTAGTCCACCCAGCCTTGCGTAGATTGTCATTGCGAGCATCGCACTCAGCCTGCAGGCGTCTTGCGTCTTCCTCCTGTTGTTCACGTAGTCGGTGGCTTCCTCTTCTTGCAAATCATAGAGTCGGCATGCCTCCTGAGCAGGAGTTGAGCCCTTGGATTTCATAAAGACTTCGCGAGGTAGAGAGAAGCTGTCCGACTGAGAGTTGGAGTCAGAATAATTGAGGGGGGTAATAACAACCTCGACCTCCCTAGATCCAATCTCGAGCGGCTCTGAGCCATATCTGAGTTGAACTCTAGGGGATTGGGTTTGCCGCATCAGATGTTGATTGAAGATATCCACGGCGTCATTGAGTTCGAACGGGAGATTGACGATCTCTTCCTCTCTTAGCCCGATCTCGGCTAGCTTGAGGCCAAGTCCGAGTCAAACGCTAAAAGGAAGAGTTGTCCCTACACTCGGGCATGTTGGAGGTTGCCGCAGCATGTCGCCGAAGATTGCCACAGTGTTACGTAGACCGACCAGCGCGGAGTCGGCTTGATGTCTAGTTGATCGGATCGAATCTGAGTCGGACAGGGTGAGGTTGCTGAATTCGTCGGCGGTGAAGTCAAGGCTCCCAAAGCTAATTGTTTGCCCGGGGAAGAAGTTGATGCCATTGACTTCTGTGATTGGATCCATCAGGCTTGTCGAAGATGATCTCATCGATTCCCCTACCAGGCGCGCCAACTATCGATATTTTACACCGGCAATGAGAATATGGGGCTACTCGTGAGACCTAAACTTGATGGATTACAAAGGAACACGAAACAATTTATACTGGTTTAGGTCCTCGAGATGAGGTAATACCCTACTTCTAGTTGTGGTGTATTGCCTTTGAGGTTTCTCTGGTGAGATTCTGATATGCCCTCAAGGGGGCGCTCTGCCTCCCCTTATATACCGAGGAGACAGGGTTACAAGGTAGGAATCTCAGTCGGACTCCGACCAAGGGATTTCCTTCTAGGAATAAAACGAACCCGACCTGAACTATATCATTTCCTTGTCATACAAGGTAATGTATACCGAGTCCTATTGTATCCCTAATTATAAAAGGTTAGGCCCATCCTTTGTCTGAGTGGCCTTAATGCTTCTCTTGAGGTACCCGGGGCCCATGGTCTCCACATACCTGCATCCCTAATTTTAATGGAGATCAGCTGTTGATCCTTTTAAGGATATATCCTCAATACCTGTCGAATAATTCAGATATCTGAACACATGTGTCCAGCAATTAGACTTAACATGAAGCATATTTGATTATTCTAATCGGTTTCTATAAAATAGCATATGTACTGTGATTTTAACACAACCAGCAGTCGGCCCAATAGGGCATGCCATTTAGAAAGTCATATCTTATAGCCCATCACCAAGCTAGTTGGCCCAGGCCCACTAACCTGATTTAGGCCTTATAAAGCAATGGGAGAGAGAAAAGATTCCCCTTTCTTCCCCAATCCGCCGAATCGCTTTGTCTTCCCGAAACCGCGCCCAAATTTCATGCCTCTGCCTTGCTAGGGTTCACTGCTACTCGCGCTCCCGGCTTGAGACCCACTGACATCCACCTCCCAGCGTCGTTTCCAAGCTCCACAAGCCTTTCTGCTAGACCCCTTCATCTCCAACAATGCCGAGGGCACCATTTGAGATCCCCAAGATGACGGCCGAAATGTGGCCGATGTCAGACTGCAGTCCGGTGAAGTTGAAACTCTTGGAGAAACAGATGATTTTGCAGCAGCATGAGGTCATCCATTGGCGCACCGCCGAGGGGGAATCCGTTCTAGCCCCCAAACCAGGTGAAACTGTTGTTTTTACCTCGTTCTTCGACCGTGGCTTGGCCCTCCCCTCTTCAAATTTTCTTCGCCAACTCCTTGCTTTTGATCAAATTGAGTTGGTGAATCTCAATCCCAACTCAATCCTTCATATTTGTATCTTTGCCACCCTATGTGAATCTTTTTTGGGAGTCAAGTCCCATCTCAATCTCTTTCGATACCTCTTCCATATCAAGCCCCAACCTTCTAAGACCAAGATCCAGATCATCAGGGGGGCAGGGCTTCAGCTTAGAAATGAGATGAAGAGAATCTACCTCAATGTCCCCCTGAAAACTTCTCTCAAGGGGTGGCACCAAGAGTGGTTTTACTGTTCAAATCTTGAGCCCACTCTTCCCCCTTTCTCTGGATCCCCTCCATCCGTTCTGCCCAGCTGGTCCTCGGTGCTAGCATAGGAAGAAATAGGGCAAGTATTCCAGCTGATGGAGAAGATTGATCTCCTAAAGGGCACAGGCTTGACAGGTCCATTGGTGGCGAGGTGCTTCTTGGACCGCTGCACCCGACCATTGAAGGCCAGGAGCCACTTCGGTTGGGATTAATAGGGCAAGGACGACCCCAGCCGGGAGTATCCCTACGTCACTGACAATGATAAGGAAACCTACACCTTGTTAGGCTTCTTCATCAATGGGGTGGTGGAGACCAAGGATGAAGAGAGAGCCCCCAAGCCCTATTGCAAGGGCAGGCCCCGGCCGAAGGTAATCTTGTAATGTCATTGTTGATCTGTTATCCATATGTGATGAATGTTGCGAATGCCTGTCCAATTCTGCAATGTATGATGGATGTTGTCCAAATATTTGCAGGACTGTGAGGAATTCGATGTTGATTCCCAGGACCAATCGGCTGTGGGATCAAAGAAACGCCTAGCCAGCCCCTCTGCTGCCTAACCCAGCCCCAAGAGGGCTGGGAAAAGACCAACGACTAACCAGGGGAAGAAGAAGAGCATGCTGAGTACGGCGCAGGGGAGCCTAAAGATCAAGGACCCCATCAGCTCAGCCCCCAAGCCACCAAGCCCGAGGCCAGCGTCGCCGAGTGCCTCGACCCCCCAGTCGGCTGTGTCGGGCACAGCGCCGACTGGGGCCAGCTCGCCTCCACTGACTGCTGCGCCGATGAGCTTGACAGCTGGTGGCTCTCCGCCGTCGAGCAGGCTCTCAAGCCCCTCGCCGACCTCCACTGGAGCACCACTATGGAAGTTCAAGACTTCCAAGAGGTAGTAGAGAATCTTCAATCTTTTGAGAGACTTGAATATCATTGTAGTATCATGGTTGTCGACGATTTCTGCAGGAAGCGAAGTGACACAGACCCTAGGGGGACTACGCCACCAACCCTTGCTGCCGAACCCGTCCTGGTTGAGCCACAGCAAGCAATGGTACAGACCGAGCCAGAGGCCATCCCAGCTACTGAGGCTGAGGCGATCCCAACAGCCGAGCCACCAGCAGCAGCCAGCCAGGACGTCGTGGTTGAAGTTGCAGCTCCAGCCCCCAAGCCAATCCCAGAAGCCCCTGCAGCAGTTAAGCTGAGGCCCAGGACCCCATCACTAGAGTTGTCGTCATCTTCTAAAGAGGGTGACCTCCCCAGGCTCGAAGCTCCTCCGCCAAACCTCCCCAAAACATTTTACTGGGTTACTCCTAAGGGGGTGGCAGTGAGTTTTGAACACGACGAGCAAGTAGCCCTAAGAGGGAGGACCAATCTGATGTACGCTGCAATTGCTGCGTTGAAGGGGATTCAGGTACACAATCAATTCTGCTGCATTTGCTGACTGATGATTTTTTTGAATCTTGTACTCTGTCTGTCGATTTTGACTGACTTTGGTATATCTTGAGTAGAAGGTTGTCGATCGCTCTGAAAAAATGGGCAAGGTCTTGACCGAGCTTGCCCCTTAGCTGCTCTAGCTTCGCCAGCTCCAGGTGGCCAAGGACGACCTGGAGCGGACCAGCCAGGAGAGAGAAACATGGCTGAGGGGGTCCGTGGACAAACTCAGGGACGAAAACTGGGCCCAAGCCGAGAAGATAAGAAGTAAGTCTCCTTGTTGTTGTCTTCCCAAGTGAATCCCAAGCACACTTCTCTGCATTATCGAGTCTTGACTGTCTTATGTTACAGACCTTGAATCTGAGCTTAGCGCCCAGACCAAGGAGAACGAACGCCTTGAGAAGAAGTTGAAGGAAGTCAAGAAGGCCAAGGTGAAGGTGGAAGCCGACTACGCTAGTAAGTTTCCTACCTGGCTGTAAATTGGCTTCAACTGCCTGCTCCAGTGAACTGATATGTCCGTTGATGTATGGGTAGCATCCAAGGCCAACTCGAAGATCCAATTCGGCGTCTTTGCGGAGAAAAAATCAAGATCATCAAGGAATCGCGGCAGATCACCGTTGACTCCGTGAAGACTCTCCTTGATATCATGCAGCCACACCACCCTGGGTTCAGCTCCAGCTTGATTGCCCAAGTAGCAGAATGCCTCAGCAAAGCTCCAAGTATCTTGAAGAAGTACTTAGATGAGTGCGTTGTAGTAGGAGTCACCCAGGCACTCGCCATGACCAAGTCGCTCTACCCTAGGGTAGATATCGAGGCCATCGAAGAGAGCTTCACTGAGGGGACGACCCCAGAGGAAAGCATGGAGCTGGTAAGCCAAGTGAGGTCAACCGCAGAGGCGATAGCTAGGGACCCGATGATGTGAACATGAAACAAGTATGTAGTTGGTGCTTACCAGAAACAATATGTGAATATTGTAAATAGTTTGCTAATGCTTGCTAAATTCTACTGAGTACTTGTCTGTTCTGAATCGTCATTAGTTTTACCCAACTAGGTAGTTTACGTCGAGTGGTTCGAGGTAAACTTAGGAAAAACGTTCACCTCGCAAAGCTATACTCGGGCAAACTTAGCAATAATCATTATAGAACTTCATGACTCAGATTAAACAAGCTTGGATTTTATTAACAAAAGTAAGGCATGTAATACATGTAGCCCCCAACTCACTACTCGGTTGAGACAAGTGATGTAGTGAGTTAGAGGAAAAAAGCTTTATTCTTATATATAAAGAAAATATAAGACTCATGTATAGAAAGGACGTAGCTGTTCTATATTCCATGAGTTGCTGACTAGGACACCGTCTTCTGTGTCTTCAGTCGGTAGGCGCCTGGACATGTCACCTCAGCGATAATGAACGGCCCCTCCCAAAAGGGAGATAATTTATGTCTGTCTTTGGTGGTTTGAATTTTTCTCAAGATGAGATCTCCCACCAAAAAGGCGCGGCCACAAACATTTTGACTGTGATATCGACGCAAGACTTGAAGATACCGTGCCGACTGGATGGTTGCGATATCCCTTGCATCTGAGTGGGTCCAGACTCGTGGTGAGCCGAACTCCAACTCGGTGGTAACACAGCCTCAACACCATAGACTAGGAAGAAAGGGGGTTGCCCTGTTGCCCGACTAACCGTGGTTCTTAAAGACCAGAGAACAGATGGAAGCTCTTGCACCCATCGCCCTGCATATGGTTGTAGTCGGTCAAACACCCTAGTCTTGATACCTTGTAAGACCATGCCATTAGCACACTCAACCTGCCCATTGCTTCGTGGGTGTGCCACAGAAGCATAACAGATCTTGATGCCGAAATCGTCACAGAAATCTTGGAAAACTCCAAATCGGTATAAAATACTCATGATGAAGTCTCTTGCCCTTGCTGCTGTTATGGTAGTAATGGGTTTTGCCTCTATCCACTTTGTGAATTTGTCCACGGCGACGAACAAGTATGTGAACCCTCCTGGCGCTTTTTTGAACGGCCTGACCATGTCAAGCCCCCAAACTGCAAAGGGCCAAGAGATTGGAATTGTTTGTATTTCTTGTGGCTGAAGATGTGTTTGCCGGGCAAAGAACTGGCATCCCTCGCATGTCCGAACTATGTCTTTAGCGTATGTAATCGTAGTTAGCCAGAAGGAACCTTGTCTGTAAGCCTTTCCGACTAACATCCTTGATGCAGCTTGGTTGCCACAGATTCCCGAGTGGATGGACTGCAGTATCTGCTTTCCCTCCTCGGGAGTGACACAGCACATGAGGACTCCAGATGCACTTCTTCGATAAAGGTGTTCACCGACTACGAGAAAACTTTTGCCTTGACGTTTGATCTACTCGGCTTCGTTGCAATCTTCTGGGAGCTCATCTTCTAGGAGGAACCTGATGATTGGAGTCCACCAATCTTGAGAGATCATTAATACTTTATTTGTTGCCGGGGTAGGTTCAACCCCCGACTACTCAAGTACTGGTTTTTTCTTGACTGACGGTTCCAATAATTGCTCGACAAAGATTCCAGTCGGGGCCTCTTCTTGTTTGGATCCTATGTTGGCTAACTCGTCTGTAGCTTCGTTATATTGGCGTAGCACATGTGTAATCTCTAGCCCGTCGAACTTGTTTTCCAACTTTTGTACTTCTTGACAATATGCCGCCATGTTATCGTCTAGAAATGTCCAGTCTTTGATGACCTGGTTGACCACGAGTTGAGAATCCCCGCGTACTACTAGGCGGCGGATGCCGAGTGATATGGTGATGCAGAGCCCGTGGATGAGTGCTTCGTACTCGGCGATGTTGTGGGATGCTGGAAAGTGAATCTGGAGGATGTATTTCAGTTTTTCTTCGTTGGGTGATGTCAGGACGACCCCAGCCCCTACTCTGCCAATCCGTAGAGAACCGTTGAAGTACATCATCCTGTATTCTAACTTGTCTGTTGGTGTAGCCGTCTGAACCTCTGTCCACTTGGCTACGAAGTCGGCCAGTGCCTGTGACTTGATTGCTGTCCGAGGTTGAAAGACAATGTCAAATGCCATCAACTCGAGTGCCCATTTAGCGATTCTGCCAGTGGCCTTGCGGTTGTGTAGGACATCCCCGAGTGGATACGATGTGACATTTATGACTTGATGCAATTGGAAATAGTGCACCAACTTCCAGACAGTTATGAGTAAACCATAGAGCAGTTTCTAGACTTGGGGATATATGATTTTGGAGTCAGCTAGGACTTCACTGATGAAGTAAACTGGCCTCTGCACTCGTTGTATATGCCTAGGCTCTACCCGCTCTACGACCAACACCGTGCTGACTACCTGAGTAGTTGCCGCCAGATATAACAAAAGTGGTTCCTGGGGCATAGGTGATGCCAATACCGGTGGTGACGTGAGAAACTTATTGAAAGTTGTCGGCTTTCTTGAGTAATTTGAAAAAGGGCATGCCCCATTCGACGAGTCATGAAACAAATCGGCTGAGTGCTGCCATGCAGCCAGTTAGCTTCTACATGTTCTTCTGGCTAGTTGGGGGTGCCATGTTCATGATAGTGTTGACTTTCTCTGGATTAGCCTCTATGCCTCGGTGTGATATGATGAAGCCGAGTAATTTTCCCGAAGGTACTCCGAAGACCGCACTTTTTCGGGTTCAACTTCATCTTGAATCTCCGAAGGCTTTGGAAAGTTTCCTCCAAGTCGGCGATGAGGTCTTTCTTGACTTTGGTATTGATTACCATGTCATCGACATACACCTCCACAGTGCGCCCGACTTGAGTGTGAAGACACCGCTGGATAGCGCGCTGATACATTGCACCAGCGTTTTTCAACCCGAACGGCATAGTGACATAGCAGTATGCTCCAAATGGCGTGATGAAAGAAGTATTTAGGTAGTCCTCGTCCTTCAGACTAATCTGATGATATCCCGAGTAACAGTTGAGAAAACTAAGTAACTCGCACCCCGTAGTGGACTCGACCACTTGATCTATCTTGGGTAGACCAAATGGATCCTTGGGGCACGCTTAGTTCAAGTTGGTGTAGTCGACGCACATGCATCATTTATCATTCTTCTTCCAGACCAGAACTAGGTTTGCCAGCCAATCCGGATGGTAGACCTCTTTGATGAACCTGGCTGCAAGGAGTTTGGTAATCTCCTCCCGAATAGCATCTTTGCGGTCTTGTGCGAAGCACCGCAACCGTTGTTTGATTGGTTTGGCATCCAGCTTGACATTGAGGGAATGCTTGATCACCTCCCTTGGTACACTAGGCATGTCGAAAGGTTTCCAAGCAAAAATATCCCTGTTCGCCTAGAGGAAGGTGACGAGCGCGTCTTCCTATTTTGGGTCGAGTCTGGTCCCGACAAGCACAGTTTTAGAGGGGTTGGAAGGGTCTAGGGGGATCTTCTTTGTTTCTTAATCCGCTGAAATTCTTGACTTGGCTGCTTTTTTCACCAGAACTTGGTCGTCCTTGTTTGAAGTTGTCGCGGCTAATTGGATGTTGTTCCGCCCGACTGCCGCTTCATGAGATTAGGCCAGCTCGCAGCTCTCCTTATCACAGGTGAAGGCTTGCTTGACATCGCTGCGTAGGGAAAGTACTCCTGCTGGTCCTAGCATCTTGAGCACCATGTATGTCTAATTAGGAACTGCCATGACCTTGGCTAGTGCTGGCTGTCCGAGTATGGCGTGATACGCTGTCTCGAAGTCAGCAACCTCGAAGCAAATATTCTCGGTGTGGAAATTCTCCTGCGTGCCAAAGGTGACTGGTAGAGTTATCTGTCCGAGTGGAGTGGAAGAAAGGCCGGGGATTACCCCGTGGAAGGGCGCTGTACTCGGCCGTAGCTCGGATCGAGGAATTTTCATCTCGTCGATCATCTTGGTGAACAATATGTTGAGAGCGCTTCCTCCATCGATGAGAACCTTCTTCAGCTTGATACTTCTGATGACCGGATCCAAGATGAGTGGGTAACACCTTGGGTGCGTGACTCGATCGGGGTGTTCTGCGTGGTCAAATGTGATTGCCGTCTCTGACCATCGCAGATATTGGGGGGCGTCTGCTGAGACCGAGTTGACTTCTCTAGCAGTTAGCTTCTATTTTCTCTTGGCCTCTAGGCAGACGGCCCTCCGAAGATGTGGTTGAGCTTAGCCTGGGGATCTTGGTAGTCACTGGTTGTGCCCGAATCTGGCTTGTCTTTGTCTTTGTTGTTACCAGATGTTGAGGTTTGCTTGGAGGTAAACTTCTTGAGCATGAAGCAATCCTTAGCCGTGTGTTTCCCCTTAGGGTGGAAAGGGCATAGCCCGTTTATGACTTTCTGGTAGTCGTCCATCCTTGAGGATCGCGGCAGACTGCGTTCCATAGCTACTACAACGTTGTCCGACTTGCGCATGCGGTTGCCAGACTTGGTCTGTGCTGCATCGTCGGTGTCTTTCTTGTACTTTTGTCAAGGCTCCTTCTTGTTGTCCAATACCTCAGCGACTGCATCGGCTGAATCAATGTATTTGTTGGCCATATCAAATAGAGCTTTGACAAAAGAGGGAGGCTTACGAGTGAACTTGGCGTTGAACGGGGTGTCCTTGGCTCCCTTGCGGAAGGCGGCGATGATGACCTTGTCCTTGAACTTTGGGATTGAGTTCCTCTTCTCAGAAAACCTCTTGATGAAATCGCGCAGAGACTCATTCTTCATTTGATGGCATTGATATAAATTATACTCAGAAGATGGCCTCTCATATGTTCCTTGGAAATTTACAATGAAGCATTCTCGGAGTTCTCCCCAAGAGCTGATTGACTGCCTAGGAAGTCCTATTAGCCATGTCCTCACCGAGTCGGCTAAGGCGACCGGGAGGTAGTTAGCCATGGCTTTGTGGTCACCTCCGGCTACGCGGATCGCCAGAGTGTAAACCGTGAGCCAAGACTCGAGATTGGTCTTCCATCGTATTTTTCAATTCCAGTCGGCTTGAAGCCGGATGGCTAGTCGACTTGTTGTAGCTCGTGGGTGAAAGCCGGTACTCTGTCGTCCAGGTGAGGGCTTCGACTCCGACTGTGGTGATGAAATCGCTCATGGTGAAGGCCAAAGCGCTCGTTTTCATCCTCTAGTCGGCGGCGCTCGTCCTCCTCGCGTTCTCATCATCGGGCGTTGATATCTTGCCGAAGATTGCACTGTAGTTGGCCTCGGACATCCCGGTTGTCACGGCGGTCATCCTGATGTCGCTGCCGTCAGTCATCATTTTGCTTGCCGAGTGACGTGTGACGTGACTCTGTGCGTGGATGACTGGAGCCAGCCGCCCGGCGTCGTGCTGAGGCAGATGAGATCGCCGTATCAGAAGCTGTCCTATTGGATGGTATGAGTATGTCTCCAGATTGTTGTGGTAATAATAGCTTTGATCCTTGCAATCGTCGGGGTGGCCTGGTGATCAGGCCCCAATTGCAAAGTGTCCAACAAAGTGGCAGCGGCCATGAAGTTTTGTTGTGGGGTCACGAAGACGTCATGGTCACCGACTCGGGTTTGGAGGATCTCCTGTTGAGCAATGCGCCCAGCCTTGCCTAGATTGTCATTGCGTGCGTTGCGCTTAGCTTGTAGACGTCGTGCTCCTTCCTCCTGTTGTTCACACAGTCGACGAGCCTCTTCCTCCTGCTGATCGCGTAGTCGGCGTGCCTCTTGAGTGGGAGTTGAGCCCTTGGACGCTATGAAGATTTTGTGTGGTGGAGAGAAGCTTGCTGAACTGCTGTCCGACTGAGAGTTGGAATCAAAGTAGTTGAGGGGGATAATTACGACTCCGACCTCCCTTGATCCAATCTCGAGCGGCTTTGGACTGTATCCGAGTTGAACTCTAGGGGATCAGGTCTGCCGCATTAGATGTTGATTGAAGTTATTTGCGGCGTTGCCGAGTCCGAACGGGAGATTGACTACCTCCTCCTCTCTTAGCCCGATTTTGGCTGGCTCGAGGCTAAGTCCGAGTCGAACACCGAAAGAAAGAGTTGTCTCGGGACCCGGGCATCTTGGGGATCGCCGCTGCATGTCACTGAAGATTGCTGCAGTGTTGAGTAGGCTGACTGGGGTGGAGTCGGCTTGATTTCTGGCCGATCGGATCGAATCCAACTCGGACAGGGTGAGATCGCCAAACTTGTCGGCGATGAAGTCGAGGCTCCCGAAGCTAATCGTTTGCTCGGGGAAGAACTTGACACCGTTGACTCCATTGGTTGAATTTATCAACCTTGTCGAAGATGATCTCGCCAATGCCCCTACCTAGCGCGCTAACTGTCGATGCTTTATATCTGTAATAATAATATGGGGCTACTCGTGAGACCTAAATGTGATAAACTGCAAAGGAACACGAAACAATTTATCTTGATTTAGGCTCTCAAGGTGAGGTAATACCCTGCTTCCAGCTGTTGTGTATTGCCTTTGAGGTTTCTCTGGTGAGATTCTGTTCTCTATTATTCTTCTGCCCTCAAGGGGCTCCCTGCCTCCCCTTATATACCGAGGAGGCAAGGTTACAGGGTAGGAATCCCAGTCGGACTCCGACCAAGGGATTTCCTTCTAGAGATACAACGTACCCGACTAGGACTATATCCCTTCCTTATCATATAAGGTAATATTCACCGAGTTCTATTGCATCCCCAATTACAGAATTGGGCCTATCCTCTGTCCGAGTGGCCAGAAAGCTCCTTATGAGGTACCCGGGGCCCATGGCCACCACAGATGCCATCCAGCAGATGCAGCCGCCAAAGAACACACGCAAAGTGTAGAGGCTGATGGGCCGCGTCGCAGCCCTCAGCCAATGTCAGTAGAGAAGGCATTGCCATTTTTCAAGACTTTGCGCGGGGCAAGCAAGTTTGAGTGGATAGCCGAATGCCAAGCCACGTTCGAGTCCCTCAAAGCCTACCTCCAGGAGGTATCAAAGCTAACTAGCCCGAAGGCAGGGGCCGAACTGCTGGTGTATCTAGCGGCCTCGCCGGTGGTGGTGAGTATGGCCGTGGTACACAAAGGTGAAGGCGGACAAACACCTGTATACTTCGTCTCCGAGGCATTGCAGGGAGCGAAGCTCAGATACTCAGAGATCAAGAAGTTGTCCTACACCCTCGTCATGGCCTCCCGCAAGCTCCGGCACTACTTCCAAGCGCACAAGATAACAGTGCCATCGCAGTACCCCATCGGAGAGGTGCTCCGGAACAAGGAAGCCACAGGCCGCTTGGGCAAGTGGGTTGCAGAGTTGGCCCCCTTTGACCTACATTACATGGCCCGAGCAGCGATAAAGTCGTAGGTTCTTGCCGACTTCGTTGTTGAGTGGACTTCGCCTGCGGAAAAAGTGGTCCCGCCGGCGAACGAGGATTGTTGGTCGATGTTCTCTGATGGCTCGTGGTCACACGCTGGAGCTGGCGTGGCCGCAATCCTGACTTCGCCCGTAGGAATGGTCATTCGCTACGCAGCAAGGCTGTAGTTCCCTACCACCAACAACACCACAGAGTGTGAAGCAGTCCTCCTTGGGCTGTGCAACGCGAAGGCGTTGGGGGCTCGGCAATTGGTGGACAAGGCACTAGAGGCCCATTCCAGCCCAGAGTCTTGTTCGAAGTGATCTACACACTCTGTGGTGCTGTACACCCGAAGCAAAATGGCTACAAGCAAGAGCACGGCTGTACAAGATTGTCGATGGGCAGCTGTACAAAGTGGATCCTGGAGCCACTCCTTCGCTGCATCTCTGAATCCGAGGGCGAAGAAATGATTAGGGAGGTGCACGAAAGTCACTGCAGTGCACACCAGGCACCACAGTTTTCATGATGGATCGAAGCCGAGCTACTGGCTAGTATAACCTCAGCGGCGGTATAGCGATTCGTGTGGAAAAACATCATCTGCCGTTTCGGCGTCCCAAGAGAATTCACCACCAACAACGGGAAACAGTTCGACTCCGCGAAGTTCAAAGAGATGTGAGAGGGGCTGAATATGGGAATCAACTTCGCGTTTGTTGCACACCCGCAGTCGAACAGAGCGGCCGAAAGGGCAAACAGAAAGATCCTCGAGGCCCTCAAGAAAAGGCTTGACAAAGCGCCAAAAGGAAGATGGCCCGAGGAACTCACGTCGGTGCTCTGGGCGTTTCATACCACCCCAACGCGGCTGACAAAGTTTAGCCCATTCATGCTCATATACAGCGAAGAGGCCATGACCCCGAGTGCACTGGGTGCAAACTCGCCCCGGGTCACGATGTCCGGAGATGAGGAGACGGGGCAAAAGGCCGCCTTAGAGCTGTTCGAAGGGGTGCTAGTCGAAGCGTTGCAAAACATGGTGAATACTCTGCCTCGACCACAGAATTGTACAATAGGTGTTGACGCCGAAAACCGCCGGGTATGCCGAAAAGCTTGCTGACGATCTGGTTCGGCGTCTGGTGACACGCGAAGGCCTGGGAGATCTGCTTAGCTCCAGTGCAGGTCCTAAAATATTTGAGGTTCGTAGGCGTGCCAGTCAATTTGACCCCGCAATTGACAAGGAGATGAAGAAATTTGATTACTGATCCAATTGGCCAGTAAGCCGATACGGATTCCTTCCAGCCGATCGCCACTATGCTCGTGCCCGGGCCCTCGCCTGTACTCGCGCCCGGGTCTCGCTCGTAGTCGGATCCTTGCCCGTGTCCGAGTCTTTGCTCGTGCTCGCGTCCGACTGCCAGCAGCAACTGCACATCGGCTATCGGCCGATACGGTCTGATGTAGGCTCCTTGTAGCCGATGGCCGATGGCACCTGTGTATCGGCTAGGAAACCGATAACGCTATAGATAAATGGATAAGCTGTCAGTATAACATGTGCATCGGCTAGAAGCCGATGATAAAATAGATAGGCAGAATAATAAGCTAGCCGACTGCCGAGGAAACACATGTGCATCGGCTAGAAAACCGATGATAATATAGATAACAAACAGTAAGGATAATACAGTCGGCTTTATGAAAAGATAACCTATCGGCTAAGCACTCCGATAGAACGTCGCATATACACCGATCGGCTCGACAAGGATAAATCTATTATTATCGATCTAGTAGTTCAAACCTAACTGATGCAGCACAGATCGATAATAGTAAAGGAACCTCAACAAACCGATAGATCTAATGCAACTGTGATGAAAATAACTTACCGGCTATACATTCCGATAAGACGCTTGCACAAAGGATATCAGCCTAACAGGAATAATTTATCGCTAGCAGTTTAATAGGTCGGACCCAACCGATGCAGCACAAACTGATGATAAACTACCCCCGATAAACTGATAAAAACTATGCACGCGTGATGTGATATACCTGACCAGCCTATGAGGTCGGACCGAACCGATGCAGCCGTAGACAGATCCGATACACCGTGGTAAGCCGACTACCATAGACCGACTAGAATATCGGACCTAACCGAGGAAGTCCTAGCCGATTGGTAGTCGGGGTAACGAGACTTACCCTCTCGCAGGAGTTCGGACCTAACCGATGCAGCCCCGCTCGAGAAGCAAGAACCCGTTGGTAAAGGGTGGCGATGCGCCGAATTTGATTGATCGATTGTGATAGTTTACAAGGTACCCGGGCATACGTATATATACCCCGAGTTGGTACAGTCCTAATAGGACACGAAACAGAAGTTTCCTAATTATAAAAGGAAAAACTAACAAACCCCGATCAGATACGAGATCAGGTTTCCTAAAAATTATCAAAACTACCTAATTAGTAGATAAGGTAATTGACTGCCATGTCGTGGTCCTCCCGATTCCTTCCTGAATCTGGCTTCTTCTGATTAGCTTCCAACGGCTGATATATCTTCTTTCCTTAACCAAATCCAATGCGAACCGTGCCAAATTTTGGCGTTAACAATAGGAAAGTGCGGCCGAAGGAGATCTTGCCAGGGCACATGGTGCTCAAGAAGAAAAATAACCCCGTGGCGGCAGGCAAGCTCAAGTCGAAGTGGGAAGGACCATATCTCATAGCTCGCAAGTCATGCGAAGGGGCTTACAAATTGGCGACCATGATGGCCAAAGAGATAGACCATACATGGAGCGCTGCTTTGCTGAAGCGTTACTACATGTAATGAGCATGTAAAAAAACTGGAGTAGGGTTATTATCCAGAATAGAGGCCTGAACCAGTATAAAATTCCCTGTGTCTTTGCATTTGTCACAAGTGACCCGAAAGGACAACGCCTGATCAGTACCCTATCAAACGGGGGAAGCAGAAAGATCGAAGCATCTCTCGCTCAAACGCTGAAATTGCGTAGCGTCGTCTAAATGCACAGTGCGAAATATAACTTACTAGACAAGTGCCAAGTAGTTACTTGGTGCCACCTGTCGAAGGTAGGGGACGATGAGCGGCCAAAGCATCGTTCGGCCGCAAAAAAAATGCTCCAAGGGCATAGTGTGAAAAGCTAACCCACTGGACAAGCGCCAAGTAGTAACTTGGTGCCACTTGTCGAAGGTAGGGGACGACGAGTAGCCGAAGCATCGTTCGGCCACAGAAAAATGCTATAGACGCATAGTGCGAAAAGCCAGCCCATTGGACAAGCACCAAGTAGTAACTTGGTACCACCTGTCAAAGGTAGGGGATGGCGAGCGCCCGAAGCATCGCTCGGCAGCAGAAAAACACAATGCATAACCCGAAAATAAAGAGAATAGTGAGACCCAACCTAACAACAAGCGCTAAGTACTAGCTAAGCGCAATCCGTTGAGGGTAGGGGACAGCGAGCGGCCGAAGCACCGTTCGACCACCAAAAACTACGGTACAGACAAGAGTGTCGAACTCGTTGGATATCGGACAAGCATTGACTCTACAACAATCGAAGCCATATGATGTCGAAGACGACAAAAGTGGCAGAAAAATAACAAAAATGGATTTTATTCCGAAAAAATCTCGAATTATAAAAATTACATGGTACATCGAATTACAATATAAATGTTACAACAAGTCTATCCTGATGAGGACGATGCCTCGCTGTCGGATGAACTATACTCTATAGGGCTAACTAAACTCCTAGAAGGATTGGGAGTAGAAAATCTCGGCAGAAAAATGTAGTCGTCCGAAGCTCCTCCGTTGCACGAAGTCAAGTCGTCACTGGTGATGTTGATGACTGGAGAATCGCGAGCATCCGCTTCACGCTCTGCCGAATCGTCACTATCCAGAACGATGACAGAAACCTCACGGGAGGGGGAGTTAGCAGGGACGAATGCATACCACCGGTCTCAAATCCCCTGCTAATGGGCCGACATCTAAAAATTTTGCCAGAACTCCACCATATTGTCATGGCGAAGCTAGTAATCCTGGTGGAAGTCAAACACATCATGCCCAGGGTTTTTCCGTAACCACTTCACCATAGAGCGAAGGGCGTAGCTCTGACCGTTAATCACCACGGCTGGAACATGGTCTTCAGGGCCTGGGTACCTCATCTTCCCAGGTGGCCAAGACGCAATGAATTTGAAGTTCACCGCCGACAGTAGGTAGTCGAAGCGAGGAAAACAAAGCTTTTGATTTAGCGACACCTGATGTGCGAAATATGTTTTCATTCATAAGCAAAGGTGGGGCCGAAGGCCTTACAAAAGCAAATTTACAAAAGGTCGGTTTTCGGCAGAAATAGCTATCCTAAGCTATAAAAAATAGATAAGCCAGGCGAGGGGGGCCGTCACACTTGCGGCGGCGCCTTGGCCTCTGGCATGTCTCCACCACCCTCCAGCATCATCTCGACAGCCTCACGCTCCCCTCGCTTCTTCAGTTGATCACGAAGGTGCTCGGCGGCTATCTCTTTGCCCTTCAGAACCCACCAACCTTTCTAGAAGGATCGGTAGTGGGGCTGAATGTCATCCCTGCTCTCCCACACGCTGTTGTCTTCAACATAGTGGGCGTAGATCATGGGGAGGTCTTTGTGATGGTTGTAGCCGCTAGCGTGGAGCGCTAAGAGAATGCTGTGCCTACTGTCCGGACACAGCAATCGCCGAAGATGCCAGAGGCACTATGCACTGCCCCTCTGGCAATGATGCACCAATCGGTGAAGGCCATGGCGGAGGCATCATCCTCGAGCAATGGTGGGGGAAGGCGCCCATCCTCGTGAGTGCCACGCGTAGTGTACCACTGGCATCGATCGCCGAAGCCCTAGTGCCAGCCTCGACCTCCTTTGCCTCTGAAAGCTCAACATGAAGGCGTTCGAGCTCAGCTTCGCGGTTGGTAAGGCGAACATGGATCTGGTCGGCCTCGGTCCTCAGGGCGGTGTTCAAAGCTTTGGCATCCATAAGTGCCTTCTTCAATACACTCTGCTCCTGGGCCAGCCGTTCCGCCTTCGACACCTCGTCCCGCTGACGGCTCTTAAGGCCATCCAAGTGAGCGTGCGTCGTGCGCTCATAGCCCCCCATCAAGGAGAGCGCCTGGAATATGCGAAGCTAAGAGATAAGCGAAGCAAGATCAAAGGCCCAAAAGACGGGTCGAAGAAAAAGATGAAGGAACACAAAACCAACCTTGGTCAGTAGACCACATAGTGACAAGCCCGCCTCGTCGAGGTCAAATCGGTCATCAAAGACCGGCTAGACGGCCGAGGGCAAAGCCAAGGAGCTAAGGCCTCCAAGAAACGAGCAAAGCTCGTCGCGGCAGGTGAAGTCCTCAGTGATGAAGCTCAGCGTTGGAAGGACGCTGTCGGAGGCGGATAGTGTCACAGTCGGTCGCCCGCTCGCCTCCATGGCGCCTTGACCGCTACTGCTAGCGAGCTTCGACAAGCCTCTGGCCAGCACGTCCTCCATGTCCTCGCTGTCATCGTCCACGACGATTTCTTCCTCGATAGGCGGAGGGGAATTCACCCTCGCCCTCTTTGCCACCGGGCTTTGGTGCATCGATGAAGTCAACTCGGAGTCACTGAACACCGAACCCAGCACCACTAGCGTGAACTGGAAGTGCCCTCCCAGTGCTCTCGGGACGAGCGGGGGCCACCAAAGACCTGCGTGTAGGCGAAGGCCCTCTTCCCGCCCGGCCGCTGATGGGCATCATGATGTCGGGGCTGGGGGTTCCCTCGACGGCGCCAAGGTCGGTGTCCCCTGCATCGCCATCCTCGTCATCGTCATCAATGGCCGGCGGTGGCGAAGGGCAGATGGCCCGAAGAGGCTGGACCATCCTCGGCGCCATGCAATTTGGCCCCGCAGCATCGCTGGAGGTTTTTTTTTCCTTTTCTTCCCCGCAGCGGCCCCGCCATCATCGCCTTGGGGCTGGACTGGGTTCTCGCGTGGGGGAACCTCCTGATGAATCCACATACATACGCGGTTCACCCTTCCCCCTTTAAGGAACTTCATGATCTCCTCGTACTCCTTTCAAGTCATGTCCCCAACAAAGAGCTTCACCAATCTCTCCGCTTCGCCTAGGGAGACAACTGCAAACGTGCAAAGTTGCTTGAATCAGAACAGGTCGGAACGAAATTCAGTAGGCAAGTGAAGCATCAAGAGAAATCAGCAGGAACATACCGAACCAGTCATCGGGGACAGCGATGGTGGGGAGATCACAGATCTAATTGTCACGGTCGACGGTGATGTTTCATGGTCGCGCCAACGGATTGGCACCCATCATCAAGTTCTCCTCAATCAGGACCCCAATGCTGAGGCGGCTCGTGATGGCACAAAGGAGCTGACGGCGGGCCTCCAGTATGCCGGTGGAGGAGACCTTCGGGTGGGCATCGAAGCGAGGCACGCTCAGTGATGACTAGAGTGCTTTAAACTCACGAGAGTCAGCGGCGTAGGAGATCTTGTGGTAAAAGCACCGCCTCATCAATGACTTTTCCCACTTTGGCATCGAAGCAGGGACATCCCACAGATCGGCCTGGTCGGGCCGCATGATGAAGTTTATGCTGCCAAACATGCTTTTCTTCGGCCCCCCGGCGTCGCCGCCGTCTTGCAATAGAGGGCAGCCTGGTGAACGACGACGAAGAGATCAGCCGTCGGCTCAAACTCCTGAGTCAAGGCCATCCACTCGAACATGGCGACGTGGACGAAGCCGCTCGGGCTAAGCTGCGGCAGCTCCAGATTGAATAAGGCGATAACCTCTGGGAGCAGATCGCAGCAGGGGAACTGGAGCCTGGCGTCGAAGTAGGCGGCGAAGACAACCGTCTCATCATCGCCCGACACAGGGTCGATGTCTTCACCAGGCGCCCAGGCAAAACCCTCTGAAAGGGTCCCCCTCTGGCAGAGGTCGTCGATATCAGAGCGGATGAGTGAAGAGCCGAGATAGACGGTGTTGTTGTCATCGATAGACCCTAGATCTACACCGCCGGCCTTTGCCGAAGTAGGTTTCCGAGGAGCCATGGGTGCCAGGCTGGGCGAAGAATGTTAAGATCGAAGGCGCGAGAAAGTCAAAAATGCTGGGGATGGCGAGCGCGAATGAACGGTAGAGAACTTTTCAAGGCAAGAAGACAAAAGTGGCCACCCGGGAGGCCGGCACGTCTATATATAAATGAGGCCACCCAGCATTAGCCAGTTACGGCACGTCAATAATGAGATGACACGTGGCAAGGCACAGGAAGGCCACATAGCACCACGGAAGGCGAACCGTTGCATCTACGCATTAGCCAACACGTGGCGCCTTGGGAGGCGAACCGCCTTGTTGCCGTCGCGACTGACGCATGGCATCACAAGGGGCGAACCGCCACAAGGCTATGCAAACCACCATGAGGTGACAAGTGTCGTGGCCTATGAAAACTGCCCTCGTCGCCCGACACGGCCGAAGAACCCTAGCAAAGCGTAGCGAATCGGTACCAAAGGTCTTGAGCTATACTCGGCCGAAGTAGGGATGGCAAGCGGCCTGCATGGTGAGAGATGATATCCATGAGCTCAGCGGAGTCGCAGCTCACCCTTGCATGTGAGGGGTTTGTTGGAGACAAGCCGCAACCCCTTTCGGACCGTTCCCCTTTCGGAGGGCTCAAGACCGAAACAGCGCGAAGCCTTTTCGGCGGCCTGAGACCGAAGACATGAAGTCGAAGAGCCCAGCCAGAGGGCGAAGCACGTGGCATGTCTGGTGAAGACGAGGGACTCCGGACAGAGCATTGAAGCCGCAGGCCTAGGGCCAAGAAGGGCTGAAGAGGCCGTCCAGTAGGTGGAACCCTGTTGCACCTATCTCGACCAAGGAATAAGGCGGCCAAAAAGGCCGAAAAGTCCATCAGGGGTCCGGTCCACGTGGAGGCCCAGTGGCCCATGTGGCGGCCTGACAACCCGTTAGGAGCCTGCAAACAGGAAAAGACAAAAATACCCCTGCAGCTGTCCCTATCAAGGGGCTCTAATGTAATACTACTATAAATGAAACCATAGAGCCTGTAACTGTACCCCTAGGCCTATAAATAGGTACCCAGACCACTGTAATGGCAAGGTTTTTGTGATTAATACAAAAAATTTACTACTTCTGTCCACTCTCAGATTCCACTGTTGTTCTTCAACAATAATTACATATTTTTTTTGAATAGGACAAATGGTCAAACATATGTCTAAAAGTCATCGGCATTAAATATTAAAAAATAGAGAGAGTATTTCATAAAACATAAATCAAAATATCAGAACTAAGGAAACATTTTTTGGCACATCTATTAGTGTACAAATAGAATGAATGTGAAAGCAACCTGCATTACGGTCTATGGGACTTGCTTAGGTGTATCAGTAATACCCAAAGTTAATAATAGTTATTTAGCTGTCTGGTATTACTATAAACCCCTTAGCAAATCTTTTGTAATTACAGCAATAATCAGGATCTAAAGCAATTGCTTTCATGGGTCGATGGTACTCAAACATCAATTTTTCATCAGTTAAGAGGCTGCTTATTACTACAGTGCCATCAT
Organism: Oryza meyeriana var. granulata; assembly: GCA_003991445.1. NCBI lineage: Eukaryota > Viridiplantae > Streptophyta > Magnoliopsida > Poales > Poaceae > Oryza > Oryza meyeriana. Next base: position 41,070 of record RYFJ01002654.1, on the reverse strand, counting down.
CTGAACCTTAATCAGATACCTCTGTCTCTACAAATAAATTACTACAGAAAAACCTCATAAACAATCAAACAAAACATCTAAGCAAAGTATAACGAGAAGCAAGGAATAAAAGATCACTTACTCATCATTATCAGATTCATCAAATGAATTAGCACCTTCCCTTTGCTTCAAATAATCTTCATCACCCTAAATAGAAAAAACAACCAAATAAATTAAAAAACATGCATGGTTTGATACAAGCATTGCAGAGTTGCAGACAAACAAAAAAGGAAAAAAATAATCAGCAATTCTAGCTGAGGGCTACTTCATGTGCAGGAGAGGAGGACGAGGCGGACAGATCTAGTGGAACCCACAGAGGAGAGTGTGAGGAAGAGCCGGCAGTAGGAGTGGAGGAGGCCGGGGCCAGCAGCCGGGCTGGCGATGCTCTGGATCAGGGATGGCAATGGCGTGCTCCTACTCTAAAGCTGCCGTGCCACCCAGCTCATTTTTGCGGTGGAAGTTGGAGAGATGAGAAGGAAGGCGGCGGTCATTGTTAGAGAAGGCGATGAGCGGGCTGGGCATCCTCCTTGTCACACTCTCTAGCTTGCCCAACCGAGAACCCTGGCCGCCGGTCCCCTTCGTGATTCTACTCCTCTTCGAGCGCCCCATTGATCCTTTCGTACGTCAGCCCTTCTGCAGCTCCGGTGTAGATGCTGCCGTGCCCATGCACACGATTCCTCACATCGGTGGTGAACAAGAAATGAGGAGGGGACAAATTGAGAGGAAGAAGAGAGAGAGACAACTAGAGATCTAGACCGGCTCACCGAGTGAAACTCTTTCCCCTCTGCTTTCTTTTTCTTCCTGTCCCTCTACTTTTGTTTTTTCTCTCTTTTTTTCTATATTGTGGGGATTGAGAGAAGAATGACAGGTTCCGAGTTTTGACGGTGAAAGGAAAATTGCATCAGGTCCCATGTGTTCGGATGGAATTTTTATTTTGGTAAGGGCTGTAAATTGAACCAATGTCACGCTTAGCTAAAAAACAATCGTATGCCTCCTTTTTCATTTGTGTGTATATGTGTTGCTCACAGATATTTTGGACCCATCCAAAAATTACCCCACAAATTATTCTAGATGATCTTAAATGCAATTTATATAGATATTCTACAGCTGCCACCGTTGGAACAAATGAATCATATGAAATATTTTATTAAAGTTCATTAGAGATACATATCAATTATTACAAGTAATTCTTTGTACATGTTCTGATTCGGGTGTACCATCAAACGACCCAACGTCAATGATTCCAATTTATTATAGGTACATATCAACTATTAACAACAATTCTTTCTATGTCTTCTAATTCAAGTGTCCTATCGAATGGTCCCAGCATCAATGATTTCATGCACGCTGCTTCACTCTTGGATGTATATCGACCACACTCTCTCTATCTTTTCAACACCAAGCATTATCTTTCCGTTGCAACGCACGGACATTTTTTCTAGTATGTCCGATCTTCTGCCTGTCTCAGCCGCCGACGATGCTGTCTGACGACGATCTTCTGTTGTCTCCCACCACTGGATCCACGGCTTCTGCGGTGTAGCGCTGCTCGCCGACAATGTTCTGCTGCTGCGCAATATCTGCTTCTGCTTCTCTCATCAAACAAAATCCTGAATCTGCTCAAAGAGAAACCCCCCACCGGACAGGTGGATGCTCAATGCTATGGGAGTAGCTACTCCCTTAAGTAGTATATGTAAAATAAAAGGTTCATGTGCTGGATCTATTAGTCAACTCTTTACTACTTCCATGTGTCCCCTGGTAGGCTTTATGCATTTGTAACAAAATTTGGAGTGTCCTGTTATGTGTATGTGTAATTAAAACACTATAGTGATTATGGTGCTTTAGCACAATTTTTACCAGTGAAGATGGATATTTTTTATTGGAAACAAGATGGCCTCAATGATGGAAACTATGTCGACGTTGATGAAATGACGACATATTATGGGTTGTGCACCCTGGTGGCCATCCAATCTTGGATGGTTGGATTTTGGGGCACAGTAGTAGAGACAGGCAAGAAAAAACCGTTCTATTGCTCAGCTCAGCTGGTTCAACCGCTTTAAACTGTTTGAACCATACATGTGATTTTGTGGTGAACCAGGAATTAAACTGATGAATGGGTTTCGAACCTGAATGAATTGGCAGTGCTTGGAGTATATAGCTGCAGTAATCATCCGGCCATAGCATTGTTTATGTTGCATATGGAATAGTCATTATACATAGTCTTTTTATTGTGGTAACAAAAAAACACTTGTGTTTTGCTCTTACGTGTGAAAAAAATGCTAAGCTCCCAAGCAGGTCACAGTATTGATTTGAAGTACAATTGTCATTCTTATGTGCAAATTTGTATATAGATTAATTGATTACTCCTAATAAACTACAAATTGCTGATCAGTTGACCAATCTTTTGTGCTCACAACACGCTCCAAGGCAGCACCGTCGGAGACGACCCCAATGTGAGACGCGCCGGCGATATTGACCGACTTGTAGTACTCCTGCTTTGGGTCGTTGCCGATAACCGTGTCAAAGGGCCAGTATGCTTGCCGAATTGACATCCCCATCGCCATCGCCATACATGACTTGCAGGTTCTTTCTGAAGTCGCCGTCCTAGTACACTAGCTTGTCCGTCATCGGCACGCTGGCGCCGTTGATGCACGTCGCCAGCACCATCGGCGCTTTAAAGTTCATCGCCACCGGAAGAGCCCTGGTCTTGTATAGCTTCACCTCGTATGCTGGGAGACTGACCGTCGTCAGGAACTCTGGCATGTCGTGCACGGTGTAGTTCTTGTCCCAGGTGACCACTAACGGCGTGTCGCGGCCAAACGCTCTGGGCGATGGTAGCAGCGAGAACTTGATGGCGAAGCTCCTCCCGGTGCAGCTGAGCGAGGAGCCTTCTGTGGTGGCGAGGAATTACATTGACCGTACAAAGCCACCGGCGCCGGTGGACACCATGACGAAGTGCCTGACGTGCCTCCGGTGCCATGCCAAGGGGCTCCGGTTCAGGAACTCAAGCGCGAAGTACCACCCTGGCTATGTGATGTCATGCCTGTTTTTCCCTCAGGGATTTAAAAATTACTAAATAATTTATTTCTATAAATTAAAATAAAGTGTAAAACATTTAATGAGTGAATTAAATGTGGGAAATAAAATTTCCTTTAATAAATGATGCATGGAGGGATTTTTCTTAATTTCTAAATGTCCTAAAATAGTCTCTGGAATTTTCCCTGAATATTGAGAGCTAAAGAAATTAATTTAAAAATACAAACTTCATTTTAGCAATTATTGAAATTGAAAAAAAAACCAATTATAATCCCCCTTCCTCAGTTGGGCCGTCTCAGGCCCAATTCTTCCTCCCCGCGGCATGTGCCAGCCCTCCACTGTGGCCTGCTTTCCCTCCTCCGGCCCATCTCCCGGCCTTGGTCTCCTTTCCGCTCCCTTCGGCCACCTCTGGCCCATCTTCGGTCCAACCGTCCGCCTCCCCGCAAGTGCGTCGCCTGGCCTGTAGCTGTGGCCCAGCTCGCCCACCAGCTACACCAATCTAGCCGCGCCATCTCTTGGCTGACAAGTAGGCTCGTTCCCATTTGTCAAATTTGTCTCCCACCTCCGGCTGGCAACCGCCATTGCCACGACACCGCCAATCTCATGCCTTCCTCTCTCGTGCTCACGTTCAAACGGCACGGACCCGGTCATCGCTCTCCCCCACATCCTCCCCACTGGATCCATCGTGGGCACATGTCATGCCCAGAAATTCACCAGAATTTCCAAAGCTAATTTATGCAATAAATCCTCATCCAGAAATCAGTCGAGGTACACAAATCGATAATTTAATAAATATAACCAAAACGTAATAACGATAAATACTTATAGAAAAAGCACTTAGTCCTCACACAGAAAAAATAAGTAGCGAAATAGCAACTAGCGAAGTAGCAGCTCCAAGCCATAGGCAGCTCAACTGAGGTATAAGCCAAACACCAAAACTTCTCCTCCTCACAAATCTTCACTCAGATGATTGTAATATAGCAAGACTAAGTACCACCTACCGTACTCAACAAGCCACACATGGAAATACAAATAATAATGCAACAAAATTCCAAAGAAAAGGCATAGTATGGCTTATTTGCTAAAATGACATTTAAAACATTTTCATTAAAAAGCAGTGAAAACAGTATAGTTTAATTATGAAGCAATATTAAACCAAACATTGAACAACACTGCAATGCAGTTCAGGCCCAAACCACAACTCTCCAACCTGGAGCTATCAAGTTTCCATCATTTATTTCCATTAATGAGTAGTGTGGGACTAATCACAGAAAACATTGCTAGGCCCGCCCCTTAACCGCGGGCACGGCTATTCGAATAGTTTTACTCTGGCCAGAGGTGCACCAATGTACCCATAAGACACAATCTCAACATCATGTCAGCCATGCGTCACGATACCCGAAAGTACTCGAATAGAGATTGTGACAAGACCATCCATGTAACTCGCACAATAGAAGAGCCTCCCGCCAAGCCTCTGATCTCCGGTAGGGGTGATCAAGTGCCTTCCCGCAAGATGGTTTGACGCCCGAACTCATGGACTTATTGACGATTGCCATGTGTGGACTTATATGAGCCACAAGCAAAGGCCTGGTGCCTCCTATTGAACTAGTGTTAACGCCAAAATTTGGCACGGTTCGCATTGGATTTGGTTAAGGAAAGAAGATATATCAGCCGTTGGAAGTTAATCAGAAGAAGCCAGATTCAGGAAGGAATCGTGAGGACCACGACATGGCAGTCAATTACCTTATCTACTAATTAGGTAGTTTTGATAATTTTTAGGAAACCTGATCTCGTATCTGATCGGGGTTTGTTAGTTTTTCCTTTTATAATTAGGAAACTTCTGTTTCGTGTCCTATTAGGACTGTACCAACTCGGGGTATATATACGTATGCCCGGGTACCTTGTAAACTATCTCTCGATCAATCAAATTCGGCGCATCGCCACCCTTTACCAACGGGTTCTTGCTTCTCGAGCGGGGCTGCATCGGTTAGGTCCGAACTCCTGCGAGAGGGTAAGTCTCGTTACCCCGACTACCAATCGGCTAGGACTTTCTCGGTTAGGTCCGATATTCTAGTCGGTCTATGGTAGTCGGCTTACCACGGTGTATCGGATCTGTCTACGGCTGCATCGGTTCGGTCCGACCTCTTAGGCTGGTCAGGTATATCACATCACGCGTGCATAGTTTTTATCAGTTTATCGGGGGTAGTTTATCATCAGTTTGTGCTGCATCGGTTGGGTCCGACCTACTAAACTGCTAGCGATAAATTATTCCTGTTAGGCTGATAGCCTTTGTGCAAGCGTCTTATCAGAATGTATAGCCGGTAAGTTATTTTCATCACAGTTGCATTAGGTCTATCGGCTCGTTGAGGTTCCTTTACTATTATCGATCTGTGCTGCATCAGTTAGGTTTGAACTACTAGATCGATAATAATAGATTTATCCTTGTCGGGCTGATCGGTGTATATGCGACGTTCTATCGGAGTGCTTAGCCGATAGGTTATCTTTTTATAAAGCCGACTGTATTATCTTTACTGTTTGTCATCTATATTATCATCGGTTTCCTAGCCGATGCGCATGTGTTTCCTCGGCAGTCGGCTAGTTTACTATCTTGCTTATCTATTTTATCATCGGCTCCTAGCCGATGCACATGTTATACTGACATCTTGTCTATTTGCTCATAGCGCTATCGGTTTCCTAGCCGATACACAGGTGCCATCGGCCATCGGCTACAAGGAGCCTACATCAGCCCGTATCGGCCGATAGCCGATGTGCAGTTGTTGCTGGCAGTCGGACGCGAGCACGAGCAAAGACTCGGACACGGGCAAGGATCCGACTACGAGCGAGACCCGGGCGCGAGTACAGGCGAGGGCCCGGGCACGAGCATAGCGGCGATCGGCTGGAAGGGATCCGTATCGGCTTGCTGGCCGATTGGATCAGTAATCTAATTTCTTCATCTCCTTGTCAATTGCTGGGTCAAATTGACTGGCACGCCTACGAACCTCAAACTTTAGGACCTGCACTGGAGTGAAGCAAATCTCCCAGGCCTTCGCGTGTCACCCAGACGCCGAACCAAGACCCGGCGATTTTCGGCGTCAACACGTTTTTGGCACGCCTGGTGGGACACGATCTTCATATTATCGCAGTATATCCTATCGGCTGAATCAACACGTTTTTGACCTGGTGGGACACAGAACTTCGACATGGCTGGAAAAGAGGTCAGCAAAGATGATACAATCCCAGTTACAATGGAAGACTTGACCGAAGAACAGAGACAACAAGTGGAGCAGAATATTGCTGAATTTCAGAAGCTTTGTCTGGAATCCTTCGGTATGACAGATCAAGGGCCGATTCAAAAGTCCCAATTTCCAAAGCCTGTTCTGGTTGGTGAATCGAGCCGTACATCGTCTGCAAGTTCACAAAAGCCGATCCAAGACATGTTTAATGAAGCAGTTCATCATGCGTTGACCGATCAATCTGGGATATTGATGAACACATTACAGAGCTTGATCAAGAAGGCAGTGGAGCCGATTCAAATACCCGGGGGGCAACAAGATGGGATTCCTCAAGGATATCAAACTGCGTACTATGGGGGGGCATCAACAGAGTTATTCAGAAGCTGTTCCTGAGTACAATTATCAGAGGGAATATCAGAATCAGAATCGGCTACAAACTCCACCTCTGCGTTATCACGACGAAGATCCGAAAGAAGAATTATCGGTAAAAGTCACAGAGGTGATGAGAAAACAATTCGGCTTAAAGCCGAAGGAGGAAACATTTATGTATCGGCCTCCATATCCAGATTGGTTTGATAGAGCTCCGTTGCCACGCCGATACAGAGTACCAGACTTCTCCAAATTCTCAGGGCAAGATGATGTATCTACAGTGGAACATGTCAGCCGATTTTTGGCTCAATGTGGAGAGGCATCGGCTGTAGAAGCTTTGAGGGTTAGACTCTTCCCGTTATCATTATCCGGATCGGCCTTTACATGGTTTTCTTCATTGCCACCTAACTCAGTTCGAGGTTGGGCCGATCTGGAAAAGCAGTTCCACAAGTATTTCTTTATGGGGAGTCAGGAGATGAGTTTGATAGACTTAACATCGGTAATACAGAAGCCGGAGGAATCAGTCGCAGAATATATCCAGCGATTTCGTGATGTTAGAAACCGATGTTATAGTTTAAGTCTGGATGATGCACAGCTGGCCGAGTTAGCATTCCAAGGTTTGGTGGCTCCGATCAAGGAAAGATTTTCATCAGAAGACTTCAAGAGTTTAGCACACCTAGTACAAAAGGTATCGGCTCATGAAAGCCGATTTCAAGAGGCCAGGAAGGAATGATGAGGCCCAAACAGAAGAAGAATTTCGAAGTTTGATAACAAACTCCGAAATTGGGGGGCATGTGTTAACGCCAAAATTTGGCACGGTTCGCATTGGATTTGGTTAAGGAAAGAAGATATATCAGCCGTTGGAAGTTAATCAGAAGAAGCCAGATTCAGGAAGGAATCGTGAGGACCACGACATGGCAGTCAATTACCTTATCTACTAATTAGGTAGTTTTGATAATTTTTAGGAAACCTGATCTCGTATCTGATCGGGGTTTGTTAGTTTTTCCTTTTATAATTAGGAAACTTCTGTTTCGTGTCCTATTAGGACTGTACCAACTCGGGGTATATATACGTATGCCCGGGTACCTTGTAAACTATCTCTCGATCAATCAAATTCGGCGCATCGCCACCCTTTACCAACGGGTTCTTGCTTCTCGAGCGGGGCTGCATCGGTTAGGTCCGAACTCCTGCGAGAGGGTAAGTCTCGTTACCCCGACTACCAATCGGCTAGGACTTTCTCGGTTAGGTCCGATATTCTAGTCGGTCTATGGTAGTCGGCTTACCACGGTGTATCGGATCTGTCTACGGCTGCATCGGTTCGGTCCGACCTCTTAGGCTGGTCAGGTATATCACATCACGCGTGCATAGTTTTTATCAGTTTATCGGGGGTAGTTTATCATCAGTTTGTGCTGCATCGGTTGGGTCCGACCTACTAAACTGCTAGCGATAAATTATTCCTGTTAGGCTGATAGCCTTTGTGCAAGCGTCTTATCGGAATGTATAGCCGGTAAGTTATTTTCATCACAGTTGCATTAGGTCTATCGGCTCGTTGAGGTTCCTTTACTATTATCGATCTGTGCTGCATCAGTTAGGTTTGAACTACTAGATCGATAATAATAGATTTGTCCTTGTCGGGCTGATCGGTGTATATGCGACGTTCTATCGGAGTGCTTAGCCGATAGGTTATCTTTTTATAAAGCCGACTGTATTATCTTTACTGTTTGTCATCTATATTATCATCGGTTTCCTAGCCGATGCGCATGTGTTTCCTCGGCAGTCGGCTAGTTTACTATCTTGCTTATCTATTTTATCATCGGCTCCTAGCCGATGCACATGTTATACTGACATCTTGTCTATTTGCTCATAGCGCTATCGGTTTCCTAGCCGATACACAGGTGCCATCGGCCATCGGCTACAAGGAGCCTACATCAGCCCGTATCGGCCGATAGCCGATGTGCAGTTGTTGCTGGCAGTCGGACGCGAGCACGAGCAAAGACTCGGACACGGGCAAGGATCCGACTACGAGCGAGACCCGGGCGCGAGTACAGGCGAGGGCCCGGGCACGAGCATAGCGGCGATCGGCTGGAAGGGATCCGTATCGGCTTGCTGGCCGATTGGATCAGTAATCTAATTTCTTCATCTCCTTGTCAATTGCTGGGTCAAATTGACTGGCACGCCTACGAACCTCAAACTTTAGGACCTGCACTGGAGTGAAGCAAATCTCCCAGGCCTTCGCGTGTCACCCAGACGCCGAACCAAGACCCGGCGATTTTCGGCGTCAACAACTAGTCACACTTCAGATCCCACTATTACCCATTCTAGCTTGTGGTTAGTACGAGTATTGCTTCGCAACAAGTAGTCCATGAACCGGTCCTTAATTGTCATGAGCTCCACTAGCATCATCATCATTCCACATGCTCACATCCACCATCAGTCTAGTTTTAGTTGGCATATTAATTAATCAAGCACGACCAACCGTCGTGAAATTATAGCCATTAATTTTTAATTAATCATAAGTGATTGAATAGTTTCCCCACATAAAATGACGCTAAAGTTTCTAGGGAGGGCTAAGTAGAACCTAAATAATCTAGCTAGACCATTAAATAGCCATCCAGTTAGTCAATATTAATCATCCAAGGTGTCAAGGTAAAGACATCAGTACCAAAATGGCCATAATCAAAGAATGTAGGATTTATGATAAATAACAGTAATAATGACATTCTAAAACATTGCATGCAATATCGTTAAAACGAAATAGTTTTCACAAATGGGATCGACATGCTCAAGGGGATTTTTGTGTGACTTGCCTTGCAATAGAAAAGTCTTCAGACGATCTTCCGAATCTTCCACAAACTTCGCGATCCTCCAAAACGGCAGAAACGACGGACTATACGTAAAACAAGAAAAAACCCTAAGAAAATCCAAATAAACAATACATAAAAAGTATATAAATAGGTAGATCATGGTTTTAGATGAATTTAGGAAGAAGAAGGGTCAAATAGTCGTTTGAACGGAAAAGTTATGGCTTCCGGAAGTTCGAATTCAGAGAAAATCCGAAAAGAAATGGAAAAGGAATATTCCTTGGAATATTTACTGGAATTTTGAATTTAATATAATTATTTTAGATAACTGCTGACACATGGGGCCGACTATCATAAACAGGGTTCACAAAGACTAGATCCATGGACAAGAGGATGGAGTGGAGTGGTGGACACTGACTAGGATGCCATGTGGACTAGAGAGGCTGAGGTGGCTGGTGACTATGCATTTAGGGCTGACGTGTCAGCATCCGTAGAGACATGACAATCCAAAGGCTTAGATTAGATCTTGGGAGATCGATGGCTAGGACTACTCAGAGGAAACCGAGGGCTGAGATTAGATCAAAGTTAATCAAACAACCAAGATCTATTTAGGGATTTTTATGTAGATCGTAGGGCCCGGATTGACTTGAGATGATCCAATGGCTAGGGAGAGTCGAGTTACTGTGTCTGGGGCCCAACTATCAACCACCGGAGAGGAACCAACGGATGGCCCACTTGTCTGTCATCGGGGGTATTGCCGACCGGGCCCACTCATCAGTGGCTCGGGGACAAGCCGCCAAGCTCTCCAATACGCCCATGGCGCATCGCCGGCATGCAGGACAGGGAAGGGAGGCGAGGGCCGGTGGTAGTGCAGCGACGGCCGACGGCGGAGGTGGCAATCGGCACAGGGCGGCTGAGGAGGACGGGCAATGATCGGCGGTGGCTGGACTGGAGAAGAGGGACGGCACCGAGTATAGATGGCGACGATGATTCCGACGATGATGATGGGGAAAGGACAAAGGCGCCAGTGGGGGCATGGGGCTCACCAGCGGTGAAAACGACCACAGCAATGACCGGGCGACGGCAGCTAGGGAGTGCAACGGCGACTGGAAGCGGCGGTGGCGATCTCGCAGGGGTGGCGCAGCTCGAGAAACAGGAGGACGGCAGCACTAGGGTGTGGTGGTGCAATGTGGTGGCGGCGCTAGGGCGGTGGTAGGGCTAGGGCACGCGCTGTATTTGTAGGGAGAGAGAGGGAGAGAGTCTGGGGCAGGTGGGGTGGTGGCACCGACGGATATCATGGCGGCAACCAGGCAGGTCGGGGTGGCATGGGCCAAGGGGTGGCTAGGGCCAAGGAGGCTGGGAGAAGAGAGCTGCTCAGGCCAGGCTCTGGCTCGGCCGAAGGTAGAGAGAGAGAAAGGGAATGGAGGAAGAAGAAGAAAAGAAGAAGGAAGAAGATAGAAAAAGAAAAAGAGAAAGGGGAAAAGAGAAAAAGAGGAAAAAGAGGAAAAATGGAGGGGTTTTTTTGGAATTTTACTAAATTTGGAAAATGTGGTAATTTAGGGAGAGTTTAGATTTAATGGGAGTTTTGGAATATTTAGGATATTTCCCAAATAGAGTATTGAAATATTTTGGGAACCTGATTATTTTTGGGAATAGAGGAAACATAAAAGGGGTTTTCCAAAAAATTCCAATTTTGCAAAAATTGGAATTTGGGGATATTCATAGAGTGTGAGGAATATTTTTATAATTAGAAATTGTGGGAATATTCAGGACTCCATGATATACTAGATATCGGGATATATTTATACATATACATATACATATATATATATGGGAATCGAAGAATATTTGGAGGAAATTGGAAAATGGAATATATTTAGTGAGGTTCGGAGGACGGAGGATACTTTACCAAGGAATATTTGCGGAGTAGAACTCGAAGATATTTCATGGGATCCAGAAATTAGGAAAAATTAGAATATTTGGGGAATTCAAATTTATTTCGTCGGAAATTGGACTCTGCGGGAACGGAGGGAATTTATTAGGAAGAAATGGGTATTCCCAAAAGGGATTGAATATCCGAGAAGTATTTGTGGGAATGGTCAAATCAGAGGTTTTGGAATATTTAGAATTTTATAAATATTCCAGAATAAAGGAATTGACGAGAATATTTTGTAGAGACTGAGATTGGGCAACTCTGGGAATATTGGAGGGTTTGGGTTTTCTTTGATTTCGAGAATATGAATATTTCTGAGAATCTCGGATCAGGAGTCAAATTAATTCTAGAAAGGATTTTAGGGTTCCGGAAACGACCCGAAGAGGGGGAAGGAAAAGGATTTTATTTTCTATGTATTTATTTACTGAAATGATCTTTATTACATTTAAATTAATTCTGGAGCTCCGAAAAATCCACGAAAATTTCAGAGAGTTTATTATGCCATGGGGAATTTACCAGAGGCAAAAACCACCATGAAATAGGAGACAATTTATTATTGCTAATACTTAAATGCTTAAAATATTCCAACAAAACCCTAGGGAATATAAAAGCATCCAAGCACTAATTAAAATTTCAAGTTGGGATTTTTAGTATTGAAAATTTTAGAATTTTATTCAAACACTTTCACAAGCAACTTTTTCTAATGTATTCTCGTATTTCCATTTACCCGAAATAATTTTTAATTAAGCCGATTTTTCAGGGTGTGACGGCACACCATAACTTCTCCCTCAATCCCTCTCTTTTTGCCCCCACGTCGTTGCAGCCGCTGCCTCGCTCGACCTGGCCTTGAGTCTGCCCTACCGGGCTATATAAAGCTTCCTGGACCTCTCCTCTTTCATTCCCCCTCGCTCAAGCTCGCCAATCTCTCTAACCTCTCCCTCGCCGTGAAATCTCACCCTCACCATTCTTCTCTTTTTCCGGCTGCCGCTTGCCGCCGTTCTAGCACGCGCCGAGCTACGCCACCACCAATGCCAGCTTCGCCACATCGAGGCGACCCTCGATCGCCACTTCCTCGAAGTCGTGCGCCACAAAAGACTGTTCCTCGCCACTAACCCGGGAACTGCTTGACTGCAGTCTTCCAGTAGCCGCTCACCATTGTCCCGAGCCATGCTGAGCCGTCCCGTTTTCACTACCGGCATCGCAAACTTCCCCGACAGCCCGTCCGCTACTCTGTTGCCACCGTGGGCCACTAGTTGAAGCTCGCCGTCGTCGATCCAGAATCCACTGCCGCCGATCCACCTCACCGGCATGCTCTCCCACTGCCTCCCGCGCTCGCCGACGCATCAACTTGCTCGGTGAGGACCTCTGCTGCCCTGCTTTGCTCTCCGCTGCTCTCCGAGCACGCTGCCGCGCTGGATGGTCTCCACTGCGGACTATCAGGCCACACGCCGTCGCTGTTCGGCTGGCCCGGCTGGCATGCTTGCTCCCCTTCACCCGTAGCCATTGGATTCACTCCGAGGTGAATCCGGGCCATCCGGATGGCTTCACCTCAGCGTCCCGTATTGGTGCCATTGTGGCGCCACGTCGGTGCCACCTTGTCCTGCTAGTACATCGTGGCCACCACATGCACTGCCATGTGGTGCACCCGCGTGGCCTGGTACTGGATCGATCCCGGCCGTTGATCGGCATCGGATAGATCTCGGCCGTCGATGCACCATGGACCGCTTCGATGGACTCGGTCTATGGTGGACCGTCCCCTCCCGGTCGCTGATCCATGGGGCTCGTGCATCAGTGTCGTCTCCTCTGTTGACGTCATAAAGTTGATTTTCCTTCAGGAAAATAATTCTTTATTGCTTCATAAATCCGTTTAATTCCTGAAAATGCTTAAACATAGTTTAAAACTTCTAAACTTTATAACTAATTCATACGAACTCCAGATTGGACCATTCAACTCTCAAGATTCATCTAAAATTAAGATCTATCTGTTTCTTTACTTTTCATGTACTGTTTACTTGGTCTTTATTAGGTTTTTTCTCATTTTGCGTGCCAGCGCTTAGGTGTCGATGTTTTGTATCGGCAATAATAATATGGGGCTATTTGTTAGACCGAAACTTGATGAACTGCAAAGGAACACGAAACAATTTATCCTGGTTCAGGCCCTCGATATGAGGTAATACCCTACTTCCAGCTGTGGTGTATTGTCTTTGAGGTTTCTCTGGTGAGATTATGTTCTCCCTGCCCCGAGGGCTCCTTGCCTCTCCTTATATACTAAGGAGGCAAGGTTACAAGGTAGGAATCCCGGTCGAACTTGACCAAGGGATTTCCTTCTAAGAATACAACATACCCAACTAGGACTATATCCCTTTCCTTATTATACAAGGTAATATGCACCGAGTCCTATTGCATCCCCAATTACAGGATTGGGCCTATCCTCTGTCCGAGTGGCCAGAAAGCTTCCCATGAGGTACCCGAGGCCCATGGCATCTACAGTAGCCCCTGAGAGAGAAAAGATTCCCCTTTCTGCCCCAATTAGCCAAATCGCTCCAACTTCTGAAACCGCACCCAAACTTCGCGCTCTCTGCTCCGCTAGGGTTCGCTGTAGCTCACGCTCTCGGCCCAAGATTCGCTAGGAACTGCTTCCCAGCGCCGATCCCCATCAGCCGAAAGCTTCTCTACCCAACTCCACACCCCCAGTGATGCCGAGAGCCCCTTTTGACATCCCAGATATGTCGTTGGGATCTTGCCCGCTGTCGGATTGTAGCTCCACAAAACTGACGATCTTGGAAAACAGGAAGATACTGCAACCACGGGAGATCATCAACTGGCACCTAGCCATCGGTGAGTCTGTTCCCATTCCAGGCCCGGGTGAGATTGTGTTCTTCACTTCTTTCTTCGATTGTGGCCTTTCTCTTCCAGCCTCCGATTTCCTCCATCGCCTTCTTGATTTTTATCAAATTGAGCTTGACAACTCAACCCCAATTCCATCCTTTAGATTTCTATTTTTGTGACTGTCATACACTGAATTTCCCCCTTAAATAGAGCCACACAAAATATATTAAAGAAAAAGCCTCCAAGAAATTGTTTTAAAAGGCCAAGGGAATTAATTAAATAAGTGAAATGCAAAATAATAAATTTGTCCTATATTCTCCTTGCCAAAATACACTAACAGGATTTTTATGGGAATTTTTAGAGGACTGGAAGCAATTTTGATAAATCAAAACAAATTATCGGAATTAAAATCCTTCTGGAAATCCCATTTTCTTTTCTTTTCTTTCCCTTTCCCCTTTTCTTTTCCTTTCTCCCCGCCGGACCGCCAGCCCATTACTGTGACTCGGCCTACCGCAGCCTGCGCGCGCACGCCCCCTCCCTGCGGGCCCCGCCCGCCAACTAGCGTCCGCTCGCCCACGCGGTTCCCCTCACCATTGCCGCTGACATGTGGGACCGAGGCCCCACATGTCAGACCCATCTTCAACCTCCGGCTGAATCAGCCGGACGGGATGACCTTCCTCGAGCGTCGGATTTTGCTCGTTCCCGCTCCCCCGCATCTCAGCTCCAAGTTCAAACCACGCGGACCGAGTCTCTGCCCATTTCCTCCACCTTCTACGCCCCACTCGCCCACGACCGCGGATGAATCGTGCCCACTAGCCACCGCGGCCTCTGCCCCACGTTCCCGTGAAATTCGGCCAACTTGGCCACGAACTCCCGCAGCCAAGTACATAAAAACCTTCCTCGTGCTCCGTCCTCACTTTCCCCTTAGTTGCCCACATTTACTGAGTACCCTAACCCCCTCCGAGCTAAGCTCTCGAATCGCCACCGCGCTCCGCTGACTCCAGTCGCACGTCGCTGTTGCTACAGCCATCGCCGACTACCGCTTTCGTGCTCGTGCTCGCTAGCTTTGCCGCGTCCTGCTGCGTCCTATTCTGGCACCGGCCGCCTTAGATTCCCGCCGGAACTCCATTCTCTCCGTCGCCCCTTTCGGTAAGCCTCTCCGCCGGCAGTCGGCCGTGGATTCCCGTCGACCCACTCGGTCTTTTTCTCTCCTAACACGTTCTACACCTCCACCAGGTTCTCCTAAACCCCGTCCACACCTCTGTCATTGCTTTGTGCCGTCGGAACGCCATCGTCGTCGGCTACCCGAACCCCACCGCTGCCAAACCTCTCTGATCGCTGTTGTTCGCCGCTCTCGCTCGGTCGCCGCACCTCGGTGAGTACTCGGCCGCGTTCCTCACTTCCTCCGTTGCTCACCGCCGCTCTCCGAGAGGCCAGATGGTCACCGGCGGTGACCATCGGGCCGCTCGCCCCGTCGCGGTGTGGCCACGCCAGCAGGGGTAAGTCCCGTTCATCCTCGGTCGTCCGATCAGCCCGGCAGATTGTGGCCGTTTGCGTGCGTCCGTGCCGCACCCGTGTGCGTGGACCGAGTCCACCGTGCACTGTCCTCCCCACGCCACTGACCCATGGGCCCCGTCTATCGGCGCTGGTCCCCCGTGGTCCGCTGGTGCAATAATCCCTTTTAATTGCACAATAAATCAATTAATAATTAATTTGTATAGTGAAATCATAGCAAAACTGCTAAAATTCATAACTAATTCATACGAGCTCTGATTAATCCCATCCAAATTTCATTAAATCTAGAAAAATACCAAGAATCTGTTAAAAATACTTTCAGCCCCTGTTGCAGTGTCCACATGTACTTTTTTAATTGTTTGCGTGTTGTTTGCTATAGAAACCGACGCCATCGATCCTCCAGTTTACTATGAAGTCGTTGCCGAATTCGCCGAGCTAGAGCAAGGCAAGTCGCATCGCTTTCTCGATCATTTTGTACCCAATTATTTGCAAACTATTTATTTTAAATTAATAAACATGCATTATTTCATCATTTCATGTGGAAGGGTGGCCTATATAAATTCAATTTTAATTGCTCTGACTTTATTCCACCTATACACCTTTGTAGCTGGGTAATAATATGACTAGAGGCTATTGTTAGGAGGCTTAGTCCTGCTTAGAAACCTTTAGCTCACATAGAAATTTAAATACTTTAATTTACATTTATGGTTCGACTCAATGTCGAAAAATGGAACTTTGGATATGTTGATGGTAAATTTCTAAAATCTGACCTAAATGGTGGGCTATGGGTGCATGGTTTTGTTGGTCGCACCCATGGTAGTTAAGGACCGGTTCACAGGACCCCCTTGGGCAAATACTCATACATTCCACAAGCCAGCGTGGGCAACGACTGGGCTTGTAGAGTTTCTTCTCCCTCTCCAAGGCACCGTTGGTGAGAATGGGCATGATGGAGTTGGGTCCGCTCAGGGTCAGGTTGATCGGCTTCCGGATCCATTGTGGCACAAGGGGGGTAGCCTGGCCATTGTGGGGTGTCCTATCGGCAGGTGCAGCCTCAGCGTGGTGTGGATGGTTAGGGAGAGGTTGCGTGAACAGTCCGGTCACAGCCTCTCATGGGGTGTCATGGTGATACGCCGGCACACGAGGACGTGTGTGGGGCTGTGTCTTGTGGGTACAGTTATACACCTCTGATCAGAGTAAATCTATTCGAATAGCCACGCCCGCGGTCATGGACATCTTGGTCAAGACTCACCGTGATTAGTCTCACTTTAATAAATTGACTTAAAACTTGGTAGAATGACAGGATGGATGGCTGGGCCTGGTTAACGTGGTGTAACGTTGATCAGTGGAGGATTAATATTGCTCAATGAATCAACCATTTTACTGTTTGCAAACTACCATTGTTTGCAACTGCATTTACACAAATGAACCTTGAGCCTATCTTTGTCTCCCGTGCATTGTGCATATTTGTGGGTGTGATTTGTTGAGTAATGTGGGTGGTACTCAGCCTTGCTCCCTTTCCTCTCTCAGTGGTGGAGTATATGTTTGACGAGGATCATCAGGAGGACTAGGCTGGCTCCGCCGTCAAGACACCTGTGGAATGGAAGCCTCTGCTTGGCTTGTTGTAAATAGGCTTTATTTATCTTTACCGCTGCATTTATGTAAGACAATTTTAGTCTGTTTGTAAGATGCACTCTGTATGGCAACTTGGTATTGTGTACCCTGGTTTTCTTGGACATGGATTTAATACACAGAAATGTTTAGAATTCTAGTTACAAATTTCTGGATGTTACAGTGACCCTCTGTGAAGCCTTCCTGGGAATTAATGCCCATTTCAATCTCTTCCGATATCTTTTCCACATCAAACCCCGGCCCTCAAAATCCAAGATTCAGACAATAGGGGGAGCTGGCCTTCAACTCCACAATGAGATGAAGAAGGCTTATATCCATGTCCCCCTGAAGACTTCTCTCAAGGGATGGTATCGGGAGTGGTTCTATTGCTCAAATCTCGAGCCCTCCCTGCCCCCTTTCACAGGAAATCCATCATCTGTCCTAGAGAGCTGGACTTCAGTGCCGTTGCAAGATAGAATGGGCCAGGTATACAAGCTACTGGAAAAGATCAGCACGCTGAAGGGAACAGGGCTGACCGGTCCCTGGGTGGCTAGGTGCTTCTTGAATTGCTGAACCCAGCCTCTGAAGGCCAGAAATCACCTTGGGTTTGACTACCAGGGGAAGAATGATCCATCTCGAGAATATCCTGACTTTGTCGACAAGAACAAAGTAACCGATACCTTGCTCGGTTTCTTCATCAACAGGGTCGTGGAGACCAAGGACAAGGAAAGAGCCCCCAAGCCATACTGTGAGGGCAAGCCCTAGCCAAAGGTAATCTATGATGCTGTAGTCATCTTGATATCCATCTGTGACAAGTGATATGAATGTTGTTCCCGTCTTGCAATGTATGATATGTGGGTGTTTGCAGGAATGTGAAGAATTTGATTCCAACTTCCAAGGCCAGTCCGCCAGTGGGGCCAAGAAACGCCCGGCCAGCCCAACCTAGCCCCAAGAAGGTTGGGAAAAGACCAGCGACAGACCAGGCCAAAAAGAATGATATGCCAAGCAAGGCATCTGGCAATTTGATGATCAAGGACTCCAGCAGCGCTACCCCCAGGCCACCCAACCCCAAGACCGCACCACCAAGTGTTGCCACCACCTAGTCGGCTGTGTTAAGTACAGCGCCGATTGGGCCAAGTTCTCCACCGCCGACTGCCGCGCCCATGAGCCCGACAGTCGACAGCTCTCCGCCGCCGACTAGGCTGTCAAGCCCATCATCGACTACCCCCACCCTAGTACACAAGGGTGGAGGTTTAAAACTTCCAAGAGGTACAAAAAAATATTCAGTCTTCAAAACAGCTTGAATAAACTCGCAATATCTTGACTATTGAATATTCTTGCAGGAAGCCAAGTAATGACCCCAAGGGAGTAGTGCCACCAACCCCCGTAGCAGATCCTATCCCGACTAAGGCTGAGCCAGTTGCGCCACAAGCCGAGCTGGATATCATCCCAGCCCCTCAAGCTGAGTTGATCCACCCGGACAGGCCACCAGTGTCGCCCGGTCGGTACATCACAGTTGAAGCCCCTGTCCCTGAGCTCGCCCAAGAGCCCGTGCCACCAATTGATCCGAGGCCTAGGACTCCATCACCTCCGTTATGGTCATCTTCTGATGGAGACGATCTCCCCAGGCTCGAGGCTCCCCCTACAAACTTCCCCCAGAAATTCCATTCGGTTACTCCTGAGGGGGAAGCAGAGAGCTTTGAGCACGACGAGCAGGCGGCACAGAAAGAAAGGGTTAACTTGATGTACTCCGCTATCGCCGCGTCAAAGGGGATTCAGGTACACAGCCAATCTTGCTGTGTTTGTTGATTGGTGGTTCTTCAAAACTTTGCACTTTTGTTGCTTGTTTTGCTTGACTTGAATACTCCCTGAGCAGAAAGTGGTCGATCGGTCAGAGAAGATGGGCCGAGTTCTTTCCGAGCTCGCCCCTTAGCTTACTCAACTCCACCAGCTCCAGACTACCAAGGATAACTTGGAGAAGTTCAGCAAGGAGAGGGAGGAGTGGCTGAAGGGATCAGTAGACAAGCTTAGGGATGAGAACTGGGCTCAAGCAGGGACTATTAGAAGCTTCCATCCTGCCTGAGTGACCTTAGACAAATCTTTCTGTGTTGCTGATCATTGACTCTATTCGGCTCTAGCTCTCGAGACAAACCTCAATAACCAATCCCTGGAAATTGAACACCTGAGGAGGGAGCAGAAAGAGCTCGAGAAGGCGAAGTCCAAGGTGGACACCGACTATGCAAGTAAGTCTCATGACTGTCTATGTACTCGGTCGGCCTAGTTGTCTTGATATTTCTGGTGTCTTTGTCTCTATGTGAGCAGCCTTCAAAGCCAACTTGCAGATCCAGTTTGGCACCTTCGCAGAAGAAATCAAGGTGATTAAGGAATCATGGCAAATCATTATTGATTCTATGAAGACCTTATTGGATATCATGCAGCCAACCCTGGCTGGGCCTAGCTCTAGCTCAATTGCCCAGGTGGTGCAGCGTCTCGAGGAAGCCCCAGGAGTTCTAAAGAAGTACTCGAACGAGCGTGTTGCCATAGGGATTTCCCAGGCACTAGCCATGACCAAGTCTCTCTACCCTCAGGTAGATATCGAGGTGATTGGTGAAGGCTTTGCTGAGGCCACCACCCCGGAGGAGGGCTTGGAGCTGATCAGCCAGGTGAGGCCGACTGCAGAAGCCATAGCTGAAGATCTGCCATTGTAAACAAGAACTATTATGTAGTCCGTATTCATCAAACAATATGTGAATATTGTAAATACATTTGTTGTTTGTTGTTAGGTTTTACCGAGTACTCACTTCCTCTGAGCCATCATTAGCTTTACCCAACTAGATAGTTTATGCCAAGTGGTTTGAGATCAACTTAAATAAAAAACGTTCACCTCTCAGGACTATACTCGGGAAAACTTAACGTAGTTGTTGTAAAGCTTCATGACTTAGATAAAACATGCTCGAACTTTATTAACGACAACAGACATGTGTTAACATGTAGCCCCTGACTCATTGCTCAGTTGGAACAAGCGATGTAGTGAGTCAGAGTAACTAACTTTATTTATATGTATAAAAGGAGTACAAAACTTAGGTATAGAAAGGACATAGCTATTCTATGTTCCATGAGTTGTTGATTAGGATGACATCTTCTGTCTTCAGTCGGTAAGCATCCGGACGTGTCACCTCAGCGATAATGAACAGCCCCTCCCAAAAGGAAGATAATTTGTGCCTTTCTTTGATGGTTTGGATTTTTCTCTAAACAAGATCTCCCACCGAAAAGGCGCGGCCAGAAACATTCCGACTGTGATAACGATGCAGGCCTTGAAGATACCTTGTCGATTGGATAGTTGTGATGTCCCTTGCTTCCTCCAACTGATCTAGTTAGACCAGTCGGTCTTTAGTTGATTTTGCATCTGAGTGGGCCCAAACTCGTGGTGAGCCGAACTCCAACTCGGTTGGTAACACAACCTCAGCACCATAGACTAGGAAGAAAGGGGATTGCCCTGTCACCCGACTAACTGTGGTTCTTAAAGACCAGAGAACAGATGGAAGCTCTTGCACCTACCGCCCTGCATATGGTTGTAGTTGTTCGAACACCCTAGTGTTGATACCTTGTAAGACTATGCCATTAGCATGCTCAACCTGCCCATTGCTTCGTGGGTGTGCCACAGAAGTATAACAGATCTTGATGCCGAAGTCGTCACAGAAATCTTAAAAATGCCGCCAGTGAACTAAGTGCCATTGTCCGTTATAATGTGTTGGGGAGTCTAAATCGATATTCGATACTCATGATGAAGTCATTTGCCCTTGCCGCTGTTATGGTAGCAATGGGTTTTGCCTCGATCCACTTTGTGAATTTGTCCACTGTGACAAACAAGTGTGTGAACCCTCCTGGCACTTTTTTGAACGGCCCGACCATGTCAAGCTCCCAAACTGCAAAGGGCCAAGAGATTTGAATTGTTTGTAGTTCTTGAGCTGGAAGATGTGCTTGCTGCGCAAAGAACTAACATCCTTCACACGTCCAAACTATGTCTTTTGCGTCTGTAACTGCAGTCAGCCAAAAAAACCCTTGTCTGTAAGCCTTTCCGACTAACGTCTTTGATGCAACATGACTGCCACAGATGCCCAAGTAGATGGATTGCAGAATCTGCTTACCCTCCTTAGTTGTGACGTAGTGCATGACGACTCCAGATGCACTTCGACGATAGAGATCTTCTCCGACTACAATAAAACACTTGCTTCGATGTTTGATCTGCTCGACTTCACTGCGATCTTTTGGGAGCTCGTTTTCCAGGAGGAACATGGTGATTGGAGTCCGCCAATCTTGAGAGATAATGAGTAGTTCATTTGTTGCCGGGGTAGGTTCAGCCCCCGTCTACTCGAGTACTTGTTTCGTCTTGACTGATGGATCCAATAGTTGCTCGACAAAAATTTCAGTCGGGATCACTTCTCCTTTGGATCCCATGTTGGCTAACTCATTTGTAGCGTCATTGTATTGGCGTAGCACATGCGTAATTTCCAGCCCATCAAACTTGCATTCCAGTTTTCGTACCTCCTGATAGTATGCCGTCATGTTGTCATCCAGACACGTCCAGTCTTTCATGACCTGGTTTACCACTAGTTGAGAATCCCCGCGCACTACTAGTCGGCGAATGCCGAGTGAGATAGCAATGCGGAGCCCGTGGATGAGTGCCTCGTACTCGGCGATGTTGTGGGATGCTGGAAAGTGTATCTAAAGGACATATTTCAATTTTTCTCCGGTTGGTGACGTTAGGACGATGCCAGCCCTTGCTCCACCAATCCGCAGAGAACCGTCGAAGTACAATGTCCAATATTCTAACTTGTCCATTAGTGTAGCCGTCTGAACCTCTGTCCACTTGGCCAAGAAGTCAGCAAGTGCTTTTGACTTGATTGATGGACAAGGTTGAAAAACAATGTCAAACGCCATCAGCTTGAACGCCCATTAAGTGATTCTATCAGTGGCCTTGCGATTGTGTAGGACGTCCCCGAGTGGATACAATGTGATAATTGTAACTTGATGCGACTGGAAATAGTGCACCAACTTTCGAACAGTTATAAGCAAATCATAGAGCAGCTTCTGGACTTGGGGATATCTTATTTTGGAGTCACCTAGGACTTCACTGACGAAGTAGACTAGCCTCTGTACTTTATGTATATGCCCAGGCTCTGCTTGCTCTATGACCAACACCGTGCTGACTACCTGAGAGGTTGCCACTAGATACAGCAAGAGTGGTTCCTGCAGCATAGGTGATGACAACACTGGTGGCGACGTAAGGAATTTCTTGAAGTCTTTGAAGGCTTGCTGGGCTTCTAGCGTCCATTGAAAATTGTTGACTTTCTTCAGTAATTTGAAAAAGGGCATGCCCCATTCGCCGAGTCAGGAAACGAATCAGTTGAGTGCTGCCATGTAGCCAGTCAGCTTTTGTACATCCTTCTGGCTAGTCGGGGGTGCCATGTTCATGATAGCTTTGACTTTCTCTAGATTAGCCTCAATGCCTCGTTGTGATATGATGAAGCCAAGTAACTTTCCCGAAGGTACTCCGAAGACGCACTTTTCTGGGTTTAACTTCATCTTGAATCTACGAAGGCTTTGGAAAGTTTCTTCTATGTCGGCGATGAGGTCTTCTTGACTTTGGTCTTTATTACCACGTCATCGACATATGCCTCCACATTGCACCCGAGTTGAGTGTAAAGACACTGCTGGATGGCATGTTGATATGTTGCACCAGCGTTTTTCAACCCGAACGGTATATTGAGATAGCAGTATGCCCCGAAAGGTGTGATAAAAGAAGACTTCAGGCAATCCTCCTCCTTTAGGCTGATTTGATGATATCCCGAATAACAGTTGAGAAAACTAAGCAACTCACACCCCGCAGTGGAATCGACCACCTGATCTATCCTGGGTAGACCAAATGGACCCTTGGGGCACGCCTTGTTTAAGTCAGTGTAATCGACGCACATGCACCATTTACCATTTTTCTTCAGGACCAGAACTGGGTTTGCCAGCCAATCTGGGTGATAGACCTTTTTGATGAACCCGGCTGCAAGGAGTTTGGTTATCTCCTCCCGAATAGCATCTTTGCGGTCTTGTGCAAAGCGCCGTAGTCGTTGTTTGACTGGTTTGGCGTCCGACTTGACGTTGAGGGAATGCTCGGTCACCTCCCTTTGTACACCAGGCATGTCGGAAGGTTTCCAAGCAAATATATCCCTGTTCGCCTAGAGGAAGGTGATGAGCGCGTCTTCCTATTTGGGGTCGAGTCCGGTCCTGACAAGCACAGTCTTGGTGGGTCGAAAGGGTCCAGGGGGATCCTCTTTGTTTTGGAATCCGCCAAAAGGACTTGGCTGCTTTCTTCACTGGAACTTGGTCGTCCTCGTTTGCAGATGTTGTAGCTAGTCGGATATTGTTTTGTCCGACTGCTGCCTCTTGGGACTAGGCCAACTCGCAGCTCTCCTTGTCACAGGTGAAGGCTTGCTTAACATAGCTGCACAAGGAAAGTTCTCCTGCTAGTCTTGGCATCTTGAGCACCTTGCTTGTATAGTGGGGCACCATGATGAACTTGGCTAATGCAGGCCATCCAAGTATGGTGTGACAAGCGGTCTCGAAGTCAGCAATCTCGAAGCAGATGTTCTCGGTGCGGAAATTCTCCTGCGTGCCAAAAGTAACTGGCAGAGTGATCTGTCCGAGCGGAGTGGAAGAGAGGCCGGGGATTACCCCATGGAAGGGAGCAGTACTCGGCCATAGTTCTGATCAGGGGATCTTCATCTCGTCAAGCGTTTTGGCGAACAATATGTTGAGAGTGCTTCCTCCGTTGATGAGAACCTTCTTCACCTTGATGCTCCTAATGACCGGATCTAGGACAAGTGGGTAACGCCCTGGATGCGTGACTCGGTCGGGGTGGTCCGTGCGGTCAAAGGTGATTGTTGTCTCTGACCAGCGCAGGTATTGGGGGACATCTGCCGAGACCGAGTTGACTTCTCGGGCTGTTAGCTTTTGTTTTCTCTTGGACTCGTATGTAGACAGCACTTTGAAGATGTGGTTGAGCTCAGCCTGGGGATCTTGGTAGTCGCCGGCTGCGCCCGAATCTGGCTTGTCCTTTTTTTGGCATTGCCAGATGATGATGTTTGCTCCAAGCAAACTTCTTGAGCATGAAGCAATTCTTAGCTGCGTGCTTCCCCTTTGGGTGGAAAGGGCATGGCCCGTTCATGACTTTCTGGTACTCATCTGTCCTTGAGGGTCGCGGCCGACCGCGCTCCACAGCCACAACGACGTTGTCCAACTTGTGTTTACGATTGCCGGACATAGTCGGGGCTGTATTATCGGTGTCTTTCTTCTCCTTCTGTCGAGGCTCCTTCTTATCTTCTAGGGCCTTAGCAACAGCATCGGCCAAGTCGGCGTATTTGTTGGCAATGTCGAATAGAGCCTTGACAGAACTCGGAGGCTTCCGAGTGAACTTGGCAATGAATGGGGTGTCTTTAACTCGCAGAAGGCAGCGATAACGACCTCGTCCTTGATCTTTGGTATCGAGTTCCTCTTCTCAAAAAACCTCTTGATGAAATCACGGAGGGACTCGTTCTTCCTTTGGTGACATTGATATAAGTCATACTCGAAAGACGGCCTCTCATATGTTCCTTGAAAGTTGGCAATGAAACACTCTCTAATTTTTCCCCAGGAGCCGATTGATCGGTTGGGAAGGCCGGTTAACCATGTTCTCGCCGAGGCAGCTAAGGCGACTGGGAGATAGTTAGCCATGGCCTTATGATCACCTCCGGCTGTGCGGATCGCCAAAGTGTAGACCGTGAGACAGGACTCAGGGTTGGTCTTCCCATAATACTTCTCGATTCCGGCCGGCTTGAAGCCTGATGGCCAGTCGACTTGTTGTATCTCGTGGGTGACAGTAGTACTCCTTCATCCGCGTGAGGGCTCCGACTCTAGCTACAGCGATGAAATCGCTCGTGGTGGAGGCCAAACGCTTATGCTCATCTTCCAATTAGCAAAGCTCATCTTCCTCACAATCTCGGCGTCAGGCGTTGATGTCATGGCAGAGATCCCACCGTCGTCATCCTCGGGCATCCTGGTTGTCACGGCGGTCATCATGGTGCCGCCTTCGATCATTGTTTTGATTGCCGAGCGACGTATGATGAGACTCTAAGCAATGCTGGCTAGAGCCAGCCACGCGGCACTGTGCCGAGGGAAATGAGATCGCCGTGTCTGAAGCCGTTTTGTTCGATGGTATTAGGGTGTCTCTAGATTATTGTCACTGCTGGCAGGCCACGCCAGTGATCATTGCTTTGATCCTTGCGATGGTCGGGGTGGCCTGGTGGTCAGGCCCGAACTGCAAGGTACCGAGTAATGTGGCAGCGGCTATGACGTTCTGCTGTGGGGTCACAAAGACGTCATGATTGCCGACTCGGGTTTGGAGGATCTCTTGTTGTGTAATTTGCCTAGCCTTGCGCAGGTTGTCATTACGAGCATCGCGCTCGGCTTGCAAGCATCGTGCATCTTCCTCTTGTTGTTCATGCAGTTGGCGAGCTACCTCTTCTTGCTGGTCGCGTAGTCGGCGTGCATCGAGTGGGAGTTGAGCCCTTTGATGCCATGAAGACTTCACGTGGTGGGGAGAAACTTGCCGAGCTGCTGTCCGACTAGGAGTCAGAGTCAGAGTAGTTTAGGGGGGTAATCATAACTCCAACCTCCCTAGATTTGATCTCGAGTGGCTCTGGGCCATATCCGAGTTGAAATCCTTGCGATGGTCGGGGTGGCCTGGTGGTCGGGCCCGAACTGCAAGGTACCGAGTAATGTGGCAGCGGCTATGACGTTCTGCTGTGGGGTCACAAAGACGTCATGGTTGCCGACTCGGGTTTGGAGGATCTCTTGTTGTGTAGTTCACCTAGCCTTGCGCAGGTTGTCATTATGAGCATCGTGCTCGGCTTGCAAGCATCGTGCATCTTCCTCTTGTTGTTCATGCAGTTGGCGAGCTGCCTCTTCTTGCTGGTCACGTAGTCGGCGTGCATCTTGAGTGGGAGTTGAGCCCTTCGATGCCATGAAGACTTCGCGTGGTGGGGAGAAACTTGCCGAGCTGCTGTTCGACTAGGAGTCAGAGTCAGAGTAGTTTAGGGGGGTAATCATAACTCCAACCTCCCTAGATTCGATCTCGAGTGGCTCTAGGCCATATCCGAGTCGAACCTTGGGGGATTGGATCTATTGTGTCGGAGTGAGATTGAAGTTGTCCGCGGCATTGCTGAGTCCGAACGAGAGATTGATGATCTCTTCGTCTCTTAGCCTGATCTCGGCTGGCTCAAGGCCAAGTCCAAGTCGAACACCAAAAGAAAAGGTTGTCCCGAGACTTGCAAATCTTGGGGATTGTTGCAGCATGTTGTCGAAGATTGCTGTAGTGTTGAGTAGGCCGACTGGCACGGAGTCAGCTTAGTTTCTAGCCGATCGGATCAAGTTTGAGTCGGATAGGGTGAGTTCGCCGAATTTGTCGGCAACGAAGTCGAGGCTCCCGAAGCAGATTATCTGCCCGGGGAAGAACTTGACGTCGTCGACTCCGGTGGTTGGATTTATTTGGCTTGATGAAGATGATCTCGACGAGGTCCCTACCTAGTGCGCCAACTGTCGATGTTTTGTATCGGCAATAACAATATGGGGGGCTATTCGTCGAACCGAAACTTGATGGACTGCACAGGAACACGAAACAATTTATCCTGGTTTGGGCCCTTGATGTGAGGTAATACCCTACTTCCAGGTATGGTGTATTGTCTTTGAGGTTTCTCTGGTGAGATTCTGTTTTCCCTGCCCCAGGGGGCACCTTGCCTCTCCTTATATATTGAGGAGGCAAGGTTACAAGGTAAGAATCCCGGTCGGACTTGACCAAGGGATTTCCTTTTAAGAATACAACATACCTAACTAGGACTATATCCCTTTCCTTATCATACAAGGTAATATGCACCAAGTCCTGTTTCATCCCCAATTACAGGATTGGGCCTATCCTCTGTCCGAGTGGCCAGAAAGCTTCCCATGAGGTACCCGGGGCCCATGGCATCCACATTAGGGATTCGGCGTTTCAGAGGATCATGACCTTAAAGAAATTGTCCGGAAGATTATTTGAAGAAGAAATGCAAGTCACGCATTCATCCTTGAGCATGTTGAGCATAATTTTTGAAATATTTGACTGCATCCAAATAAATTGCATGTTTTGCTAATTACATGGAATATGGGACTACCTATATGCTTGTTTGAGGCCATGTTTATTTGATATCGATTTCTTGATAATTTTGGGTGATAATTTGACTAGCTTATGTCTTACTTGATGACTTAGCTAGGATTAGGAGATGCTTAGCCCTGCTTAGCTCAATTAGATAACTGATGGGATAATCATATTATTCTATACTTGGTAACTTGATGAGTAGTGAGCTCGAGACATCGGACCATGGTGATTGGTTGCAACTAATCAACTAAAATTTGTCTTAATGGTGGGCTTTGGATGCATGGTTTTGCTGGTCGCACCCATGGAAGTGAAGGACCAGTTCACGGGAATCGCTTGAGCAAAATTCCGTACTTACCACAAGCCAGCGTGAGTAACAACTGGGCTTGTAGTGTAGCTCTGCCCCCTCCTAGGCACTGTTTGGTGAGGATAGGCATGATGGAGTTGGGTTGGCTTGGGTTGCGGGTTGATTAGCTTCCAGATCTATCATGGAACAAGAGGGGTAGCCTATCCGACACGGTGTGCCCTATCGGCAGTGCAACCTTAGCGTGGTGTGGATGGTTGGGGAGGGGTTGCATGAAAGGTCCTGTCACAATCCCTTTTTGGGGTATCATGGTGGCACACTGGTGCATGGAAACGTGCCGTGGGTCTCAACTAGCTAGAGTAAATCTATTTGAATAGCCATGCCTATAGTTATGGGTGATTGGTCAAGACTCACTGTGATTAGTCTCACCCTTAATTAATTAACTTGACATAATGGTATAGTTCAGGTGGATGGTTTGGGCCTGTTCAACGTGGTGTAGCTTTGTTCAGTGGAGATTAATCTTGACTTAATTAATGAACTGTTTTACTGTTTTAAATGCAACTGGTTGCAATTGCCCTTATGCAAACGAGCCACTAGCCTCTCTTTGCTATGACGTGCACGAATGCATCGTTGGTGTGACTCTCTGAGTACGGTGGGTGGTAATCAGTCTTGCTATATAACCCCTTTAAGAAGTGAAGACCTTTTGTGTTGAAATTGAGCTTCGAAGACCTTGGCTTATATCCTAGTTGAGCTTGCCTGTGGAGTCGAGCTGAAGTCATGCTAGTTCCGCCTTTCCGCTGTAGTTTTCTTCCGTGTGAGGACTAAATGCCTCTTATGTAAGTATTTATGCTTTATTTACATTTGGATCTGTTTATTGATTTGTTGTTTTGTGTACCCTAGCTTGATTTGTGGACAGGGATTTTAATACACAAAATAGTCTAGAAATTGGCTAATTTTTGGGCGTGATAAGTATGTATCAGAGTGTCGATGTTTTATATCGGCAATAAGAATATGGAGCTACTCGTAAGACCTAAACTTGATGGATTGCAAAGAAACATGAAACAATTTATACTGGTTCAGGCCCTCGAGATGAGGTAATACCCTACATTCAGTTGTGGTGTATTGCCTTTGAGGTTTCTCTGGTGAGATTTACGCTATGCCCCTAGGGGGCGCCCTGCCTCCCCTTATATATCGGGGGGATAGGGTTACAGAATAGGAATCCCAGTCGGACTCCGACCAAGAGATTTTCTTCTAGGAATACAACATGCCCGACTAGGACTATATCCTTTCCTTGTCATACAAGGTTATGTATGCCAAGTTCTATTGTATCCCTAATTACAAGATTAGGCCCATCCTCTATTCGAGTGGCCCAAATGCTTCTTACGAGGTACCCGGGGCCCATGGCACCAACAGCAGCCCCTGAGACCTTCATAGTTGAGTCACAGCTAATGCCGAGTGCATTGCTCCTGAGTACTCTTTGTCCAAGTGCTTCTTCTTTCGAGTCCTGCTTTATGTCAGCTGGCAATGAGGCTATGAAGGGCTTCATAGAAAAATATGAATAATGTGCGCCCCCTATTAGGTGTAGTCCTCGACTTTGTGCTTAATTGTAAAACAATTAAACATAAAGTCAAAGATCTTTAACCTTGTAGTCTTTCCTGAGTAGTGTACTACTCAGTATGTAGACTCTTCAGCATCATGTCGGCTGGATATTTTTTGCTCATGGCAATTGGTGGCTAAGCATGTAAGCCAAGTAACACTTTATAGATTTTAACCTAATATGTGGTCAGGTGTACTTGAGAGATACCTGCATCCCCAATTTTAATGGAGACCAGCTGTTGATCCTTATAAGGATATATCTTCAATACCTTAAAATAATCAAGATACCTAAATATATACATCCGGCTATAAGTTTAGCATGAAACGTATCTGATTATTTGATCGGTTCTTGTAAAACAACACCTGCATCGCGATTTTAACGCGACCAGTGAGTGACCCAATAGGGCATGCTATTTAAGAACTCATATCTTTGGCCTACTACCAAATAAGCCGGCCTAAACCGACCTACCCAGCGCAGCCCTATTTCAGCGTCGGTAACCTCAATTGGTCAGAGGAATCCTTGTCTACAAGCCTTTTCGACTTATGTTCTGGATGCAGCATGGTTGCCACAGATACCCGGGTGGATATATTGTAGGATCTGCTTTCCCTCCTCAGGTGTGACGCAGTACATGAGAACTCCGGATGTGCTTGGACGATATAGGTCTTCTCTGACTATAGTAAAGGTTTTGCTCCATCTCTTGATTTACTCGACTTCATTGTAATCTTTAGGAAGTTCGTCTTCCAATGAAAATCGAACGATTGGAGTCTCCCGGTCTTGAAAAATAATGATCACCTCCATAGATTCCGGGTTTGATGCTGCTCCCGACTAAAAGCTCCAGTAGTGGCTTGTTGCCATGTTTTTGCTAGATAGGTACCCAACCGCTGCCCTAGCGCAGGATTCGGCTAGCAACCCTCTTGGGGCATACCCAACCTGACAAAATTGTAGCCGAATAAGGTACCCCAACCTCGCATTAGCATAGGATTCGGCTAGCGACCCTCATGGTGCGTACCCTACCCAACAGAGTTATGGCCAAATAAGGTACCCGAACCTTGCATCAGCATAGGATTCGGCTAGTGACCCTCATGGGGCGTACCCTACCCAACAGAGTTGTACCCGAGCTCCGACTGGTGCCGAAGGTCGATTATTAGCCGAATAAGGTACCCGAACCTCGCATTAGCATAGGATTTGGCTGGCGACCCACATGGGGTGTACCTTACCCAGCAGAGTGGTACCCGACCTTCGACTGGTGCCAGAGGTCGGTTATTAACCGAATAAGGTACCCAAACCTCGCATTAGCATAGGATTCGCTAGGCCCATCCTCTATCCGAGTGGCCCATATGCTTGTCATGAGGTACCCGGGGCCCATGGCACCCACAGTAGCCCCTGAGACCTTCATAGTTGAGTCACAGCTGATGCCGAGTGCTCATCCTCCACAGTGAAGTCTTCCCGAGTGCATTGCTCCCGAGTACTCTTTGTCCGAGTGTTGCTTCTCCCGAGTCCTGCTTCATGTCAGCTGGCGGCGAGGCTATGAAGGGCTTCATGTAGATATATGAATAGTGTGCGCCGAATATGTGTACCTATTAGGTGTAGCCCCCGACTTTGTGCTTAATTGTGAAGATAATTAAACATAAAGTCAAAGATCTTTAACCTGGAAGTCTTTCCCGAGTAGATTACTACTGGTATGTGAGACTCTTCGGTATCATGTCAATCGGAATATGATTTATAGTCTTACCGAGCAGGATACTACTCGTATATGGGACTCTTCAGCGTCATGTCAGTTGGAAAGAGGGGTTTATAGTCTTTCCCGAGTGGCGTCCCACCCAGAAGTTAGACTCCTCCGCATCATGTCAGCGGGAATGAGAAATTTATAGTCTCTCCCGAGTAGTGCACTACTCGAAAGTTAGACTCCTCCGCATCATGTCAGCGGGAATAATGTTGCTCATGGCAACTGATGGCCACGCCTGTAGGCCGAGTACCACTTTATAAAAATAAATCCACGGCGTGGTCAGGTGTACCCGAGAAAGATACCTGCATCCCCAATTTTAATGAAGACCAGCTTGTGATCCTTGTAAGGATATATCCTCGAGACCTGATGGATAAAATAGATACCCAAACATATATGTTTAGCAATAA
The DNA here is from genome assembly GCA_003991445.1 of Oryza meyeriana var. granulata. Classification (NCBI taxonomy): domain Eukaryota; kingdom Viridiplantae; phylum Streptophyta; class Magnoliopsida; order Poales; family Poaceae; genus Oryza; species Oryza meyeriana. The sequence continues at coordinate 9,460 of RYFJ01002654.1, read as the reverse complement.
GGCTCTCATGAAGCATATCTGTTTACCTCATCGGCTCCTGTTGGTAGCACCAGCGCTATAATTTCAACTCAGCCTGTGGGCGGCCCACATGGAGCATGCTACTGTAGGAACTCATATCTTGGTGGCTGCTACCAAACAAGCCAGCCAACACCGACCTACCCAGCGGGGCTCTATAAAAGTGGCATCCATCGCATGTCGGGATGAGTACTCTGGTGTCGGTGACCTCAATCAACTAGAGGAATCCTTGTTCTCAAGCCTTTCCGACTTATGCTCTGGATGCAGCCTGGTTGCCATAGATGCCTGAGTAGGTATATTGCAGAATCTGCTTGCCCTCCCCAGGTGTGACGCCATGCATGAGAACTCTGGATGCGCTTCGACGATGTAAGTCTTCTCTGATTTCAGGAAAGCCGAGCAGGGTACCCGAACCTTGCATTAGCATAGGATTCGACTAGCAACCCTCATGAGGCATACCCTACCCAACAGAGTTATAGCCAAGCTAGGTACCCGAACCTTGCATTAGCTTAGGATTCGGCTGGCGACCCTCATGGGGCGTACCTAACCTGATAGAATTATGACCAAATAAGGTACCCGAACCTAGCATTAGCGTAGGATTCGGCTGGCGACCCTCATGGGGTGTACCCTACTTAGCCGAGTAGTACACGAGCCCCGACTGACGCCGGAGGTCGATTATCAGCTCGCATGGAGCGTAGCCGGGGAAGATGACATCCCGACTGGCGTGAGTACCCGGTCAATAGCCCTCATGGAGCATTTCGAGTGATCCTTGGCAGACTGGTCCAGCCCCTGAGCGTAGGAGATGGGCTCGTAGCCCTGAATTCCTGTCACGCGTATCCGGAACTGGCCCTGTATTATAAAGATATCGGATGAGTAGCATTTGATGATGAAAACAATCACCCGAATAAAATGTATTTTACAATATATGTAAATACGTGTTCTTCCTCTTTTTGATATTAATTTCCTTGAGTAGTTGACCCCTTACGTTTAAACACTCTGCCCGACTAGTCATAGCCCCCTAGCATCGGGAGTTGGCTCGTGGCTCTTTCCCAGACACGCGTTTTGGGTGACTTGAGTTCGTCTTTCATGGAGCAAAGTTTCACGGATCGGAATTTATGCTACTCGAGTACTTTTGCAACCATATAAGAGGGAAAACCTAAAAAAGGGTGCAGCTTGTACACCTATTAGGTGTTAGTGGCTGCGGCATTGGCAAAGCCAAATGAGGAAATTTTTATCAAGAAGAGACTTAGCTGTTCGGTATTTGGGAGTGGGGATGCCATCCTTGCGTTTGAGCTTGTGAGCCCCCGAGCATGTCACTTGTTGTTCTGATAGTCTTCAGTTGTTGAAAGTCGAAGACGGTTGTGACCGATTGCCACAATGAAGCCGTCCGACGTGTGTTTGCGACTCCCGACTTTAGTCGGGACCGCGTCGTTGGTGCCCTCCCGCTTCTTTTGTCAGGGTGCCTTCTTGTCATCAAGGGCCTCAGTCACAGCGTCAGCCGAGTCGGCGTACTTGTTCGCCATGTCGAATAAAGCCTTGACAGAGTTGGGAGGCTTCCGAGTGAATTTGTCGATGAACGAGGTGTCTTTGACTCCTTTTCGAAAGGCGGTGATGACGACCTTGTCCTTGATCATTGGGATAGAATTCTTCTTCTCAGAGAACCTCTTGATGAAGTCACGAAGAGACTCGTTCTTCCTTTGATGCAACTGATATAAGTCATACTCGGAAGATGGCCTCTCGTATGTTCCCTGGAAGTTGGCGATGAGGCGTTCCCGGAGATCTCCCCAGGAGCCGATTGATTGCTTGGGAAGTCCTGTTAGCCATGTCCTCGCTGAGTCGGCTAAAGCGACTGGGAGGTAGTTAGCCATGACTTTGTGATTTCCTCCAGCTGCTCGGATCGCCAGAGTATAGACCGTGAGCCAAGACTCAGGATTGGTCTTGCCATCGTATTTGTCGATGCCTGTAGGCTTGAAACCCGACGGCCAGTCGACGTCCTGGAGCTCGTGGGTGAAGGCCGGTATGCCTTCGTCTTCATGAGGGCTCCGACTCCGAATACGGCGGCGAAACCGCTCGTGGTGGAGGCCGAAATGCTTGTTCTTGTCTTCCAGTTGGCGTTGCTCATCTTCTTCTCGTTCACGGCGCCGAGCAATGATGTCTTGCCGAAGGTCGCGCCGTAGTCGGTCTCGGAGGTCCTGATCGTCCCGACGGTTGCTTTGACGTCGCCGGTTGTCGTCGGGGTTGTCGAGTGACGCTTGACGTGTCTCCATATGCGGCTGACTGGAGCCAGCCGCTCGGCGTCGTTTTGATGTAGATGAGACTGCCGTTGGGGATGTCGACCGGTTGGTCGGTATGACGGTATCACCCGACTGTTGGTGCTGCTGACATGCAGCAGCGGTAAGCATGGCTTTTATCCTTGCGATCGTCGAGGTGGCCTGGTGATCAGGCCCAAGTTGGACCGTGTCCAGTAGGGTCACGGCGGCCACGACGTTCTGTTGTGGCGTGACGAAGACATCATGGTCGCCGACTTTCGTTTGGAGGGTTTGTTGCTGAGCGGTTCGCCCAGCCCTGCGTAGGCCGTCGTCGTGGGCGTGCAGGCATCTTGCTTCTTCCTCCTATTGTTCTCGCAGTCAGCGCGCTTCCTCCTCTTGCTGCTCGTGTAGTCGGCGTGATTCCTGAGTAGGAGTAGAGCCTTTGGATGCCATGAAGATTTCTCGTGGCGGGGAGAAGCTTGCTAAACTGTTGTCCGACTTAGAGTCGGAATCCGACTGGGAGTCGTAGTCCGACTGAGAGTCGTAGTCAGAATAGTTGATGGGGGTGATTACAACTCCGACCTCCCTAGATCTGATCTCGAGCGGCTCGGGGCCATATCTGAGTCGAACTACAGAGGATAGGGTTTGCCGCGTCGGATGTAGATTGTAGATATCCGCGGCGTCATCGAGTCCGAACGGGAAATTGACAATCTCTTCCTTTTTTGGCCCGATGTCGGCCGGCTCAAAACCGAGTCCGAGTCAAACACTGAAAAAAAGAGTTGTCCCTGGACTCGGGCGTATTGGAGATCGCCGCAGCATGTCGTGAAAGATTGCTGCAGCATCGTGTAGGCCGACTGGCGCGGAGTCGGCTGGTTGCTCGGCCGGTTGGATCGGGTCCGCGTCGGCCAAGGTGAGATTGCCGATCTGGTCGGCGATGAAGTCGAGGCTGCCGAATGCAATTGTATCTCCGGGGGAGAGTTTGCCGCCGTCGACTCCGGTTGCTGGATCCATCGAGCTTGTAGATGTAGATCGCGCCGAAGCCCCTACCTGGCGCACCAACTGTCGATGTTTTACACCGGCAATATGAATATGGGGCTACTCGGCGGATGGAAACTTGATGGATTGCAAAGGAACACGCAGAGATTTTATACTGGTTCAGGCCCTTGATGTGAGGTAATACCCTACGTCCAGTTGTGGTGTTATTCCTTTGAGGATTTGCGGTGGTGATTCTAGTGAACCAACTCAACCTGCCCTCATGGGGCGCCCTGCCTCCCCTTATATACTGGGGGGCAGGGTTACAAGGTAGGAGTCCCAACTGGATTACGGCCAAGGGATCTCCTCTTAGAGATATAACGCACCCGACTAGGACTTATATTCCTTTCTATACAAGGCAAAGTCTGCCGAATCTAACTATATCTCTAATTACATGGCTAGGCCCATCCTCTATCCGAGTGGCCCATATGCTTGTCATGAGGTACCCGGGGCCCATGTCACCCACAACGAATATCATATAAAGTAAAAAATATTTATCAGAAAGCAACTTAGTTATTCGGTATTGTACAAGTTGGGAGTGGGGGTTCCATCCTTGCATTTGAGATTGTGAGCCCCCGAACATGTCACTATAATCTTTAGTTCTAGGAGGTCGAAGACAGCTATGACCGACTACCACAATGAAGTCATCCGACTTGCGTTTGCGGTTCCCGGCTTTAGTCGGGGCCGCGTCATCGGTGTCCTTCTGCTCTTTCTGTTAGGGTGCCTTTTTTGTCATCAAGGGCCTCCACAACAGTGACGGCTAAGTCGGCGTATTTGTTTGCCATGTCGAATAGAGCTTTGATAGAACTTGGAGGCTTTTGAGTGAACTTAGCGATGAACTTTGACTCCTTTTCGAAAGGCGGCGATGACGACCTGTGGAGGCCATGGGACCTGGGTACCTCATCACAAACATATGGGCCACTCGGATAGAGGATGGGCCTGGCCTTGTAATTAGAGATATGATAGAACCCGGCAGACTTTGCCTTGTACGATAAGGAATATACAGTCCTAGTCAGATAGGTTATATCTCTAAGAGGAGATCCCTTGATCGTAATCCGATTGGGACTCCTGCCTTGTAACCCTGTCCCCCAGTATATAAGGGGAGGCAGGGCTCCCCCTGAGGGCAAGACGATCACAAGTCATCACAAGACCACAAGAGTTCATCAGACCACACCCAGTAATCCTCAAAGAATACATCCAAACTAGACGTAGGGTATTACCTCACATTGAGGGCCTGAACCAGTATAAAATCTCCCTGTGTTCCTTTGCAACCCACCAAGTTTCCATCCGCTGAGTAGCCCTATAATCATATTGCTGGTGTAAAACATCGACAGTTGGCGCGCTAGGTAGGGGATCGGCGAGATCTTCATCTACAAGCTTGATGGATCCAGTAATCGGAGTCGACAGCGGCAAACTCTCCCCTGGAGAAACAATCTCATTTGGAAGCTTCGACTTCATCGTCGACATGTTTGGCAATCTTACCTTGGCCGAAGCAGATCTAATCCAACCGGCCGAGGAACCAGCCGACTCCGCGCCAGTCAGCCCACAAGACGCTACAGATACCCTCGTCAATCTGTTGCGGCGATCTGCCACTTGCTCGGGTCTCGGGACAACTCTCTCCATCGGCGTCTGACTCGCGCTAGGCCTCGAGCCAGCCGGGGTAGGGCTAGGAAGGGGAGAGATCGTCAATCTCCCATGTAGACTCAACGGCGCCGCGGATCTACATCCCACGCGGCAGACCCGATCCCCTACGGTTCAGTTTGGGCGTGGCTCAGAGCCGCTCCAGATTGGATCTAGGGAGGCTGGAGTCGTCCTTACTCCGATCAACTACTCGGATTCCAACTCTAAGTCAGACAACGGTTTGAACACCAGTTCGGACACCAGTCTGGCGAGTTTCTTTCTGCCTTGAGAGATCTTCATGGCTTCAACCCCTACACTGGAGGTACGCCGACTACAAGAGGAGCAACAAGAGGAGGCACGCCGACTACGGTAACAGGAGGAGGCCGATCGCGAGGCTTGCAATGACGAGCTACGCAAGGCTGGGCGAATCCGCTCAGTAGCAGATCTCTAGACCAGAGTCGGCGACCACGACGTCTTCGTCATGCCACAACAGAACGTCGTGGCCGCTGCAACCCTGCTGGACACGCTCTAGCTCAGGCCTGATCACCAGGCCACCCTGACTATCACCAAGATCAAGGCGATGATTACAACTGATGCTTGCCAGCAGCACCAGCAGTCGGGCGACACACTTGTACCGACCAACCGGTCGGGTTCTTCGGCGGCAGGCTCATCTACATCAGCACACGCCGGGCGGCCGACTCAAGTCAGCCGCGTGCGGAGTCACGGCAAACATCTCTCGGCCATCCTAACAACAACAACCGGCAACGTCCCCAGTACGACCGCCGCGACAATCAAGATCTCCGAGTCCGACTACAACGCGACCTCCGCCAAGACATCAACTCTCGGCGCCGCCAACGCGAAGACGATGAGCGCCGCCGATTGGAGGACGAGCACGTGCGTTTCAGTCTTCACCACGAACGGTTTAACCGTCGCGGTTGGAGCCAGAGCCCTCAGGAAGATGAAGGCGTACCAGCCTTCACTCGGGAGCTACAAGACATCGACTGGCCGTCAAGCTTCAAGCCTATAGGAATTGAGAAATACAACGGCAAAACTAACCCCGAGTCCTGGCTCACCGTATACACTCTGGCGATCCGAGCTGCCGGAGGTGACCACAAAGCCATGGCTAACTACATCCCGGTCGCCCTAGCCAACTCAGCGAGGATATGGCTAACAAGGCTCCCGAGGCGATCAATCGGCTCCTGGAGGGAACTCTGGGAACGCTTCATAGCCAACTTTCAGGGGACTTACGAGCAGCCGTCTTTCGAGCACGATCTTTATCAATTGCACCAGAGGAAGAACGAGTCTCTCTTGTGAGTTCATTAAAAGGTTCTCCGAGAAGCGCAATTTGATCCCCATGATCAAGGACGAGGTCGTCATCGCCGCCTTCCGCAAGGGAGTTAAGGACGCCCCATTCATCACGAAGTTCACTCAGAAGCCACCAGCCTTTGTCCAGGCTCTCTTCGACATGGCGAACAAATACGCCCACTCGGCTGAAGTGGTCGCAGAAGCTCTCGACGAAAAGAAGGAGTCCCGGCGAAGAACCAAAAGGCAAAAGCCGACATCGAGCCATCACAGAACAAGTCCGGCAGCCGCAAGCGGAAGTCGGACAATGAGGTGGCCAACATGGAGTGAACTCGGTCACAGTCCCCAAGGAACAACGACTACCAAAAAGTTATGAACGGGCCTTGCCCCTTCCACCCCAAGGGCAAACACATGGCCAAGGACTGCTTCATGCTTAAGAAGTTTGCTTCTGAGCAGGCTTCATTATCTGGCGCCGACAAGGACAAAGACAAGCCAGATTCGGGCCCGGCCAATGACTTTCAAGATCCCCAAGCCAAGCTCAACCATATCTTCGAAGGGCCGTTTGCGTATGAGTCCAAGCGAAAGCAGAAGCTTATGACGCGCGATGTCAACACGATCTCTACAGCAGACGTCCCCCAGTATTTGCCCTGGTCAGAGATGTCCATCACATTCAACTGCGCAGATCACCCAAATCGGGTTTCACACCTGGGACACTACCACTGTCCGGACCCGGTCGTCAAAATATCAAGCTGAAGAAGGTCCTCATAGATGGAGGCAGTGCACTCAACATTCTGTTCGCTAAGACACTGGACGAGATGAAGATTCCTCGTTCAAATCTGCAACCGAGTACGGCGCCCTTCCATGGGATAATTCCTGGCCTATCTTCAACCCCCCTCGGAACAGATAACATTGCCGGTCACTTCAGCACACAGGATAACTTCCCGCACAGAAAACATCTATTCGAGGTCGCCGCTTCTCTTCGAGACCGCGTATTCCACGCGATACTCGGACGACTGGCGCTCGCCAAATTCATGGCGATACCGCACTATACCTACATGGTGCTCAAGATGCCCGGGCTAGCCAAGTCCTCGCCTTCCGCAGCGGCATCAAGCAAGCCTTCACCTGCGACAAGGAGAGATGCGAGTTGGCTCAATCGCAAGAGGCGGCAGTCGGACGCAACAGCATTCAGCAAGCCGTCACAACTAAAGCCGAGGATGACCAAGTTCTTCTGTCAAAAAAAAGCAGTGAGTCAGGAATTTCAGCGGACTCTGACACAAGATGATCCCCTAGACCCTTCCGACCTCCAAGACTGCTCTAGTCGGGACCAGACTCGAGCCGCCCAATAGGAGACGCGCTCATTACTTCCTTCAAGCCAGCAAAGATATATTCGCATGGAAACCGTCCGCCATGTCGGGCGTACTGAGGGAGGTGATCGAGCATGCCCTCAATGTCAAGATAGATGCCAAGCCAGTCAAGCAACGGCTACGGCGCTTTTGCACAAGACCGGAATATGCTATTGGGGAGGAGATAACCAAGCTCCTCGTAGCCAGGTTGATCAAAGAGGTCTACCACCCAGACTGGCTGGCAAACCCAGTTCTGGTCCAGAAGAAAAATGATAAATGGCGCATGTGCGTCGACTACACCGATCTAAACAAAGCGTGCCCCAAGGATCCATTCGGTGCACCGAGAATAGACCAGGTGGTGGATCCAACCGCAGGGTGCGAACTTCTCAACTTTCTCGACTGTTACTCAGGATACCACCAAATCAGCCTGAAAGAGGAGGACTGCCTAAAGACGTCTTTCATCACACTGTTTGGCGCATATTGCTACATCACATGCTGTTCGTTTGAAAAACGCTGGAGCAACGTATCACGAGCAATTCAACAGTGTCTACAACACACTCAGATTCGGGCGCAACGTGGAGGCCTACCATCGACGACATGGTGATCAAGACCAAGTCCAAAGAAGACCTCATGTGACTATAGAGGAAACCTTTTTTCAAAATTCTTCGAAGATTCAAGATGAAGTTGAACTCAGAAAAGTGCACCTGCGGTGTGCCATCCGGCAAGCTACTCAGCTTCATCGTATCACACCGTGGCATTGAGGCCAACCCGGAAAAAGTCAATGCATTCAATGAACATGGCCCCCCGACTACCAGAAGATGTCTAGAAGCTTGACAGGCTGCATGGCGGCACTACAGCCGATTTATCTCCCGACTAGGCGAACGGGGCATGCCCTTTTTCAAGCTATTGAAGAAAGCAGACAATTTCCAATGGACTCCTGAAGCTAGCAAGCCTTCAAAGACTTCAAGAAATTTCATTTCTCAATCAACCACCCGTGTTGGCTTTTCACTATGCCCCAAGAACCATTAATGTTTGTATTAGCGGCAACCAATCAGGTCATCAGCACGGTGCTAGTGGTCGACGATACAAACCGGGTCATATACAAAAAGTTCCAACGGCCCAGTCTACTTTGTCAACGAGGTATTGCCGACTCCAAGATGAGATTCCGTAGGTCCAGAAGCTGCTCTTGGCTAGCTTATTACTGTCGTAAGCTGGTACACTATTTTTCCAATCGCACCAAGTCGGTGGTCACATCATATCCACTCGGGGACGTCCTAGCACTAACCGTGAGGCACCGGCGAATCGCTAAATGGGCGCTTGAGTTGATGGCGTTCGACATCACCTTCCAGCCACGGACAGCAATCAAATCACAAGCCCTAGCCGACTTCGTGGCCGAGTGGACAGAAGTTCAAATGCCTGGATCAATAGTGAAGCTAGAGTATTGGACAATGTACTTAACGTTCTCTAAGGATCGGCGGCGCCGGGGCCGGTGTTGTACTGACCGTCCCCAACACCGGCAAAAAACTCAAGTATGTTCTATCAGATCCACTTCCCGGCTTCCCATCAACAACGTCACTGAGTATCAAGGCACTCATGCACGGACTCCGATTGCTTATCACTTCAGCATTTCCGCCGACTGGTTGTGCGAGGAGACTCCAAAACTCCATGGTAACCAAGTCATGAAAGACTTGGACATGCCTCCGACGACCACCATGGCGGCCTACCATCGGTACGTCAGAAAGCTGAAAAAAGTTCGATGGGCTGGAATAACACATGTCTACGCCAATATAAACGGCTGACGACGAACTGGCAACCATGGATTCAAGCGAGAGTGGTCGACTGGGATCTTTGTCGGCAACTCATGGAGCGCAGTCAAGAACGAAACTATGTGCAGAGTAGTCG